>JAMZAV010000160.1:600000-1129197 GCA_024449915.1 Sweltsa coloradensis
GCTACGCAAGGAAGTGGTTTGGAAACACTTTTTCCCCGCTTGACGTCAATGACGGGAGACGGGACACGATGCTATCATCCAACTTTTTGTTCCGCCTTGACGTTAAAAATAATATGCGTCAGGCTCTTGTTACTTGTGACATACCCTTTCGAGTTTCGATCCCTATATCCGAGTCTTCTTTACGTCTGACGAAACCTACAACCATTGCTACCGGTCATGTATGTAATTCCCTGGAGCTGGCTGGAGTATTTCACCATACAGAACACTACATCGTTGTGGACGAAATGTAGGTGACCCAAATACTTGACCAGCGAAACAAATATGTAAGATTTTTCTTGAAATCTTTCATTCTAATTCCTGGCAATCTCGTCCCACTCCCACCTACGTATAGTTAACGTAGACAGATGACCCGGTTTGCACAATCAACGTTCCTTTCGGAAATGCTCATGATTTATGTCATGTCAAGAAATATAGTGCGGGTAAGTGGCTTCTTCCAACATCAGATTAGACAGGTGTTACAATCGGAATACTTTACTATTACTAATTGATTTTTATCATTATACAAACTAGCGTCACACATGACCTTGGAGATAGTGGACTGTTTAGTGTTTCCTGACTGATAGTCGCAAGGCATCACACAATTTGAAATGCTTGTCTTGTTGATAAGTTATGATCTACATTGTCATAACGATTTATCATACGAGTTATCTTACCATTAAATAATTTTTAATATTAGTTTACTGGCGGGACGCGGGACTTAAAATTAAATATCGGGACTGTCTCGCCGAAACCGGGACGTATGGCAACCCTAGGTCACTCCCGTACGCCCTACTCACACACGCATGATGATGAGGGCTTGTTTGGGGCGCAAGAACTTGCCACCGATAGTGTTTGCTCGAGCACTAAGCGCCGCTTGACTCTGATTCGGGATGTCCCGAGTTCAAACTTCAAATCTCGTCGTGACCGGCATTCCTCACTGAAGTTTTTCCCCGAGGTTTTCCTCCTCTTAAACAGACCTCGGACATCCGTTCATACCTAGTTCATCTGAAAAGGGGAATACATTGCACTCTATAACATATTTAATTCCCTCAGTAAAATTTTTGAAAATTTGTGCAGCCAAGCAGAGCTTCTTTGCCTAAAGAAAGCAGCAACCAACGGGAATCTCAATCCGAAACCCTGATCGTATTGCACTCACGAACACCTTGATAACAAACATTCGGTCATGCCTCATGCCTCAGGATTGCCGGTAGCGGGAATCAAACGAATAAGTCTTGCATGCTAGAGGTTAAAAGCTCTTGCAGACGTAAGATTTGTCAATCGTCGGCTGTTGTATACAGCGGCAGCAGGCTAATGTGGTTGGAGTTCCAAGATGATAGTGTCATGGGTCAATGGGTCTCGTTGACTGTGCTACTGTTGTGAAGAGGGGAGGGGGTCATTACCCCGTGCTGTCATTCAATCACACCTGACGGCTAACGAGGGAGTATTCAGATTCCCGGTGCCACTTGCACTTCAACGACAGGTAGTGTTACACCATACAAACTAATTCGGTAGTTCGGAGGGTGGACTCATTCCCATTCTCAGCCACCGGCAATCATGACTGAAGGTTTAGTTTTAGAATTTAGAATTTATTTCTGAAGGCCCACACACTCTTAACAAATCATGTCAAGCAATTGCGTGTTTTGCAAATTTGCTTTCCTCCATATTGTTGATGGTACGAATGAAACTGGTGGATCGCGCTTGAATATATGTTGCTATGAATCATTATGAATATAAATATAACATTTGATATTGTTGATAACGAGACATTACATTATTACAAATTACTGCCTAATGGTCGCATTAGAAATAAAAGTAACAGTTACAAATCAATTAATATCTGTTACTCCAAGTTACCGTAACTTCGTGAGAAACTAACAGTATAAACGCACGGAATTATTAAATATATATCCAAATTTTGAAACAAAGAATTGAGTAACTTTGCAATGGCAGAGTCGACATCTTGTGATCAGTAATAAGGAGTAGGATTCATACTACATGCATGTGCCTATGAGCCTGTCTTCAGTCCATGATAGCCAGCAGGAGTAAGAAGAAATGCATTATTTCTCCTTTAGCATCTTAAAAAAAACTCATTTTCACGCATTGAGTTGCCAAACATTGTAGCCAAACAAACGAACAACGGTATTAGAAAAAATCAGTTTCGTGTTCAAATAACTATCCACTTTTTTTAAACTAAAAATAATTTTTTCAAGAATCTGCCAACAGACTCAAAAGCCAATAATATATAGAAATGTGATTGGATTGGAATGAGTTATGAGTATGTCTATCGTCTGGCAGGTCAAGAGCACCAGAAGCGAAAGGAGACGGGAGAATCGAGGTCGCTCAGAGGAAAGAAGTCCACACAGTAGAAGCGGCCATTTCAAATGAGTCACATTCTGTCGGAAGTGTGAGGTATTCTTGCTTCCACTTCCACCGCTTCGATGACTCAACACTACACCTGTTCCATGTCCATGCATGACGCTCATGTTGTTGTTGTTGTTGTTGTTGTTGTTGTTGTTGTTGTTGTTGTTGTTGTTGTTGTTGTTGTTGTTGTTGTTGTTGTTGTTGTTGTTGTTGTTGTTGTTGTGTGTTGTGTCGTCGTCGTCGTCGTCGTCGTCGTCGTCGTCGTCGTCGTCGTCGTCGTCGTCGTCGTCGTCGTCGTCGTCGTAAAACCTAGCCCCGCTCGACATTGAACTATAAAAAAGCAGTCTATTAATGATGGCTTCGAATCGAAATTAGATTTATTTCGGTTCTTACAACGCTTATATTTGGTTCAGCTCGAGTCTCGACCAAATGAAAGCAACGGTTCGTGTTCAGGCGAAATGTTGATAACGGGAACGGCAGTACTAAAAAAGGCGATCGAAACTGCGTTATTAATATAGAACGTAAACATTTAATATGAAATATAACATGTTTATGTGTTATTCCCAATTTGAAATGTATTTGGTGGAGGTGCCGGGTTCAAAATTGTTCCGTCTTTGGGTCTGCCCCTTTGATCGGCGGGATCACGAAAACATTCTGTTTCATGTCGAAATGTCAGTGCGCTACTGGGAACTGTCAGAAAGCAGCTCGTAATCTCATATTCCTGCAGAATGCAACTGTTATTAATTATTACCATATCACATGGTTTTATGGCATTATTTGCGAGTGATTAAAATGTAACTGTTAATTGATGAGTATCTGTTATGCTTCTCATGAAGTTTTTTGTTTCGTCTGGGAGTGATGTGGTCGATATTACACATTCACACTGATGCACCAACAAACACACTTTTCTTTTTTCCTAATTGTGTTATTGTTAGTTGTTACGAATATTTCATTACGCATTACTGTTATTGTTCGAAGTTCATGCTTTACGTTCTGTTCAAAGTTTGCTATTCGAGACAATGAGTGGACGTTAGATGAAGGATCTGGATAGGTTCCAGTATAGTGTGCAGTTATTGTGAGGGAATAACCAAATTAACACAGCATTGTGGGATTTCCTATTGAGATTAAGCAAGCTGTGAAGTACATTTCTTTGCTTCTTAGGGTAAAATAATTATAGACAATAGTATCGCCTATAATGTAGCGTGCACGGCGACTTAGCTGCGATATAATATAAGAAACATTTTATACAATCAACCATTTTTATGATGTTCTAAAAGCGAATGAGGATTTAAAGGGAGTGAATAACTTGTCCCGTTTTATGTGGGCTAATCAGGCTTGCATTTGGGAATAATTATTTATATCGTATACATCGACCTTTAGGACTCTTTGTCGGTAATTTTTAGCATATTATATATTATTATAACATTCTCTCATATTTAAAAAGAAGTAATGGATGTTTGTATAGAAGCCGCGTATAGTAAAGATTGTCGAGAAAACAATTAGGTTTACGTATATCGAATCCATAGAACAGAAATAGAGAAAATGCCACGTGCACTGGCTTGAAGACTTGCCTCTCGTGGACACGCCCCTCACATGTGCCGTCTCTACGTTCGTGAACACTACTTCCCGGATAAAATAAGGGAGAGAAGCTCTCCTGTAACTATAAGCATCACGTTTCTGTCCGTCCGTCCGTCCGTCTGTGCGTGTGTCACGTCTCACGATAACACGACCTCCGATTGACACGCGGTTTTTTATTGACATTTATAGTGATTTTGTGACTTTTATTGCGATCGAGGGGTTGGATCTAGCATGTTTTAATGGGGCATTTTCCCGTACCCGGCACCTCCACCAATTACTTCAATGCATAATAAGATTGAATTTGAATATCCTTATTTGGTTAAGTAGCTTCGCTCCCTATTTCGGAAACTCCCGACAAAGATCTTCAGGCCCAAATTCCTTGTCAACCCGATCAGAACACGTAAGCATGCATCACCTTTGATGTGGAATATAAAAAGGTTCATCAGTACTCAAACATATTTAATAGTGTATGATTTTATAGCCTACCTTAAAATGTGTTCTTTTATAAGTAGAACAATTAATTGCATGCAATAAACTAAGTCAGCTGACGAAGAGCTCATTAAGAACAATAAAGCTGGATCCGTTCGTGAAACGGATGTTATAGTTTCATAACTGATACAAATCAACGTGAATTTCTAAACACGTGTCATGCAAAGTAGCAAATTACAAAGTACAGGCGAGACTAAAGATCCAAGGTCGTTTTGGTGCAAATTGTACCATAATGAAAACGCATTATTATTTATCACAAATACAAGGGAAATATACACTAAAATTGCATTATTTGGGGGAAATAATTCACGATCATTTTGTATTAAGTTAGGGCCTAGGAAACTCATGTAACAAATTATGGAGTGTAAAACGATTTTTCGTTAAGTCACAACATTTGAACAGGAAGAAAATAATTACCTCATAGGTTATGATGTAGTAGGTAGTTAAGGTGTTCATTTTTAGTGGATGTTATATATATGGTTGTTTATTGTAGATGAACTATTAACATATGACTCACTGAGGCATATTGTTATTTATATCAGATTGATAGAAGCAAAGAAAGCACTTGCAGTCATACTTAAGAACATCAAAGTACCAGTACTCCGATGACCATGCAGTAAGGTGGAGTTACTGGGGTTTGATCAATGGATTGGTGTAACCCGTGTTATATAAGAAATTATAATCTATTTAGTATATTGCAACCGATGAAAGACTCCACTCATCGCATTGTGTACTTTTTTCTTTAGCGTGGGGTGGAGGAGGGCGTTGCCCCCACTTTCCCCCTTAAATAATGTCACTGGTCCCGAGTGTAATTCTCAGTACTAGTTGCTCTTCCCATTCCCAAGACAGTGCGTTTCTGTGCCCCCCTTCGCCCTCCCGTTAATTAACTTTCGGGAGGGGTTACCCATGGGGGTTACCTATACTCGTAATAGTTACACTAGGAAAACGCTGAAGTCCCGACGCGTTGATGGATGAGCTTTTTAAAGTTTTTAGTTGCGTGGGATATCTTTACTTTTGCAAGTGCTTTGTTTTGCTGCCTACGCATTGTAGGTGAATGTTGTCAAGTTTCTTTTGTTTCTTGCCAATTGGTATTATTTACCGTAAAAAACTTATATTAAAAGCTTTATTTCTATGGATTCTGGCTAACTTTTTCAACTTTTTCTTTCAAAAGGTACTACATCACCATAACCTTAATGTCCATGTTTATGAACGTTGTAGCCCCACCCGTTTGGTCAGAATTGGCCCAAATGGCACGAAAATATCGTACAAAAAACCAAAAATCTTATATTAAAAGCTTTATTTCTATAGATTCTGGCTAACTTTTTCATTTTTTTCTTTCAAAATGTACTAAATCACCGTAACCTTAATGTCCATGTATAATATGAACGTTTTAGCTCCACCCGTTTGGTCAGAATTGGCCCAAATGGCACGAAAATATCGCACAAAAAATCGAAAAAAATCGTAAAAGTACGATATTCATGAGAAATATTTCTTCGATTGTACCCAAAAACGTGGCAAGTCTAAGTTCAGAGATTTCGAAGGTCCTGTCAAATTTTCACACAGATCGCATATGCCGTTTGCCCGGTAGAGAGCGAACAGACAGAGAAAAAAAAAAAAAAACAAAACAAAAAAACACCCGAGCTAAATTTTTTGGGGGGTCGGTGAAATTGAAGTCTTCGCTTCGCTCATCCAATCATCTGGAATGGTTTTCGTCGACGTGGCAATGATCCATGCATCCATGCAGCGGTAGATTACGAGAAGTCAAGCTATAATCGGACTATAGCTTGACTTCTAAAGCCATATCTAGTTGAACGTGGTAAATCAAAGGTCAGGACAAATTGGCCACAGTCTTGGAATATGGAAATTACTCTCATTTGTTACCTTTTGATAAAGTTATCAACATAAACCACAACAACTTTAGTAAAATGAACCAAAGGTAAACGTGTGACAATATTAATTTCATCTCAAGGTTCTCATGACGATGAGTGAGTCAGAATACGAGGTGACACGTACTAACAGCTGGGCTGTGGCTCGTCACTCGTCAGCATAACATCTTGAGTCATTCTCTCATCGTCGCGACGCGCCTCGATGCATATCATTATATGAGACAGGAAGAGGGCAATCATCAGAACAAACATATATTAAAAATGTAATGTGTTCATTATTGTGAAGAATTTCAAGAAAGCAAAATTGTTTGGATGTGAACGAATGAGTGCTTCAGAGTCGGTGGGTGGTTGGCTGGTTGCTCGTATTGACCTAGGATGAAGGGAGGGACGGGGTCACATAGAACTTCCCCAGATTGCTGATGTTTTGTAAAATGCACATGAGTTGATCAATTTCTATTCAGATGATTTTCAAAACGAGACTGACACCGACAAAATGTGTTTTATTCACCGATGTAAATTTAGGGTCAAATCAAATTATTTGCCTTATAAAAAGCATTTTGCATATTTATAATTGTAATTGCTACACTGTAAAATTTTCCTTGTGAAATTAAGTATACAGTATATGGAAGTAACACTTTCATATACAGTGTAATTAAAATTACCCATCCATTGGACTCTTAAAATAATAAGGACGTGTACATTAAGAAACCATGTCCATTAGGTTAATTTTAGGGGTACGCAGGGCATGTAATAAAACGGGAAGAAACATTATTTAAACTAGGTTATCATAAATCTACCCATCCATTGGACTCTTAAAATAATAAGACCATGTGCATTGAGAAACCATGTCCATTAGGTTTATTTTATGGGTACGCAGGGCATGTAGCAAAACGAGTTGTATGCTATTATTACGTACAATCATGTTATGGTTCAAGAGCTGGTAATTGTGTTCATCGTACATCTCGGTATAAACCCTGGCAAAGCTATAACATACAAGATTATTATGGTTGAAGCTCTGGTAATTATGTGTTCATCGTACATCTCGGTAATGAACCCTGGCAAAGCTAAACATACAAGATTATTATGGTTCAAGAGCTGGTAATTGTGTTCATCGTACATCTCGGTATAAACCCTGGCAAAGCTAAAACATACAAGATTATTATGGTTAAAGCGCTAGTAATTATGTGTTCATCGTACATCTCGGTAATGAACCCTGGCAAAGCTAAAACATACAAGATTATTATGGTTGAAGCTCTGGTAATTATGTGTTCATCGTACATCTCGGTATGAACCCTGGAAAAGCTAAAACATACAATATTATTATGGTTAAAGCTCTGGTAATTATGTGTTCATCGTACATCTCGGTATGAACCCTGGCAAAGCTAAAACATACAAGATTATTATGGTTGAAGCGCTAGTAATTATGTGTTCATCGTACAGTCAGTATAAACCCTGGCAAAGCTATAACATACAAGAATATTAGCATTGGCACTGGTAATTAACTGTTCGACGTCACCTTTACCTGTTATTACATGACAGACAAATTATGAATTAAACTGTTACTCGATGAACGTGTCATGTGTGAAACTGCTGAGACATACATTGGTCTATCTGTAACAAAATGAATATTATTTATAATGTACTCTTTGCCGTTCGTCCCTCCTAGCGTTCAACGCTCCTAGCATACAACGATGTGTTCTCTCCGCTGGACGGTCTGCGAGTGAGACTCAGGATTAGGAATGTTGCCGTTGGCTTAGCTTGTATAGGCAGGAAACGCGTCCGAATTCTTCAGGCCAGTGGATGCCATTTTCAAAGGCGACTGGGTTCCGATGCCATCAGTGGCACTCCCCCCCCCCCCGCTCCCTGCAAAATTAAGTGAGTCTAGACTCTAGACTATACTTATGCCCCGCCCCCCTCAATATCAAACAAGAGCATCGTTGAATTTTTTAAGTGGCAAGATTTTTAAACTGGCATTATGAGAATCTTAACAAATTGATAGACTATCGACGTAACACGCTAAAGATCTTAGTAGTATGCCACCATTTGCTATGTTCGAAATAAATAAAATGATAGTCCCTGACTTGCACTAACGGGACCCCCCATAGTGCCAGGATAGGCTTACATGTTTTTCCCCCGAAACAATAATTGTTTCATGGGCATTGGGCAATCATAGACATTTCTTAATGCCCCCTCCCTACCAAAAATGTACTTCCGGCGCCACTGATTGATTGCCCCGACCGCCGAAGATGACTTTTTGCGACGGCTTAGACTTCCTGAGTGTAATTATTGTATTCTCAGTCCTTGGACGTGAAATTTCGGGGAAAGTGTTACGCAAACGTTCCTTCAGAAATCGTAAATTTGGCCTCGTCTGGATCCATTTTTCACGCGAAAAATATTTGCGAATCCCCACGCTTACAATTGAGTTGATTGAAGGTCGCATTTTGTGTTTTTTTGCATTTAGAAAAAACACTCGTCTGCAAGGTGTCACGCGCACGCACATACCCTGAAGAATAATGACGGTTAAATTAATAATGGTTTGGTCGCTTTGATTTAAAGTCCCCCACTGAAAATCAGTTATATAACTGAGTGGGTAGACTCTAAATACAATTTATTTATTTATTATTTATTTATTTAATAAAATAATTCTAGAATGGAAAACTGGGACCTTTTGACGTTTCGGGTGGTCTCTTCGGGACACCGGGACAGGTGCCTGAAATAAGGTCTGTCATGGGAAAACCTAGACGTTTGGTCACCCTATTATAAATCACATTATAAATCATCAATCGCCGACTAGCCCTTCATAATATAACACCATCGGTCAAAAACTAAAAAAGTTTACGAAAGTTGTCTGAATAAAAGAAATGCTTTATTTTTATTATTAAGGCAAACATTAGGGACATCACCTCCATATAGGCCATTATATGCCCAATTTTTAAATATAGTGTAGCCTAAGACTACAGATGGATGGAGGTAATCTTTGGAGTAGCCACCCGCCGAATGCAAAATTAAATTTTGAGCAACTTTTATTTATTGTTCCAACACACATAAACACACTTTATTTTTTCTAATTCTTCTAAGTGTTAAATAATGCCAACTTTTTTCAATTTTATCTCAATGTTTTAGTTTTTTTCCCAGTCTAAGTTTTCAACTTTTGAATGCGCGCCAAAACTATGGCTGCCTCCTTGCCTGCCCGCGACGTAACGTGTCTGACCGGTAATCGCCCGGGTGGGCGGACAACAGTCTACTGTACTACCATTGCTTATAGAAGATCTCAATGGTACTATCATTGAGTATAGAACCTGTACCACCACATATAACAGATTGTAATATTTTTCGGAGGCCCTATTTAGCTTCATCGTTTTGTCAGACGATCAGTCAGGAAGTGGGAGAGAACTAGAAGCGAGCAGAAGTAGCGAGAGCATGCTACTTGTTCCGTTATGCGGACCGGTAGTGCGCTACTTTTTTCACGGAGCATATTGTAGGGATAGCCACAATTTTTGTATTGTATGCGTGATATTTGTTAAGTTCTAAGTCAAAAGTTGGCACTGCAAATTAGCTTGTAACGCCCGCCGCGACGCTGCGAATGTTCCGAGTCTCCGTCTCCGAGTTTCAATGTGTAGTGCCCAGTGTAGCAATAGCTTTGTTTGTTTGTCCTGTTTCAATTACACCAGGTGTACGTTTTTCTGTCCTGGTGTAAATGTACCTGTCACAACCCAGAAACGTTTTTTTGTCCTGTTGTAAGTTACCACAACTGCGACTGGAGTAAGAATTTTACACCTGCTTATTTAGCAGGAGTGGGTGTAAAACAACAAAATATTGCGCCGGGCCGAGCAATATCTTTCCCAATGATTATATGAATCTTCACGGCCTTTCTTAAAAGGGACAATGCCAATTAATCAACCGTTAAGCAAAAACCTAAGCCCAGGGCCGACATAACCTAAAACTAGGATAGGTCTGCTTGAAAGACGTATAGCAATGTTATGCACAACAATGTACTAGAAATCTATTATCTAGGCCAAAATATTGAAAAATATAGTTAGGCCCGAAGCCTATTAGCCTATCATCGTGTGGTATGTAGGCTCTAGGCCTTCCTAGCCTCGTCATATGTCAAAACTGGGTGCAAATATGTTTTTTTGTCCAACTGGGCGTAACGTGTACTTATTACTCCTATTTCCGGTTTTATGACGTACATCCGGATGATTCCAGGAGTAAATATGTGAACCTGGTACAGGACAAACAAACAAAGCTAATCTGTCACATCGGGAACGACGTGAGTATGAATGTCTGAGTATACCAAAATTATTTCAGTAATAGTAAATTATATGGTGCATCTTGAATGCTATTTCAGGGTCGTAAACTCTTCACAAAACGTAGGCAAAGATGTATATCAACGATAATTATTGATTTGTAGTGTAATCTGTAATAACGCGAATCGTCTGTATTGCACATTGAAATGAAGTGATTAGCGTCTTATATCCCCCTCCCCTCCATTGGGACATTCGACATTCCGTTGTCCTTTGTCCAGTAGGCCTAGTCTGATCCTCGCTGGGCTGTTTGTAACATTCTTACGCCGTGATTCCGCGAAAAAAACTCGTTGACAATAAATTCAATTATGAATGTTTCGTTCGGCCTAGAATTCTAGCCTGAACGTTGAAAGAACGAGGTGAAACGAAACTATGTTCTTTTGATGAAAGGTAACGATCGAATCGACATAAATGAAGCCAAAAATCTTCTCAATCAACGTCAAAAGGCTAATAAAAACTGGGTTGAGAACTCCACACACCCATACGGAATGTAGCGCCGCTACATCTGAAAAAAATAGTATCGTAAAGTATCTTTGCTGCTACTTCGCTACTTTTTCGGGGCATGTAGCGAAGCGTTATCGTAGTAGCGACCCCAAGACTGCATGATACGACGCCGCATGATTGTATCCACATGATTCGCGTAACATATGAATGCTACTGTAACATTTTATTCAGACTGTTTCCATGTATTATTGGATGAGCGAAGCGAAGATTCCATTCTACTACACTGGAGAAAAAAATCCGGAATGTTTTTTTTTTTACTTTCTTTCTTTTTTTGTATTTTTGTGTGTCTGTGAACACGATTCCGGCTAAACCGATACTCCGATTGCGATGAAATTTTACGGAGACCTTCGAAATCTCTGAACTGCACCGTACGAAAAATCGATAGAAAAATTATTTCTCATGAAAATAGCAATTTTACGATTTTTTTCGTTTTTCTTGTTTTTTTCTGTTTGTATTTTTGTGTGTTTGTTAACACGATTCCGGCTAAACCGATACTCCGATTGCGATGAAATTTTATGGAGACCTTCGAAATCTTTGAACTTAGAACTGCACCGTACGAAAAATCGACCGAAAAATTATTTCTCATGAAAATAGCAATTTTACGATTTTTTTTCGTTTTTCTTGTTTTTTTCTGTTTGTATTTTTGTGGGTTTGTTAACACGATTCCAGCTAAACCAATACTCCAATTGCGATGAAATTTTCTGGAGACCTTTGAAATCTTTAAACGTAGAACTGCCACCTTTTTGAGCGCAATCGAAAAATTATTTCTCATGAAAATCGCAATTTTACGATTTTTTTTCGTTTTCTTGTTTTTTCTGTTTGTATTTTTGTGTGTTTGTTAACACGATTCCGACTAAACCAATACTCCAATTGCGATGAAATTTTCTGGAAACCTTCGAAATCTTTGAAATTAGACCTCCCATGAATATCGTACTTTTACGATTTTTTTCGATTTTTAGTGCGATAATTTCGTGACATTTGGGCCGATTCTGACCAAACGGGTGGGGCTACAACGTTCATATTTCACATAGACATTAAGTCCATTAAGCCATGTATTGCTTTTTGAAAGAAAGAGTTGAAAAAGTTAGCCAGAATCCATATAAATAAAGGTTTTAATATGAGTTTTTTTTAAAGGTTTATAATAATAACAATTAACAAGTAACAATAGAAACTTGACAACAATCACCTACAATGCATTCAAAAAGCACTTGCAAAGGAAAAGTGGTCCTACAAAAACTAAAAACGAACAAAAAAGCTCATCCATCAACGCGGCGGGACTAAAGCGTTTTCCTAGTATAATTCTATTTCTACCGTCAGTGTTGGCTCGCTACTCTGATTCGGGAGGACCCGGATTAAATCCCGTCGAGACCGGCAATCCTGACTGAAGTTTTTTCGGAGGTTTCCCATGCAAGGGATTGAGTCCTCCCTTTACAAATGCTCTAATTCCAATATAATATTTATTATACTTAGTTAGACACATGAATATCAACACCAACATGCACAAACATGCACTGCACCATGGGCAGGTTTCCTACGAAAAATTGTTATTATTATTATTCTATTTCTATGCTTTCTATGTATTGTAAGGGATCATAAAAAATATAGTCCTATGGATGCTTCCGCGGCATTGCATATAATACAAAATTATTGAGATTTAAATTATGTACTTCAAAATTCTTGCTCCTTACCAGTACTGCAAAATTAATGCTAAGTAAATAAACAAACATGTTAATGATTGGCTGGTGGGCTGGATTGTGTTCTACGCGCCCCATTGACAAACTGGTATGTTAAGCAGGAAGTTTGTTTGTACTTTCTAATGTATATTGTTATTAATTATTTCTGAAGTTGTAGGCCTACATTACATAACAGAATAAGATCTACAACCCCATAGAAAGCTAGAAAAGGGCCATGAGGCCCCAGTCACAAAGTGTCTAACTTACTATGTCTAGTTATAATTCTTAAATCCACATTATAAAATACAATACAAATGATAACAAATAATGTAAAAGGAGATAGTAAAGGGTGAGCAAATGATGGTGAACAATTGACAAATTGCAAAGACAGCTACAATAAAATAAATAAAATAAAAATCATCATACAATAAGACAAGCCTAACAACGGCACGTTAATAAATAATATAACGGATATATATATATATTTAACCTTGGCTTTATAGTAGGCGACTGCCTACGACTGACTACACCGGGGTACCCCGGTGTAGTCACTTTTTTAATTTCTGTCTAAAGTACTAACATATATATCCAACATGAATATGTATGAATTCACCAGAAGTGTGATTCTGTAAAAATTATAAATGAGGCCCCAAATATAAAATTAACCGGCCGAATCAAACCACGGAAAGCGTAGAAAATGTCTTGTCTAAACGGTTGACTAACTGATCTGGAATGTTCGTTCGTCTGCGTTACAGTAACCACCCCACCAACTCTACTAATCACACTAACCAGTCCCCACACAAGATAATGATGCCACTTTTAAGCGTAAGCAACGTAAGTAGCCGCTTAGGGCGAAACATTTCTGGGGGGGGGGGGACAACGCTGCCTCAGCATCTAATTATATGTAAAATCATTTCTTGATTTGACTGTCGGAAACACTCCCGCGTATATTATTTAAAACAATCCAGAACTCAACCTAGGATCGAACCTGGTTCTCCCCTTAATCTAACTATCACCACACATCAGGGGCGGTTACAGGGGTCTATCGCCCCCAACCCCTTTTCCATGGTCTTTGTCTTTTTCACTTGACCTATATTATAATACATTTTAAACGTTTTTTTAAGCTTTAAAAGTCGTAAATTTTTAAATTTGTTGCCTCCGGTGATAAGATCTTGTTGGCAAAATTGGGACTTTACTACAGACCCCGTACTACGTCAAGGTCTCCCCCCCCCCTTTCCCTCCTACAACTCATTGTCGATTCCTGGATACGCCACTGCTTCCAAAGTTTGTTTTAAATTAGAGTACAATATAAATGTGAAAATTTGTAATTTGAACAAAAAAATATCTACATGGCAAAGACTATCGCTGATATTGTTTCCTATCTTCAAATTAGAACTATTGACACAGCCAAGGAAAACGCGTCTAACGAACATATCCTGAAAACGCTAGCAGATCGAAGTGATGGTTACTGTTTTGCCGTTTGAGCGTCGCCGTCAATGTGTTATCGTTCCCCGCCAGAGTTTACATCGACGCCAGACCATTTCCTCCCCGCTTTGGACACCCATAGATGTAGATAGATAAGTGGCCGCTGTATTTGCCGTCTTCCCGAAACGATCGGTCCAATTTAACGAAAAGAATGTCAAACTTGCAAGCACAATGAATGACAAATCACAATAGCTATACTTGCATTTAATTACCGTCTTTTTGACGAGTACATTTATAAAAAGTTACGTAAAAGTAGTAAATTAACATAAAATTTTGCAAAAAGTAGTAAGAGTTCAGATTTTGATAAAAAAAACGTATTTTTATTTTTTTCTCTACGACGAAAACTGTAAGCACGTAATCAACAATGTAATATCTTTGGTAATATGATGATATGATCAAAGTATAAGCATTTACATGTAATGTTTGTTTGTTTGTTTGTTTGTTTGTTTGTTTGTTTGTTTGTTTGTTTGTTTGTTTGTTTGTTTGTTTGTTTGTTTGTTTGTTTGTTTGTTTGTTTGTTTCTTTCTTTCTTTCTTTCTTTCTTTCTTTCTTTCTTTCTTTCTTTCGTTCTTTCTTTATATGAGTCTATAGTACAGCACAAGTACCATATTACATAGACAATATAATATAATATAATATATATAAATAAAGTAAAAATTAAAAATTATATTTTTATACCCATTAACTAACAAATAATCATGAACAATAAACAAATATATTAAAATTACAAGTGCAACAAACATGAGAGTAAATAACGTTTATGTAACCATAATACCATACAAAAATGCAAAAACTTGCAAAAAAGGGGCCAAGCCGAAAACGAGGAAGATACAAGTGGCTCAACTGCATAAAGTGGTGAGATCTAGAAGTGTGGCCAAGCCCATTATTTTGTTTAAAATAATAAATATTAAATATATTTATTAATTATATAATAAATTAATAATATATCAATATCCATATTATTATGTAACTATAATTATGAAATAAATATATTTACAAAAATAACATAAACATTAAATAAATTTTTTGAAACATTTACATGTGGAAATATCAAAATTAACAGACGCAATTCAAAATTAAAAGCTTGGTCGATGAATTTTTTACTTAGTTGTCGTTACTGACTAACCAAAACTTAACTAATCCAAATCCATTGACCAAGCTTTTAATTTTGAATGGCGTCTGTTAATTTTGATATTTCCACATGTAAATGTTTCAATAAATTTATTTAACGTTTATGTTATTTTTGTTAATATATTTATTTCATCATAATTATAGTTACATAATAATATGGATATTGATATATTATTAATTTATTATATAATTAATAAATATATTTATTATTTTAAATAAAATAATGGGCTTGGCCACACTTCTAGATCTCACCACTTTATGCAGTTGAGCCACTTGTATCTTCCTCGTTTTCGTCTTGGCTCCTTTTTTGCAAGTTTTTGCATTTTTGTATGGTATATCAATATATTTTTTTAGAACGTACACGGTATGGATGTTAGCATCCAAGTAGAGAAAATTACTTTATTTACAATGATTCAAAATAAAATCTCACTCATTGATAATTAAAAGGTTTGAGCATTGCAGTTATAAATAAAATAATTTGTTTTTTAGCATTATGTAAGCTTCCGGTCATCTAATCCAATTACCGTTTGTCAAGCACATAGCCACTGAGATGACTGACATCGGTGCAAATTTTGGCTTCTCTAACATTATCCATTGAGGGCCCACAAATTGATACATAATTCGTTAGCCAGCCAGCCAGCTCAAGAAGAAAGTTATTTCGAACGATCTTGACGTCTCAATAACTTCTAGACGCATCATCAGATCGGGATGAAATTTGAAATCGGTCATCTCATAGTAAAAGCCCATCGATTGAAGCAAGTTGCAGGTTTTTATCTCACATGGTTTCGCGTCGGCGACACCGTGTTAAGTGCTAATGTAGGCGTGCGGTAATAGGCGCTAGTGGAAGCGGAGCCGCGCGTGGCTTGGCCCGGTGCGCTTCTGCGCACCTTGATAACAATAACTAGTTCATAAACAAATAGAGGGAGGGGGGGGGGGAGGGATGCTAATGACCATCAACTGCAGTCAAATCACGGATTGGTTTTTTTAAAGAATTAAAATCAGAACCCCGTCTGGGCCCGGGGTATAATTTGGCCCAGAGCATGGCTCTACTAATCATAAAAGGCGATTCAAGAGAAAAAGTCCACCTCGCCAACGTCAGCTAGTATGAAGGGTAGTATATTACTCCCCGAATCTAGAGGCGAGCTCTGGCAATCGTCGTCGGGGACCTTGCCCCCTTCCCTTGACGACCCCTCGACGACGATGACGACAATTACACCACGACCGAGACAAAGACAATGACGACCGCGACGTGAGTCGTACTTTGGTAAATTATTATAATATGAAGGTAAACGCAAGGTGATAGATCTACGAGTAATAAAAAGTCTAGGTTGAGGTAGCTAAACTTAAAAAAAAGCGTTATAAATGTACCCATCCTGGAGTATATCCAGTAATTTAGTAATTGTGACGTCCGCCGTGGGATTATATTTAGACAAAATAGCTATTAGGTAAAAACCCAGGCTGTATTGACATCGTCGAAACGAGGTAGGCATGTGGTATTTTTGATATCACTGTAAAGTTCCTTCAATTACACCACGTTTAATGCATTTCATTATCTATCACCAATACGCAATGCATGATAATTTCACAGAGGAACTAAAAACAACCATTCGACATTTTATTGAAATACAAATTCACGAACCAATGTAAATGTTAAATGCTAAAAATATAACTATGATTTTTAATTTGGTTTTGTGTGGAGATGTTGCTTGTTACGACAGTATATGCAATTATTTCAATTTGAAAATTACCTCAACTGGGACTCGAAATCAGACACCCGTATCTCCATACGCATCTATAATCGTATTTCATAATTTACCCACGGTCAATTTTTCTCGTAGAAACACAATTAAAAACACAATCTGCATGAGAGAGACGATCAAATTTCAAATAAAGTAATTAATATAAAATAAAATGATCACAATAAAATGTAGAGCACATTACATACCGAGTACCTGCCTAATGGAGCGGAACATAAGCAGTGCATTATCATATTCACTAATCTTAATTTCTAGTCCTGTGCTCGAGTTTGAATAGAGATAATTGCTCTACTGGACTTTGCTCTAGGGGTGTACAGAGAAAACTAGCTGTCAACGTAATGTAAACTTTTGGGTGTCTTTTAAAAGACCCTACGATTACACATCTCTACGAGCCTGTGGATTATATGGCCGTGAAACATAATGTTTGTTATTTACTAGGCCTACATTCGCGACTACTGGACTTTGAGCATATGGTTTTCCAGACTTTTCCCTATGTAATATTCGCAATTCAAGTTTCTAATTTTTGTTTGTAAAGCTTCGGCTGCCCTGTCTCTTCATAAAACCTTTCATAAATGAAGACGTCGATGGATAAAATGGTGCTGGGGCACTACAAATTAATGTTTGCACAAGATTTTCACACACATATCAGTACCGTATACTGTAATATGTACTATGTTGTGGGGCCTCCATCTCAACTAAATGGACTAAACTGGCCGTGTCTTCCAATTTTATCGATTATTGGTCATGGCAAGCTAAATAATGGCAATAACATGCAAGCTGTGGAATATTATGGCGTGGAATATTAGGTAACAGTATGTTATTATTTCGTATACCAAAGGCTGATTGTGTTGGTATAAATTATGTCCGTACCTGTGCCCGTACGGATGGAAATCGGCCTACATCCATATCCCCTTATTTATTACAGTATTGTTGTGTCAACAATACATCCCTGAAACCCACCTTCTGATCTCCTTCCTTTCTTTGTGTGTATCCCGTTTTTGTTATTTAACATTTTGCTGTGTGCATAATAATATGTATTTAGCTGCGTGGAATATTAGGTAACAGTATGTTATTATTTCGTATACCAAAGGCTGATTGTGTTGGTATAAATTATGTCCGTACCTGTGCCCGTACGGATGGAAATCGGCCTACATCCATATCCCTTATTTATTACAGTATTGTTGTGTCAACAATACATCCCTGAAACCCACCTTCTGATCTCCTTCCTTCTTTTGTGTGTGTATCCCGTTTTTGTTATTTAACATTTTGCTGTGTGCATAATAATATGTATTTAGCTGCAACGTAGATGTAGACATCCACTACCCTTTTATTAATTGAAAAACTCTTTTTAATTTCAACTCTCCAATGGTTCCATGTTTTCAACAGCACCGTAAGCGTAAATGTAGCTCCCCTTTCTTTAAATTACCCGTTCATTGGTGGTGTTTGTAAGTGACCAGCGTATACTTTATTCGAAAGAAAGTATACAAGAAAGGTATTTCATACTTAAGTATCCACAACTTTTTAAATTACAGGCCCATGGTAAGGGTAATTTTACAAAAAAATGTTACAGTGTACCATCAATTTTAAAAGTGAAACTATTTTCTTCAAACACACCCTGCATCGTCTTTTGTGAAGTATGAATGGGCTATTCCATTAGTTATGTCCAAGCGGTTGTGATGATTTTAATTCACATTCACAACCTTCAAATTTTCAGGGAGTTTGTGTCCAACACACTCTTGACGAGAGGACAAGAAAGGTTGCGAGTAATTTTAATTCCTAACGTCCCCCCCCCCCCCCCCCCTTCTTTGAATGAGATCCTCATGTCACAGAGTGGCGCCAAGATAAATCAAGATGTACATGTCAGGGCCAATTTGAACGGTTACCGCTCGCATTGGTAGAAATAACAGCGTTATTGTGGTATGACCGAATTACGCGAGATCTTGCACATGCATGAAGAAGTTACTGGGGCCATGCCGCCAGGGCCGTAGACGCAGAGCAGTGTTTTGTTTTTGTTCTCCCAGACCATCATGACCATGCAAAACAGAAGTAACATAATTTCAATATAGGTACATTTCAAGTTTGTCAACCCTTCATTCAAATGAAAGTGAAACGAACGGAAGACGAAGAAAATGGCAGACTGCGACACAACATAAATGACGTTATGACGACTGACGAGATAATAGACATCATCAACTGTACAATGGATACTTCACTTGCATATCATAAATCTCATGAACAAGAAGATACCTTGATTGAGTAGCGAGATGCCGAAAGTGCGAGCCATGCTGGGTTCAAGACTCAAGCGGGAGAAAGTCGCCAGCATGTCTGATCAGTGATATGTCTGAGAGTGAGGCATTTGATGCGTAGGCCGAAACAAAGAAAGCGTTTGAAGATGGGCGCACAGAGAAACTGAAAGATTTATTCCTGAATAGTACCTTGATTGTACGAGAGTTATGTGGACTCCAGCTCCAGCACAGAGAGGCTTTGTGTCGGGGCTGGACGTACTGGCGACCACGGAGACGACGCCGACGGCGCGTCTGTCCTAGGGAGGAGCCCAGGAGGTACATCATGCGTATACGGGAGGTCGTCCACACCGCCGGCATCCTGACTGAAAGTTTGTCTTAGTTTTTTTTAATCAATAAGGCGAATAACATAAAATCCCCCCCCCCCCCCCCAGTATCTTGAAGAGCAAATTGAATTCAGTCTCAAACATAATTGGATGAACGAAGCGAAGACTTCAATTTCACTCACCCCTAAAAAAATTTGGCTCGGGTGTTTTCTTTTCTTTTTTTTTGTATTTTTGTCTGCTCGCGCTCTACCGGGCAAACGGCTTATGCGATCTTGATGAAAATTTGAGGGGACCTTCGAAATCTCTGAACTTAGACTTGCCACGTTTTTGGATACAATCGATTTACGATTTTTTCGATTTTTAATGAGATATTTTCGTGATATTTGGCAAACGGCTACTCCGATCTTGATGAAACTTTATCGGAACGTTGAAAATCTGAAATTATATATGTTATGAGTTTAGAGACATCTGAAGAAATATTTCTCATAGAAATCGTACTTTTACGATTTTTTTCAAAAGCTCATCCATCAACGCGACTGGAAAAAGCGTAAGCGAAGCGGCCTAGTATATTATATAGAAGAGAAGCGGTCTAGTAGATTTATTCTTTGAGTTATTAAAATATCACGTTTAAATTCAAATTTGAAGTATTGTCATGAAAATATTTTGGTCCAATTTTGTGCTGAGAAGAAAGAAATAATATTTAGTTCACAAACGTACCTGTTTGAACGGCACATTACAACTTTTGCTGGTGCTGGTGTCCCGAAATATTCTTTAGCATCGGTTTTCATTTTTACCAGCAAAGTATCTCAGTTAGCTTATATCAAAACATTATTTTATATTTGTCTCAAATGATATATCTAAACTTAAAATATTTCTTACAAACATTCTCGTTGTTCCTGTTTCAAAAGCAGGATGTTCAGGGTCCAATTCTGATCGGGCTGGTGTATCACATTTGACTTAGCTGACACTGGGATGGGATGAAATGACCAAGTTATTGAACACATACGACTGTCAACAGATTTATTATGCACTAAAACATATGTGACAATAACAATATTGTATATTTATTTTCATTTCAAATTCCACCAGCCATCACAATTTTAGTGAATACGTAAAAAAACTTGTTTACGAATATAAGTTAACAAATAATTATACTAACTGCAATGGCTAATATCTTATGTAATTCTTTGATGACGATAAATTGATTCTTACACTTCGTACAACGTAAGAAATTGCTTCCAAATAGAAAGACTTGTTAAAAACAATGACGATAATGTAAGGAACTTTATTAATCTTTACTGGAAAACAATCTAGTCTCTTGCAACGAATATATTATATACAAGTTGTGTTTTATACACAATTAACTACCTTTGCCTAAAATAATATTTTCCTCGTCCTCCAGTTTTGAAATATAGCTAGCTATCTACAGCCCTACCGACAAATTTAGCATCTAATAGGCTACCTATCATGTTGTGACTACAATAATTTTAACTACATTTCATTCATTACATTCATTAAATTGAAGTTATCAACTGTGTGATATCAACACAACATATTAATAAGTAATACGAAAACGAATGAAGATTCTTATATCGTTATATTTTAAATGCTTTTAGAAATTTGTTTTTGTTAAGGCATTGTTTTGGGACGATAAGATGAAAATATATTTCCCAAGTCTTTTTCTTTCAAATTCCTTGGCAGTGAAAAGAGCTTTGTTTTACAACGCTGCTTCATCATGTCTACAAGAGTGTTACGGGGATGGAGACTAGGCACTATATGTGCTGTTTTAGTGTAAACAGTGTATGTTCTCAATGGGCACAAACCTCTTCCAGGCTACAGCATTATACGAATACATCATCTATATACATTAGTAATTTTGAGAATAATAAAGTAATCGATTATCTCTATACGAAGAAGTGAACTATAATACAGAAATGAGTGTCCCAGATCACAATAGCCTGCACAAAATTTGACTCTGCACAATTATTTCAAACTTGTGCATAGTTGGAGGAAAAACACTTGTTACTTTTTATGAATATCTTATTTAAATGCTATTATGCTACGACAAAAAACTTTATTGTGATGTTCTTGTTTTCTCAATTTAACATAACGATTTTCACACAAAAACCAGGGGCATTACCAACTTTTTATATCTCCTTCTGCAGTCTCACATTTATGGAAGAAGACCAGAGGTGGCACAAACTAGTACACACTATTAATAATCTTGTAATAACTGTCTTCACAATAACATGCATTTGTACAACTGAACATGATATTAATTTCCGACGGCGTAAATTCGTGTGCCCAGAGTGCCTGAGGTTATACAATATATTGCGGACGTGTGTGCAATGCGCTACTACTGTCTTTGCTGTTTTTTCTTTTTCCTTCTGCAACCCTGGAAATATCAAGTAGTGCACGGTTCGCGTTTTTTTTAAAAAAGCTGAGATGTAATGCCAGTTTATAACTATAATTCTTTGTATATAATTTGATTCGCGAGTGGTCTGCGATATGCCTTGTTACTTCATTTTTGATTTTTACTGGTGCAGTGCGTATGCTGTTTTCAACCTCCACGTCAAACGAGCGAGGACCGCCAACGAAGGAGAGGGATCCACAACCCAGGGCCGGCTCGTGACATTTTGGCGCCCTGGGCAAGCGATTTTTTAGCCCCCCCGCCCCGCTTCCCAAATTAACAAAAAGGTTTTTACCTCTTTGTCCTCCTACAATGGGAGTCTGAGACCTCGGAAAGTCTTCATTCACTAAAGTTGAAGCAAATGTTTTTTGAACTAGGAAGTCAGATAATGGAAATATTTGTTTTATAAATTGAATACAGAATATTCATGTAGATCAACATGTCAGCAGCTCTTTATCGTCAGTTTTAAAAATGAAATATATTATAACATTATTAATTTGATTTTTTTTCTACGCTATTGTTTTTTCAATTGTTTCAAGTTAACGCGCCTTGGTTTGGTTTCGGCAAACACTTTTACTAGGGACGCGAGATCAAGCTGATGAGCTTCGTCATTTTCGATCGAAAGCATGGCAAGAGATGAAAGTCTGTCTTGATTTGGGTTTGGGGGCTAACAACAGCGCCGCAGGAAAAAATTTGGAAAATCAGGTTTTTAAAATGTGTTTGGTGGGTTTTAGAAAAAAGTAGTGGGCTGAATACAATACCAAAATTATGTAATTTTTGTGCGGTCGATACTCAGAGCAACTATACGTTGCTCTAGTGAGTCAGAAAAAAATATATCCTCAATCCACTGGGATGTGAATTAAAAATATTTTAAATTCCCAAATTTGGCGCCCCCTAAATCTCAGCGCCCCGGGCGGTCGCCCGGGTCGCCCTACCCACGAGCCGGCCCTGCCACAACCCCTTGCCTTCTGTCCCCCTGGGATAAAACTCACGCTAAACTCTTTCATAATCGTCGAATAACGTGTCACTCATCGTGAGCCAACTACTTGCATCATCGCACAGAGAATAATATGTCCTTACTCGCCTCGCGGTCCTTGGAAATACACTTAAACTTATGAACAGCATGATAATTTTGTGACCACAAGAGCGTGCGTTGTCTGTTATGTGGGCACTCAATTATTACATAGACTGCAGCAAACTCTCACAGTGTTCATGGCTATTAGGCAGTGATGACAGTGACACCGATAACGTTGTGATGACTTTATAGTAGATTCTAAGTGAAACGTTATGCTTGACTTCACTGTTCAGTGCAGGGATAATACAGACAATACAATTGTCATTCCTTCAGTTTCATAGCTAAATCATTACACCTGTAGCTAAATCATTACACCTGTATTTTTAGAATGCTATGTGAGATTTTATCATGAATTCACAATTTTACCTTGGTTATTGAGAATTCGTTTTACATTGAACTCTCACCTTTTATGTGTCAAAATTTCACATATTGCATTATATTTTTTTCAACCGTAATGCACCATCATCACCCCGCGAAAGGCGGTTTTGAAGCACGGGGAAAAATAAACAGATGTACCAAAGTGCAATTTTAAAAATGAAAGTGCTACATTTGCCATCTTTATTTTAATATTTACTTTGCACTTCAATAGCCAAAGTGCTATGAGACGTTAAGCAATATCCAATCAATCAATCAATATATTTCTG
Organism: Sweltsa coloradensis; assembly: GCA_024449915.1. Classification (NCBI taxonomy): domain Eukaryota; kingdom Metazoa; phylum Arthropoda; class Insecta; order Plecoptera; family Chloroperlidae; genus Sweltsa; species Sweltsa coloradensis. The sequence continues at coordinate 623,906 of JAMZAV010000160.1, forward strand.
ATTGCTAAAATTAATTGGTACTTCAGCTTTCATTGACATCACCATTGTTTTACCATTGTTAATGTTGTTATTTAAATAATTAGTTTGGTAAATTGTTAATTTTGTTCATGTAAAACGAAAAATATGTCGCAGTTCTTTAACGAAGGTCAATGAATATGGATCATGCTTAAATAAACTTAATTGTAGACCTATCATTTGATAGTGAACACATGCATCAATATTTTTGGCACTTCTAATTATTAACATCTCAAAGTAAAGTTGTCGTGGGAAACCTGCCCAGGGTCGAATGCATGCTCCTCTCCAGTCTAAGTATCTCGGAGTTGAGACAATTTGTGAAAGGATGTCCGAGGGCTACCTCGGGAAAAACCTTCAGTCAGGATTGTCGGTCTCGACGGGTTTCGAACCCGGGTGTCGAACACTGTCGGTTTATCAACTTATTTATTTGTAGTTGGTGTTTGGAATAAAATAAAAAGTGGTGTATATCGTCGTGCTCTCCAGCGCCACCCCCCATTATACCCATTATTATATGTATAGTTTTAGGCTTGAAGTTAGATTTAAGCAACATGAAGTTCTTATTCATGGGAGTATGTTCGAAGTTGATCTGTCAAGTATCTTAACCTTTTTTTTCAACCTTGATATTGGGAAACTTTCTACTAACGTACCATACTTACACGGACACCTACTTAGGCCTATAACACGAGCTACCTTTAATCCACAACATTTTTATAATGGCTGAATCTTATAGCGTTAGTCATCTAACTTTTTGATTGGTCAATTAAAAATGTGTGTAGACAATATTGTGGTTTTCTCCAAGGAAAGGAGGAAGTGCACACATAATCGTCGATACTCACGCACCTCAACCAACCGATTCTTCGGTTCCTCGACTCATCTTTAACCTCGAAACGTCTGTTTACCTTCATTGCTACGACGGTGCGTTGACGTAACTCCTTAACTAGCCAGTTCGTCTAACCTTGTTCATCAATTGATTAAGATTCCAAGACGATTCCCATGTCCATACTCCACGCCGTGGTTTCAGTTGGTATCCAACGTGGGACGTCATTTAAATATGATGTCACGTCGATAATCTGATTGGTCTCTTGTTGTAAATACCGTTGACGTCATCGCTGTCGTCGACGCTGAGGTCTGGAGGGTCGACGAAGCCGGAGTCGTCGTACCGAGGAGTGCGCGTGCCGGCTGGACTGTGTCCCATGCGGAGGGGGGTGCGGGAGCCGGCGGGGGGGCTGTGCCCCATCAGAAGAGGGTCGTCGTAGCGACGCGATACGAGGGTGAAGTCCCTGTGCGCGTGGACGAGTTTCTGGAGGCGGGAAATGATCTCGTAGTCGGGGACCGGGAGGTCTAGTCCCAGGAGTTGACTCACGGAACTCCGGAAGCTCAGCAACTAAAAGAGAGTGACAGGCATGTCAGGAATGATTCGATCCAGTTTGCCATGTGACTTGTGAGGTGGAACTAAAGAGTCTAAGATGTGGTGGAATGATTGGTCGTCTCCATCAACAACATGACCTGAAAGAATTTTCAGAGTAAATTGACCATAAGCTGTGACAATAATTGAAATAACTTAACCTTCGCTTGGGAGAATGTTAATGTCCAACCATCGCCCCCTCACTCCAATTCTCTCTTTCTCGCAATGAAATGATATTTTGTCTGGTGCTGGCCAAGTAGTTACTAACGAACGAATACTAAATAGAAATTGTACTTTCACAATCTATAGGGGGAATGATTGGGATTTGAATTTCAATATGAATCAATTTTAACGACAAAGGGCTATCGCATAATATTTCATTGACATTCCATAGTGTAATTTGCTTGCTCATGGTTTGAATTTTGGTACACTAATTAATTATGCCTCATCAGTGTTGGTGATAGCATGCGAATGTCAAGCAGGCAGGCGGCTTGTGTTAGCGCTGCCTTCTAGGGAACGGGGACTGAAAGTCGAGGGTCACTCAAGGTCACCAGGGATAGGCAGGGTACCGAGGATATATTCTTTATATGATGGGGGGGGGGGGGGGGGGCTAAACGTAATCGAAATCCAAGTAATTCAACTTTCGGTTTGAAATTAGATTTTCAAATAAGAATCGAAATATCGCCTGATTTGGAAGAGCAACTTCTGTCAGCCTCCCAGTCAGCCCAAAGGTATCAGAGTATGTATTATTATATTATTATCATGGTATTATGTTATCTGTGGTACAGCGATAAAAGAGGGTTTGAAAAATTATGTCACATCTGCTACAATTTTATCCGGGACAAAGAGTGAACGTTTGACCAAAGATTTTGGCTTGATAAAGAAGAACGTCAGTTACACATGCATTCTGTGGAGTTGACACCCATAACTTCCTCTGATTTTAGTTACAAGCACCTCGTACTGATAAAGCAAAAGTACGAGACACCTCTATAATTTGAACAACAGCAAACATAGGCCTAATAGAATAAAATATGAAATATGCTAGTAAAGAGCAATGATATTTGTAATTGCCCCATGCAGAGCAAACTGCAGGTACCATAAATTGAATTCTAGTTGGCCTACCTTATATTAAAGTGGCCTCCTTAAAACGTAAACAGGTTTGCAAATTTCGTTTTTGAATCTTCGCAGGCAAGCAGTACTGTTTTCGCGTATCGTAGAAACTAGAAAGTCACCGTTGGGTCGCGTGCATGCGAGCCGTATAGCCGAGGTCAGGTCGGGTCATGCTCAAAACATCAGCTCGGGATTTGAAAGGAACATTACAACTATCGTTTTCAAACAATTTCTACGTCGACGGCAATTAGTTGTTGTAAATGTATAAACATAGGAAACATATCGAGATAGCCCATCACTAGAAAGCGAGGTCATCGGTTCGAATCCAGCTACCGGAAATCATGACTGAAGGTTTTCCTCAGTCAGAAGGCGAATGATGGGAATTGGAAATTCCCCCAACTATCCTTCCATTATAAACTATTTTAGTGATTAAAAATAAAGTTACATTATTTAATAAGATTAAGATTCATACACCCTGTGAAATGAAACGGAGGTTCTGAGCAGCTGACCAAGGTGATGACGTAATACCTCATGACTTGGACAATGAGATGACTGACACCACTGGTGGATGCAACTTTGCATAGTGTATCACATTCGAAGTGAAGCAGACGGTGAATTGTAATATCGACTCGAATGTTACTGGCTATAGTTCAAATACCCAAGAACGTATTTTCTTACGGCTCATTCCCAATGAATGGTGACGAATAATGTATCATCGGGATCTCGAAAATATTATACATGTCAGTGCCACGCGATGCACCGTGCAACATGCAACATACTTATTATTTTGTCAGGTTGCAAATTTATCAAATTATTCCTGATTGTGTGAATTTAATGCATAATTTTCCAAGCACGACGTATATGGTCTTAAAATCGTTTTGTAGAGATGTTCTCTAATGTGTGTACCTTAGTTTGCAATTAATCACGTAGCCTAACCTTCACAGAAAAGAAGTTGCTAGCGTCCTTCGACTATGAGTATGAACTTGTTAATCTGTTGTTCATTGTTCCTCATTATTAACAATTGGTAACTGAAGTGGGTGGCATTGAATAGAACTGATGAGTGATGATTTCAGACGTCTTTCCTGGAGACGGCTGCATGACCAAGATTTTCGGATGAGCTATACTTGCTAGTTGCTACCGTCTTAGGGCGGTTGGGATTATTTGTAAAATCAAAAAAAACAATTCTTTCACGGCGTAAATTAATTATATATAGTTTTTATTTTCAATAAGGAGGAATCTTTAATGACGACATTTCAGCTGACATATCTGTATCGACAGACAAAGTAAGACCTTTAGATTTAAAGAATGGTAATGGGATAAAACGATTTTCATTTATAATGTAACCCCTTCCTTTGAATGTCGGTGTGTTATATAATAGGGTTTAAACTATAACTATCTCGCCGGTCGGCATGTACTAGAGACCTATCTCCAATCTCCATTCTTAAAATTAGCTCGAAACAAAACAAACTTTGAAGGAATTTCTATCAAAATTTGTAAAAAATATAGTCTGGATAAAAGTTCATTTCAAAAGTTGTTTTGCATTATTTGTTTGTGCTTTCCAGCACGAGCCTGAAATCATCACTGTCGACAGTAGAATATTTATTTTACCATCATTATAATATTTTAGACTCGAGGTCGAGATCATCCCTTGATCACTTGTTGATAGTTAACAAATGAGTACGTACCGAGTTCTCCCGTCTTTGCGCGTCCACAAGGCTTGTCTTGATGGAGGCCAACTCTTCCCGTATGAGATGCTGCGACTGATCGTTCATGGACCTCTCCTGCTCGGCAGACTGGCTGGTGGCTCGCACCTGGTCCTTCAGTAGCGTCACCTTCCTGTTGTAGCGTGTGCGAAGCATCTCGGAGTCCACCAGTCGCTTCTGCAGTTCCTCCACCTTCCTGCCTCGCTCCAGGGCTGCGATCTAAACACAAAACTCACTGTCATTCGACGTGACCACTGTGCACAGGTATAAGGATACACATCATCAGGCAACTGCAGAAACAGAAACTCTTGAGTATTTAAAACCCTCCCTATTCAAGCGGTATATATTAACATCTCAGTCACGAAAAGCTTATTGACGCGGAAAGTATAATAGAAGTAAAAAACACCCCTAAAAGTAAAACGTATGAACAGGGTCAGATACGCTTTAAAATTCTGAATTTTTTTAGCCACCCTTCCTGGCTCTTCCACAAGCAGAGGTGAGTGACACACGCTTCTGCCTCATAATGTCCAGAGTTTCAATGTTCCAATCTAGTTTTTTTTTTAAATAACGAAATAATAACCCCTTGACATAGTGATAAGAGGTACGTGCAGAGTTGGAGAAGCTTTGATGTAAATGTTGAGAAGTCTGATTATGGTTATGCTCCGAAAATAGTTTAAAACAGAGATATGGCGAGGAGTGATACAATCTTATGTATCAATCTGTAATAAACTGTTCATGATCTGCACAGCACCCCATTGTTTTCTGTTGAGTTGTGTCTGATGGAAAAACCACTAATACGATCTATTTCGCGTGATTTAAAAAAAGTGTTACATGGCCTCTGTACAGATTTCGTCTTGGTCAGTTTCCGTGCAATATGACCGGTTTCCGTTTAGCTCACTTTCCTTGGTTCACTTTCTTTTGTCCCAATTATCACTTATATTATCACTGGTTTTTGTGGTGAATGACTTGTATTCCCCGCCACTTATGATGATGGCAGTGTGCCCAGCCATATACCATAGTCAAGGCGGTGACATTCCAGCACCATCTTGGATGCAGTCCTGAGGCAGGTCATGTCATGATTGTATGTGTTTAGCTTTAGTGTCTTCATTAAATATGTTTCCCAACATGGATATGTATTATTCTTTGCGTATATCACAATGGCGACGAGGATGGGATTTTTTGAAGGCACCAGGTCAGTAGGCTATGAGATTTAGCATCTACTTGCCATACCTAGGCTAGGCCCTAGGCCCTAGTCCTGCTGTGTTGATTGCCCTAGACATAGGCCTACAAGCTCTTTTGCTACCATGGCTCCTCCTCCTACAGTCCAGCCTGTCTATCTGGGTATGTGTGGCACATGCCCAGAGCTGGTAAAGGAGGACCTGGAAGAGTGGTCTATTTTTAAAGAAAAACTTGGTTTTTATTTTGTGGCTAATGGCATCACAGACGATGACCGGAAGCGGGCTATCCTGTTTGCCAACACAGGGGACATAGTTTACAGAAGCATACGGAAGCTATGTGACCCAACCACAGTATCGTATGCAAAAGCTATAGAGACTTTGGATAATCATTTCCGTCCCAAGACAAATGTATGGGTCAGCAGAGCAGTGTTCAGTGGGCGAACACAAAAGCCCGGCGAATGCTTCAAAGATTTTGTTGCCGAGCTGCGTCTGCTAGCAAAAGATTGCGATTTTGCAGATTTAGACAAAGATTTGCTGCAACAAATGCTGTTAGGCATGCGAGACATGCGTCTTAAGGAGACGTTGTTTAGCACTGAAGATCTCACATGTGTTAAAGTGTATGATCGTGCCGTAGCAGCGGAGACCGCAAAGATCAACATGGCGAAGTTGCAAGGCCAGGTTAGTGGTGCGTTTGCTCAACCTCAGGCAGCTGCTGTTCATCAGGCCTCAGGGTCTGGTTATAGGCCTAAGGGGAGCAAAGGTGGTGGGAATAGGCCTAGGCCTAGGCCTACTAGTCCGACCACGGATAGGTCTTGCTACTCATGTGGATCGGGGGACCACATGAAGTCCAATTGCCCGTACCAGAAGTACAGGTGCAATTATTGCCGGCAAGTGGGACATCTAGTCCGGATGTGTCCCAAGAAAAAGCACGACCCAGCCGCCCAGGCCGCAGTGTCGCAACCACGTCCAGGATATTTACGTGGGGGAAATTCACGAGGAAGCAAGCAAGGCTCGGCTCACCAGGTGGTGGAAGAAAATAGCGAGCCTAACCATGATTTCTCTGGTCTTTTTCAGTGTACCGGTAAGGCTGGTCCAGTCCCTCCGCCGATTACGGTGTCTGTTCTGATTAATAATCAACCTCTGGTTATGGAGGTAGACTCAGGTGCGGCATACACACTCATTGGGAGTGATTTGTATGAGGCGCAGTTTTCTACGATTCCATTATCATCACCGAGTGTTCATCTTAGAACCTGGTCGAAGGAAAAACTGCTGGTGAAAGGTGCTTTCACTTCTTTAGTGCAGTTCAAAGGTCACTCGGTGGAGCTGCAAGTAGTTGTTATGTCGCAGCAAGGTCCTGCTTTAATGGGTCGTAATTGGTTTGATGCTTTGGGTATTATTGTAGATGGTGTCCAATATGTCTCTAAGGTAGATTCTTTGCCGGCACCATCTGAGGGTAAATCAACTGTGACATCTATTCCATTGTATCTGCAAGATTTTCATTGTGTGTTCCAGCCGGGGTTGGGCAAGTACATTGGTCCTCCAGCCCACATCTACCTAAAGTCGGGAGCTGTTCCTGTTTTCCGTAAAGCTAGGCCTGTGCCGTTTGCTCTTCAGTCTAGAGTGAGCCAGGAAATCGACAAAATGGTAGAATCAGGTGTTCTTGTTCCAGTCACTCACTCTGAGTGGGCAACACCGACTGTTAATGTGGAAAAGCGGGATGGAAGTATTCGCATTTGTGGGGATTTTTCCGGAACGGTCAACCCGTCATGTGACCGGGAAATCTATCCGCTTCCCACAACTGACGAAACTCCTAAGTAAGCTTTCAGGAGGTAAGCTATTTACCAAGATTGACCTCTCTCAAGCTTTTTTACAGGTGTCTGTTGATGAGGGAAACTTCAAATGTTTCTGACACTGAATACCCATCGCGGACTGTTCCGCATGACACGACTAAGTCCTGGACTGTCGTCAGCGCCCGCGTATTTCCAGCGTCTGACCGAGTCGCTTCTAGCAGACTTAGAGGGGGTTCTTGTGTTTCTAGATGATCTTCTGGTAAAGGGTAGCAATAAAAAGGAACTAGCTGAACGTGTTCGGAAGGTGGTTTCTCGCCTAAATGATGTTGGCTTACGCGTTCGCCTAGACAAGTGTTCGTTTGCAGTCCCTGCTATCGAATATGTAGGCTACCACATTTCTGCCAACGGGATCAAGCCAATGGATAGTAAGATTGGTCAGTTACTGGATATACCTTCACCTACTTGTCGGGAAGAACTTCAGGCGTTCCTAGGCTTCATAAATTACTATGATCGGTTCTTTCCCGATAAGGCGACTCGTTTCCATCCCCTTTACCAGCTGCTTCATACCTCGGACAACGCAACCTGGAAGTGGGGTGAGTCGGAAGAGGCGTGCATTAAGTATGCTCATAAAGTCATGACTTCTGGTGAGGTACTTATGCATTTCAACCCTAAGTTACCGATTGTTCTGGCTGCGGATGCTTCACCTTTTGGTGTGGGAGCAGTGCTATCCCATGTTTTGGCAAACGGAGAGGAGCGCCCAGTGGCGTATGCCTCGCGAACTCTCCGAGCCAGCGAGAAGAACTACTCTCAACTTGATCGGGAGGGGTTGGCGGTAATTTTTGGGGTATCCAAGTTCCACATGTATTTATATGGACGTAATTTCAAAATTCTTACGGACAACAAGCCGTTGTGTGGAATTTTCAGGTCCGATCGCCCGATTCCAGATGTTGTTTCACCACGCATGCTGCGTTGGTGTCTAATGCTAAGCAAGTATCAATATCAATTGCAGCAGCGACCAGGTAAACTGCACTGCAATGCAGACTATTTGAGCAGGTTACCTTTGGCTAATGCTGTTTGTGAGGAATTTCCTGAGCCAGCGGGAGTTCTGCTTTTTGAGGAAGCCCCGTCTCTATCCCCACTCACGGCACAAGCTATCGCTAAGGCTACCAGCGAGGACCCAATTCTGTCCCAGGTCTTAGGTCATGTATTACATGGTCGTACCTATTCAGGTGATGTTGAAGTTGAGAAGTACCTGTCACATAATCATGGACATCTGTCGGTAATGCAGGGGTGTGTGTTGCGAGGCAATCGTGTTGTCATTCCGCCCGTACTTCGTCCATCAGTTCTTAAACTTCTACACAAGGTACACCAGGGTATTGTCCGTACTAAGGCCCTAGCACGCAGCTATGTCTGGTGGCCAGGTATAAGTGAGGACATAGAGTTGTTAGTTAAATCATGCGAAGCCTGTTCGTTAGTCCAGCGTGACCCTCAGCGGGCCCCGGTTGTTTCATGGTCTGCCCCTGAGCGGGTTTGGTCTCGCTTGCATTTAGATTTCGCTGGTCCAACTCATGGCCACACTTTCCTCATTTGTGTAGATGCTACCTCAAAGTGGATCGAGGTAGCAGATACCGTGGGCTCAATGTCATCGGTGACAACAATTGGATTCCTGCGTTCCTGGTTCGCAACGCATGGAATTCCTGATCAATTGGTAACGGACAATGGACCAGCTTTCCGGTCCACCGAATTTGAAGAGTTCTGCCAAGCTAATGGCATTCGACATACTCTCAGTGCCCCGTACAAGCCAGCGACAAATGGCCAGGCAGAGAGAGCCGTCCAGACTGTCAAGAACCTTTTAAAGAAGCTTTCGCCTACAAGTTGGAGGCGCGAACTCGCTGGCATTCTCCTCATGCTACACACAACTCCTAGTACAACCACAGGACGTGCTCCGTGTGAGATGCTTATGGGTCGCCGGATTCGCTCGCTTATTGATCGACTTCATCCGGCATCAGCTCCTCGATCTCCAAGCGTCCCATTGCCGCAAGCTCGTTCATTTGCTGTGGGTCAGCGGGTGTACTATCGTTCCTACAAGCCTGGAGAGCGGTGGTTGCCGGGAGTAATACTTTCCGTTGAAGGCCCAAGAAACCTTCGAGTTGTCGGGGAGAATGGTGAGGTGGAGCATAGACATATCGATCAGGTTGTCTCGCGTCTTGCCGATCCGGCTGAAGTTTTGCCTGCAATCGTGCCAGCAGACTCTGCTGAAAATCCTTTTGCTGCCTCTGCCCTTGCAGAAGAAGTTGCTGAGCCAATTTCACCTGATCCTGATGGTGAATTAATGCCGACTCCGCCTACACCGGCTGGTCGCAGAGTCCATGGTCAGCCATCTCCTGCTCGCAGTGGATCCCAACAATCAGGTTCAACTCCAGCGCAACGCAGCTCCAAGCGCGATCGTAACAAGCCAACCTATCTCAAGGATTTTGTAACTGTTTAATTCAATGGACATTTACCTTGCTAAAATCCTTGTATGTATTCGTTTCATTTGTTGTTTATTTCTTACTGTCTTAATATCTTATTCCTGCATAATGTTACTTGTATTGATATACTTACTGACTTAATTGACATATGTGTTTGTCTTAGTTCTTGTTATGTTGTTTATCTTATTCTTGCGTAATTTTCATGTGAATTTAAATTCTTGTTGACATTTTTGACATGTGTGTTTAAATTTCGAGGGGAAAGGTTGTGGTGAATGACTTGTATTCCCCGCCACTTATGATGATGGCAGTGTGCCCAGCCATATACCATAGTCAAGGCGGTGACATTCCAGCACCATCTTGGATGCAGTCCTGAGGCAGGTCATGTCATGATTGTATGTGTTTAGCTTTAGTGTCTTCATTAAATATGTTTCCCAACATGGATATGTATTATTCTTTGCGTATATCACAGTTTTTCGATGATTAATTCAAAACGTTAGGTTTGTACGATAAAAGGTAAACAATGTGTCAGTACAGTGCAGCTTACTTTGAGCGGACGTGGTTCAATCAACACTTCTGCTTCTGCAGGTAATTGTTTATTGTAATGGGACGTCACGTCACGTCACCACATCAGTCATATGTTCCCACGGTGGTCATTGCAAGGAAACAAAAAGCGTAAGCTGTGATTTCACGAGCAATTACCGATTGTGTAACCTCAAGGATGTGATTGCAACCTGCGACATGTGTGCATACGAATTGAGAAAGTTCGCATGCAAAGAATATAGATACAAATAATGAAAAACATTAGATGAAAGTGATATTTTCACAGGTGGACCCTGTGGGCCTTCTATAATGATCGCAGGATCAGATAATGATCACGCCTCAGGAAACGGATTCTTTCGCTCACTACCTATTAACAGGTATTTTCTGTAATGATCAGCTACACTTCCTTCCTAAATCATGTTCATATAATTGATACATTAAGATCATGTCATAACCCGTTTTTATTTTTCAAATATTTGTTTTGAAAATCGACAAATTTGTCTTTTTGTGTCTATGTGTGTCAATGTCATATTTTGACATGAGATAACGACGACGACGACGACGACGACGACGACGAAGAAAATTAAATTGATCCATACGACCCATTCAATTGCGTTTCTATTCAACCCACAAAAAGTGATTTTCTATATGAGGAACACCAACAACAAATCTACATTGTTGCGGAAGTCTAAAATGTGAAAATAAATACTAAAAACAACCTTCCTTTTAGTGCGTAGAATTATAGAAGTAACTTCCTTGTCAATAGGCATAATTTTAAAAAAAGTAGAAAATATGATTACATCACTGCATGATTGAAGTCCAGGGGCTTTTGTGTGTACCAAGAATGCCACTTTCAAAACACTGACATACCAATTCGCTTGGCAGTATCACGTTTTATTTAAAACAAATTGAAAGATTATGGGATAATGTTTTCTCACGTAGTGAAAGTGATAATACATTCCCAGGTGAGGTAGGGTGTTTGTTTATTAATTTGCACCTAATTTGCATATGTACAAGTGAAAACGATGTTTTGCATCTCTTTGTTACGACAGCATTTAAGCCTTTGGATGTTATGATTATTTATTTTCCCTTGTATATATTATTCATTCAAGCCAAAACGAGTTTTGTTCAATGTTTCAGAAATCATAATTGCACACGTTAAAATTGGCAATGCATATTAAACAATTTATTAGTAATTAGTATTGAACTAATAAAATATTGAGAGAGGCGACGGTGAGCTTAAAAATAATAGTTATTTATTACTGATAATTGTTTGTGTTCAGTACTAATTACCCCCAACATTTCAGCGCTTGTTTAATTACTCAGCGAGTCGGTAGGTTGTATAGGTCAAATAAGAGAAAACTTTGTTTTTATTTATCTCGTTGATTAACTAGGAAAAATTTCAAAACAATATCATATACCTGCTGTAAATATATCTGGTTGATTGTTTTATTTAGTCACTATTCAACACATCCGTGAGTTTGGGTCTCAACTCAACACGCCTGCATGAGTGGAAACAACTTGAACCAATTACCTAGTCTTACGTCGGTCTTCCCTTGCCTTGGAGTTGGCTCCGAGCTTTCAGTGGTACGGTTCCATTTTCATTGTTGGTTTGCTGTTTGTAGTTTTTTTTTTTTTTAATTAATGTCTTCATTTTGTACATAGTGGTACTATATGTGGGCAGTAGTAAACGTGTCTGCATCTTTCCCCGGTTGTTAATAATATGCGTTATTGAGGGTGTTTTATGAATCATATCCGTTCGCTGTTTGCTTTCAAGTCATTCTAATTTAGTTGCTTATAATAACTGAAACAATTGTAGTATGACCTCAAGTACTGAACAAATCTCAATAATGAATATGTACACACTCATTGTTTTGCATTTCCATACACGACTATTTTAAGTCCAGTTATCTTGAGGTCATCTCACTGCAGGTCTACTAATTATTCCCAATGACATCTTACCATATCCATAATAGGGCTTAGTAACAACAATGCAAATATAATGAATAACATTCCGTCAATTAGCTTCCATACGTATCACTTTTCTGTTAGTTCATTCGTATGGGCTTGTCACGGCACGCTCATAGCAAGCAAACATTGACATGCAAGATGATACAGAATGTGTTTGATGACCCTGGGGGTGAAGGGGTTGGAGTTTACATAAACCCTCCTCCACCAAGAAGATGAATGTTGGAATATATATTGTGCAGTAATGGAATAAGCGGCGCACCCTATATTTGGGATTTCCATACACATGGTACCTTTTAAAATAAATATGTTCTTTAAAACTATGAAACATCATAATTTAATGCCAAAAACTAAATAAGCAGGTTCCATTCAGAATTTGCAACCAATTTCCCAAGGGTTCACTACGCAAACTTTGCATAGAATACACTGTAAAGTTAAAGGTTTAGGCGTACATTTCGTCTTCTCTCAATATTTTAGCGATCAAGCTAGTATAACAAACCAATATCATATTGAATCTCGTGATGACACAGTGATAAGTCACCTCCACATCAAGATTGTTGTGTCTATTAGCTCAGGTGTAAAACAAAATGCTTTGAACACCGTCACTCGTATAGTACGAGCCAAACCTGTAGGCCTACTTAGAACTTATTGCGAGTACGTGCCTTGCTTACATATAATTGTAAAAGGCGTTAGCTTCTGTTTTTTGACGAAACCATATCCGATTAAGTTTCTCTAAGAATGATTTATTTTTTTTACAAATTTGAACTAAACTATTTGGTAAACTCCGGGCTCCGCCTGATTATAGTTCTGTGACTGAGTGGCTACACTCTTTATGTTCCTATTTTGGGACACAAATGATTCCGGATATTTTTAGATTAATCCTTTCTGTTGGTTTGTTCCCAGGCGTTCGTCGCAGTGAACCATGGTCCTAGGTTCGTATCCTGATTTGGTGATAGATGGCATCACTCATCATCTCGTTTCTCTTCAATCCTGTCTTTGTCCAGAAGAGGGAGTTTCAGTCCCGCACACAATAGAAGTAAGCATTTTTTCAACATACATTTTATTGTCGACAAATAATATAACTGCATAATGAGAGATTAAGCGTCACAACAACTAGAATGCGCTTATAGACCGAGCGAGTTTTGGTCTTAGATTTAGTCAGTATATAGAAAATAGTAAATGTATGTGTGTAATATTGTTTGTCTCATCAACATATATTTTTGATAATTTTATATAGAGAAGAGAGAGAGAGAACCTTGTTTGACCATCTATGAAAAGTTTCATAACAATCTGCGATGCTCGATGTAGAAAATGACCCCCAAGAGTGCCAAATTGTTACTGATTGGTTCGACGCTTTTTGTAATTGCCTTTCTTCACCACTCGCAGCCTCGAATACACGCAAAGAAACATACGCCGACAAGGCTGCCACAATGACCACACAAATCCAGACGTGAACAATATAAACTCATTGATAAAGTGTCTGGCTTTGGCTTAGCTAACCGTGCACGACACATCTCACACGGATCAAATGTCACCGCTGACAAGTCTCAACTCGCCTTACTCAGCTGGTCTCACGCACTCGCTGAGTGGTTTGCTCTGTGTGGAGGCGGGAGAACTGCCACCTAGCATTCGCCCATTGATAACTTTATTTCTGTGCATTGATAGTAAAAGTGATTGTCAACTCAAAATATGTGACCTTCTTCAAATGATATCAGTCTGCTTGGACACTTGGGTAGGAATTGTCCAAGGTATGTTACTATAATAATATACAGGAGGACTAAGGATTAACTTAGGGAATCATTTTGTCAGGATTGTCGATGACTGGGACCGAATCTCCTCTCGATTACACGATTGTACTGATGCCACCGAGTACCGACTATATACGGTAGGGAGTATGAATGAAATTGTAAATTGAATTGACGGTCTTTTGGAGGCGGCTAGACGAATCGAGTAGGCCATGCAACTACTTATTGCTCTAGGAATGGATTTGGTGAAAAAGAAAATTTGTCAGTGATTCAAGAAAAAAATGTTTATGAAATATTCTCTTGGAAGAAAAGTGTGTGGGAAGATTTCGACCTACCTTGTAGTCCGCAGCCTCCCCTAGCTGCGTCTTCAGGTCCCGAGCATGCGCCCTAGCCTCTCCCAGCTGGACTTGCAGCCTGTCGACTTGCTTGAGGGTCTTCTTTGCCCTGAGGTTTGCTTCATCCCTCTCCGACTCCAGGAGGGTTCTCATCCTGGTGTTGTCTTCCTGTAGCGCCAGCTTTCTCCTGAGTAGGTCCAGGTGAACGTCCCTTCTCTGTAGCTGCTCGCGCAGTGTTCGCACCCTCCTCTGGAGTTGGTACACGACAGACGTCTTGGGACAGAAAGACACGTAGAGACATCCGTCCATGATGGGAGAGGCATGTTGATATTCCACGGGGAAGAGAAGGGAGGGGGGGGGGAGGGTAACCAAATTGCGCCCCTATTTCAATTCCGACTGTAAGTAATCAATTTCTATTGTGACCAAGAAGGCGCAAGCAAGTATTAGTAAGTATGACTGCTCATTGACGGAATATCTTGCTACCAACTATGTTTCTACCTCCTTTCGTTTACTCTTTTGGGGTTGACTTTAAAACTGTAATGGTTCAATTAGTGTTCTCTCATTATTTAAATATTGTGCAGTAAGGTAGGTGATAGATTAAAATATTGTGTAGCTTGGCGTTTTACAAATTGTTATACTTTTTATGTGCAATATGCATGTGTACTATAGAACGTTATATTATACGGTGCCTCTGTTGACTAATTGTTTGCTGATGTTTGATCTTATTTGATTGAAATCTAATGCCAAATAGTTTATATTGCATTCTTGTTCCAAGATGTTGGGAATGGGTTGACTATTTACTTGTAGTTCCTTATGTTGCACTGTGTGTGCGGCATACTGGCAATGGATGATGGTGATGATGATGATGATTGTTGAATCCATTACATCTGAAATCTACATTTTGCAAGTAATAAGAAGTGCTGAGTGTAGCTACACATCTAAGAGTGTATTTTACCGTGTGGATTAGAGCTGATATCTAAGAGCTTCTAGAAAGCTTCAAAACACTAGAAATATGCAGGTACCTCGTGTATGACATTGAAATTCACTGACATATACCTTTGTTTCTTGAGCAATACGGAAAAAAAGAAATCTATACCCGCTCAAATAGGTTTCAAACTCCATTTGCGTCACCAAAATAGCTAAGCGTACTTAGTCAGCAAATACATCCGGCTATAAACTGAAAAGTAGGAAGTCAACAGATAGATATTCTCGTAGCCTAAGCTGCTCTACAAGTATCACTCTCCCGCCCGTCCGGCCTGTGCCTGTGCGTGTGTCACGTCTCGCGATGAAAACCGATCATTACTTCTGATTGACATTGCCTTCAACAAGAACGTTAAAACATATTTTTAGTCAGGGGGTGGGGCTTGTTATATTACCCGGCACCTCCACCAAAGACCAGATCTAAACTTCAAAACATAACGTATATCTTTATGTTTGTACCTTTCTCCGATATTCTGTGGGTAAGGTCTGTGCGTTCGCGGACCAGGTCGAAATGCCAAGTGTCTACACTACTTTACACTGGCTTTTGGGCTAGTGTTATGAGAGGGAGATTTTACACTGGAACGAACGAACGGGCCAACGTGGCTCATTTCGCAAAAGTGTGTACGAAACGAAGGAACCTTGTATCTTCTCAGTTCTCACATACTGCGTTAAGACTTAAGAGCACAAATAAATATCGCCAATGTACCATGGGCAGGGGCATTGAATATTTTGGCACATTTACATTTTTCTTGAATTTCTATCACCCACATATCAATTTGTGAACCTATTTAATTGTGAAAATACCAACTTGCTTTATTACTTGAAAACGTAAAAAGGTAAATAATAGCAATGTAGCAGCTTCTATTTTTATATTGCCTAGAAATGTTCTTACAAGTGTTGAGTAACTGAAAAGGAACCTAGGTTTGTCTTGAATGCCAATGCCATACAGCCTCTAGGCCGCCATGCACACCTCATACCCGGCTTACTTCTCTGGAGGGTAGTTCGTGAAACGAGCGTTCCCTTCGTAGGCGGGGGAAGGTTCCGTAAGTCCACCAGTACTAGCGCACAAAACAAGGACACAACTGTTCAAGAGACCAATCATTTATACACCAGTAATGGTGTGTAAAACCTTTCCGGGAAAAATTAGTAATGGTGTGTAAAAAGTAAAAAATCACGAAGTACACTTTATTCTGTTTACAACTAGTTTCCTAATGTAAACATAAAAAATGTTGATTATTATTACAAGTAATAATATGTTCACTCATTTCGATTGAAGGTAAAATAACATAAATAATCCCGCGCATTGAATATAGACCAACACGTTTTGTCTAAATGGTTAATTAACTATAAATATTCATCAACCTCAAATCAAATTACTAATGTTTCTACGTCCAATTGTTTTACATTAATTTTCTGTGCCATCCTTGAAATACAATATAAATAAAAACTACTTCAATAAACTTGGTTGATTCTTGAAATAATCTTGTTAGTTGTTACGTAGTTGTAAAATTTATATTCAGTATTGAATGGTGTTTCAATCCTGTTTTTAAAACTTTCAAGGGCTCGTACATACTTTTCCTTGAATGTCATTCTACATTAATAAGGAAACACTACTGATCTAACAATTTATCCCAATCCCATGTTGTTCACTCTTGTTGGATGAATGTTCGCTACTGAACATATGTTCGTTTCAACATAATTTTGATATCACATAACTAAAAATAATCTATTTTCTCGGACAACTATAGGCACACATATTACTGATTTCCAGCCAATTTCCTTGGCAATAAATTAATGCCACTCGCATTTCAATGTAGTTTAAATAAGTATTGATCAAAATTAATAATGTTTTGGGCTTTTTGTTCGAACAATAAATTACCAAACGACATGACAGATCCGTCAATGATTATTTATAAATTTCTCTTACAGAAAAGTTAGAACCTTTCTCTTCAAGTTTAGCAATCAGATGAACTAAACGGCTTTTAAGATTTAGTGTGCATCAAAATATAAAGGTGTACATTATCAATAATCACGATTGCGATTTGGCTATCAAGTGAATAATTGTAACCCACCTTGTCTATCAGTTTGTCGTTCTCGAATCTAGCGAGTTGCTCTGCCCTCACTAGTAAGGATTCTGTGTGAAGATCTACGCCCACTTCTTTCGAGATTTCCTCCATGTTCAGAGCGCGGGCCAGTCGCTCCAGGAACGCCATAAACTAAACAATCAACCATACATCAAGACGACTTATAGTTATAGGTCAAGCAATCTGATATAAATTCAAATCGCTTGTTTCAGGCGTCTCTTCGGAAAGATACTGATAGGGTATTTCTTTACTTCAATGACTAACAACTAAACCAATAATTTGATGAATTTGTGGGTCGTCAGTCCTCATCGCAATATTCTCTTGGTTTGATCTTTGAATGTGGATTTAGTCGATCTCCCCCCTCCTTGCCACATTTTTTGACACCCTGCCTGGTTTCTCGAGTCGCCTGTGGCTGGGTCTGTAGAGCACTGGCCTGGCACTTTCTAATACCTATCAGTGGTCCTGCTGATTCCTCCTGTTAGACTAGGTTCTTGATATGTCGCCCAATGAACAAATACATGAGAGGATGGAACATAGAATGTAAAGAACATGCAACAAATAGTTAATATTTTGTCGGCATAAACCTTGTACTTTTCTTCAAGTGCTAGAAGAACATGTTAAAATTAAGTTTTTCTTTGCTTATTTTCGTGTTCCATTAAATTCCGATAAACACCGAAATCCAGAGCAAATTAAAAACGTTTGAAACAACAGTGTAAAAAAACAGAAGATAAACACAATGTTGCCAGTTGAATAAGAACTCCCACTTGGTATTTAGTGAGAGAATTATTACCGTCTTGCAATCAGGACTTAATAGTCTTCAGCCCAATGAGACATAAATCTTCGGCATGACGCATGACTTAACATTTTGTCAATAATTATTGAAGAATAATGACGAACAAATTCTATTCAAGTATAGTTTTTCAATATTATTCACAACATTTGGGCCAAATTTCTTGCGCAATAATGATAGTTAGTCTAGATGAATAAGACAGGATGTGCGCTTGTTCTGTAGCTTGCGGGAGGTCCTGCGGTCCTGCTGGTACCAGTACTCTCACGAAACACAACTCACTTACGTCACCTAATCTGTGTCTAGTTTCACGGGAAATCAACTTGAAATGGGCAGTAAATCGTTCGATTAAGATTAGGAAGGATAAGTATCACAGATCACAACGGGTTGTTAGTCATTGTTCGGTTTACACTGTCGAGAAGCTTTCTAAAACTGCATACAGTGGCGGTACCGAGTTTGGGTCATCAAGGTGCACAAAGTCAGGCGTCGTCGTCGGACTTTGCGAACTCTTTACTGTAACGAGGATAGATGTAGGGTGAACCACGCACTCACCGTATTCTTGTCGTGACGTAGCCCTTCTCTTGAGACCTCCGTAGACGTGAGCTCAGCTTCTGTCTTGTGCAGCCGGTTCTCTTGTTGAGACAGCTCGTCCTGTAAGGATCTGAGGCGCGCATTGGTTTGCTCCTGGACTTCACATTGGCGGTTCACTTGCTGGGTCAGGATCGAAGCCTTCTCTCGCAGACTCTCGACT
Organism: Sweltsa coloradensis; assembly: GCA_024449915.1. Lineage (NCBI taxonomy): Eukaryota > Metazoa > Arthropoda > Insecta > Plecoptera > Chloroperlidae > Sweltsa > Sweltsa coloradensis. The sequence goes on from JAMZAV010000160.1 coordinate 642,769, forward strand.
TGCTAGAGACGAAGGACACAGAAACTCCCCTATATCACTGACCTCTAAATACTTACGTGAACTGCGTATGCTATACTTTAGCCTTGAAGCCGACATGAGCCTAAAGCGATGTGCGAAAAGGCCGAATCAAATCACCAAATGGGTCTATTGGGCGGCCATTTTCGACGTCCCTCGATTGTATTGCGATTGCATTCCGACAGATGGCAGTTTGTGGCTAGCCTATTTTGAGGTTATGTTGACTATAAAAAATAGTGGTATATTATCAGGGTCACTCAGGATGCCTAGGCATAGTGTTTACTGCAGTGTTACACTAAATAAACTGATAAACACAGGCCAGTGACACAGGTGAACGAATCTATTATGTTTAGTTCTCTTGAATCGGACGCTGATTAGGGACGTCGGAGATGGCGGACGGCCAACTTCCGCCAACTTCACATCTCAACATTTGCCAGGTATGCATAAGATATCCACGTAAGTAGTTCGGTAGTTCCAAATCAGTGCCCTCCCTATATGCATCACTTTTCTGACCGTCCGACATGCGGTGTTTTTTTGGTGACCCTGCTGAAGCGTGGGGCAATAACGGCCCCATCCGATCCCTAATTTGGGTGGGCCTTCTCCTGGTATACCCGTGGAATAAGAGAAATACGGCGGTTTAAAGGAAAGTATTTTTCAAATTGCATTCAAATCGTAGGTGTTTGTTGTATGAGCGTAGCGAGCGAAGCGAAGATTCAATTTCACTACACTGAAGAAAAAAATCCGGAATGTTTTTCTTTTTTTTCTGTTTGTATTTTTGTGTGATTCCGGCTAAACCGATACTCCAATTGCGATAAAATTTTCTGAAGGCCTTCGAAATCTCTGAACTTAGAACTGCCACGTTTTTGAGCGCAATTGAAAAATTATTTCTCATGAAAATCGCCATTTACGATTTTTAAAAAAAAAGTTTTTGTTATAACACCTACATGCTTTATCTAATTGAAATGATTTTTTCACAGAACCCTAATTTTATGAATTAATATATTCGTGTGAAATTTGAGCGCAATCGAAAAATTATTTCTCGTAAAAATCGCAATTTTACGCTTTTTTTCTAAAAAAAAATTACGCTCATCCAACAACGCGCCTTAAAAAGCTATTGCGAAGCTTCCTGTTACTGAAATGTGTATTGTTATGTCCTAGGCATTTCTGACTAATTATGTTATTTTGGCGACTTTGGTGCTTTCGAAGCTTAGAAAATTGAAATTTAATGTTTACGTCTTTGTTTCATTTCACTTATTTATTTAGTTGTCAATACTGGTCTTCAAATGAGGACAATAGATAGAACTAAAAATCTACGTAAATTATAATTATTTTATTATTTACAGTTTATATTGTGTGGCGGGGGGCGGAAGGATATCGTGGAAAGTGTGAGTGTTGAGCGTTGCTAAGTATGAAAGTAATAGGAAAGTCTACGTTTTGGGGAGACAGGACTCAGGAGTGTCTGCAAGGCTCGCCCGTGCTCTTACATTCCCCTTCTCCTTGTTCTCCTGAAGTAGTTCCCGCAGCCTATCCTTGATGCTGTTCTCCTGGGACTCGACGAACCTCGCGGGCGAGCTCAGGAGGATGGCGAGGGACTCCAGGACATGACGCAGCTCGTTCTGCAGACGTTGGGACTTTTCCTCCTTCACCTTCAGCTCATCTGAAGGACAAGTTGCAAGCATCGACATCATTTCATACACTTTGAAGGACTTGCTACAGGGCCTTGAAATTATACGGATTCATTTACTGTGGGAAAATTGTGAACAACGTATTCTTTTCGTAATAGTTGATGGTTTACTTGACATGGTATGTTGAAAGTCGGACGATGTCGGATGTATATAATGTACAGTGATATATTAAACCAACTGTCTTCTGCGGGCTTTGAACCTCTGGGAAACTCTGTAACTATATGGAGCATTCAAATTAGTAACAAATTTTAGTAAAATTACGTGTAAACAAGAATAACATGTACAGGTACTTGCCCAATTATACACTATGTTGAGAGAAATAACCTGGCAAATTAAATAATTAACTACACGTCATAAGTCTGAAATAACGTTTTCGCGATGTAAGGATTCACAGCCTTCGTGATGTACCATTTTAGATAATGTACTCGAAAAATACTAGGCCCAAATTTTACATTAAAACTAATTAACAGTTAATTGCCAATTATTAAGTATAGGCGTTGGTGTGACTGCCCTTGTTTTTTTCTAGAGTTTATGATTGAAGTATTTTAAAGATTTTTTAAAATAAAAACCGTATGAAATACGCATGAAAAAATTGCGAAATAAGAAATAAAAAACAATATTTATAAATACATCATATCAAATAGAAATTGTGCCCCCCTCGTCCCTCTATTCTATGACCAAATTTGGGGGGAGGGGGTAACCGCCCCCCCCCCCCGTAGTTGAACTACTGATTATGGCCTAGCCTACTTTCAATTATTGGCGGATGTTTCACAAATCGGATAGCACACGATTGGAATTTATACTTCGTCGTCAGCTGTAATATAGTACAGGGAGGATGAGAAAATAGAAAAAATATATGCAATGGAAGAGAAAATCAAGATTATTGGTGAAGAAAATACCAATATCCTTTATGTAACACAGTGACAGGTGTAGGATACTCAGTCACAGGGGAAGGATACACAGTAAGAGGTGTAGGATACACAGTTAAAGGTGTAAGATACACAGTTACAGGTGTAGGATACACAGTTACAGGTGTAGGATACACAGTTACAGGTGTAGGATACTCACTTACAGGTGTAGGATACTCACTTACAGGTGTAGGATGCTCACTTACAGGTGTAGGATGCTCACTTACAGGTGTAGGATGCTCACTTACAGGTGTAGGATGCTCACTTACAGGTGTAGGATGCTCACTTACAGGTGTAGGATGCTCAGTTACAGGGTAGGATACACAGTTACAGGTGTAGGATACACAGTTACAGGTGTAGGATACACAGTTACAGGTGTAGGATACACAGTTACAGGTGTAGGATACACAGTTACAGGTGTAGGATACACAGTAACAGGTGTAGGATGCTCAGTTACAGGTGTAGGATGCTCAGTTACAGGTGTAGGATACTCAGTAACAGGTGTAGGATACACAGTTACAGGTGTAGGATACACAGTTACAGGTGTAGGATGCTCAGTTACAGGTGTAGGATACTCAGTTACAGGTGTAGGATGCTCAGTTACAGGTGTAGGATGCTCAGTTACAGGTGTAGGATACACAGTTACAGGTGTAGGATGCTCAGTTACAGGTGTAGGACTCTCAGTCACAGGGGTAAAGTAGGATTCGTCAAGACAAGGAAACCCTGCTGTTGTTGGTCTAAACCGGGTCAGCTTCTCCACAAGATACCCAGGTATCCTGGTACATGGCAAGCTTGAACCTTGAGGACGGCAAACACATACCTTTGATTTGGCACATTGTAGATTCGTTGATGGCCAAGTTGCCAGTGACAGTCCCCAGACTTCTGTTGGACAGCGTTAGTTTGTCTCTCAGGTCGTTCAGCTCCCTCTCAGCCACTCGAAGCTGCATCTCCAGACATTCCTTCTCCTGAAACAACAATCAATGCCATTAATTACACTATCCTGATTAGTGAAAAATCGGTGCATATTATTGGCAATTCAGACTAGTTATTATTGCACTATGCATTCATTACTTCATCAACTTGTTTATGCAGAAAACTATATTGACACATACATACAGTCCTAGTCCTGCATTCTTGCATGCATAGGAATAGAATGAAAATATCACCTTACCGAACGCGAGTATAGAACCAACATATAATCTTCTAGGAATGAATATGCATGGCCATTTCTCATCACAAATGGAGCACGTAAGCTATAAGTTTTTTCATTCCAAAATACTGTATTTAGATAAATTTGCAGATGGCAAGGAATGGAATAATTAAAAGAATGCAAACCTAGAACAGCATGCTCAGTTTATCCTAAAGCAACAGCTGCATGCCTACGATATCTATAACAAAATTGCTTATAAATATATTTTCTACACAGGTGATTCCTATACCCGAAAAGCAGGGGACCTCAAGCAGTCTTTGACATTTCCCTCTAACTTTGTAACGTAAGTAACTAGATGTACGTCTCGACAAGATTGAACCAAAGAGACGATATAATAGAATGGCATGATAAGGGGATAGACTTGCTTGTCTGAGTCGGTCCAGTTCCAAGATATGTGCAGCTGCCTGTCTCTGGAGGGAGTCCCTGTCTGCCACAGCCCTTTCTAGAGCGTCTCGACAGGTGCGCAACTCAACCTCCACAGAGGTCAAGGTTTCCGAGATGTTGCAAGACTTGGACCTCAGTCTGGAAGTCTCCTGGACAAGCTCGGCAGCCTTGTGAACGAGAGCTTCAGAGGACCACGCCGCACTGTCGGTGTACTCGGTACCTGCCACGCAAAACCACGCTTACGATGCACACAGAAAATAACATGTATAACATACTACGTTTTATGATCATACTACACTTGAATTAATAGTTTCACCCACAAAAGTAAAGAGTATCCGCGTACGTTATTTTACGGAAATAATATCTCTCACAGTCACTCGAGTAAATATCTCTTCAAGTCTTCAAACCTCTAGTCTGTTTGAACCTCATGAAAGTAGTATGGTGTTGGTGTGACTATTAGTCAAGATGTCTCACAAGATCCCTAGTCAAACGATCATCTATAAAACCATACCATTGATTATCAAAACTGTGCAATATTCCCGCTAATGGTAGTAGTGTGATTAGTTCTTGCTTTTGGTGCTAGCTTACAAAGAATTGCTTACAATTTTGTTCGGCAGTACCATGAAACTAAATATGTTTTCCTGTACCGCTTAAAAAAAATTTGAGTCTGCATTAAGATTGTGTGAAGTGCAGCAATTGTGATGGACAAGCATGTACACGTAACAACGCACCCACCTAACGCAATGGACAACCTTCGTACAAGATCTTGCATCGCTTTCCTCTGCACCTCTTTCATTGTCTCCTCCGAGTTGCACTCCAGCTCCAAACATCGGATCCTCTTCTCCAGCTCCTTGGCTTTCTCCTCGTGATGACGGTTCTCTCGCTGTAAGGTCTGCATCGCCAGCTCCGACCGACCTTGGGACGCGCTCAGGTTCCTCTCGCGTTCCTCCAGTTCCTACAGGAACAAATATTATAGATCGCCAAAATATTTTCGGTCAATAAGACGAATTTTAACCTATATGATGATGAAAAGACTTGTTCTGTTGTCAATTAGATCGTCAGTCACCTGTATTCTCTTTCTGAGCGACGCGATGATGGCGTTCTGTCTGGCCGCTTGCTCTCGTAGCTGCTCAGTCTCGACTTGAAGCTCCATCGTGCGTTGCTCGCGCGTCCTCAGCTGGCTTTTCATATCCTGCAGCTGAATACGATCATAAAAATATGCATGATATCGTTTAATCTCCATTTATTTGTAAATAATTGTGAATATTATAAGAATCAAAATTCCCTGGCAAATATTTTGATGAACAGTACAAAACTAAACATGGAGGGACTATGTTGTAGCTCTCAAACGCATCACAATTTGAATGCCAAATATATTTGTATATCTTGGACCATAATCCAAAACAGCACTCCAATTACATCCTATACTACATACCATATCAATCTACCGAGCCGTCCCCTGGCTTTATACGTATAAAAGCTATACTTTTACGTTTTATATGTGACATTATTTCTCTCTCAATACTCGACTCAGACGTATAATAAGAAATATAATCCACGAAACAGAGCATAGTGTATTACTTAAAATAGATTTTAATATACATTAAACGGGACTAGTATATGTACATAAATCTAGAAGTAAAAAGAGAGTAAGAAAGTAAGACAGCGCGACGACATGCAGTACAACCCTCCGAGATGGACTTGTTTGAGACATAACTGGGTTATCGATGATAAACAGCTGAAAAGCGTGCGTGACTCTTGTATATAACCTTACCTCGCTCAATAAGCGATCCCGCTTGTATTGCAAGGCTGCTAAATCACTTCGAAGGTTCATTGTGACGTCCGTTGACAATTCGAATTCTTCTTCAAGCTGTAAGAAAATAAATTTACAGTAAATAATTTCGTATGTATGCAGAACGTTAAATGAAGGTTCAAGATATGCAGGTTAGGAATCATAAAAATAACTTTTTTTCTTTTCGTAGAATGAAAATACATTTTTTATTCAAAATTAAAAAAAAAAAATTTAAAAATATAGTGCGAAATTGCTAATGATACAAAGTATGGATGAAATTATCATCCTTTTTAAAAAAATACCTGTATTTCCAATCAAAACGCAATAATACATCCAAATAAAGATTGGTCATCGGAAGAAAAAATAAATAGTTTTACTCCAATTATCACATCATGAGTAAAGTATAAGCTTTTTATTTCTGTTCGCGCTCTTTTAACATATACGCCAAAACTTTCCAATACAATTATTCCAGTTTAAAAAAATTTTCGCAAAGCTCAAATTCCAAAACCTGTTCAAAGTTTTGATCGATTTAAGTTCTTCAACATAATAACACGTCATAAATTAATAGTTAAAAATGTAAGGAGAAAGTGTTTGTTGAGTAGTACTGGAATGTGTGTCGGTTCGGTCTAACTCTAGTGATGGGATAAATACGTGATCTTACTACTGCACAAGCGTGTGTGTGATAACGTTCAAAGGCTGTTTTATACAGGTACGAATACCGGCACAAAATGTTGACTGTCTCGCAAGCGTACTAGAAGAATCTCCTTTTTGTGAGGTGACTGAACAATATACTTTCTCGTGATGGAAGCAGAAAACACCTTTCTAAAAATTGTTTCGATAAACAGTAACATTCAATTGATATTGATGGTTTTATTAATGTTGATAGAGGAAAGTCTAGTTTGACAACTATAAAAGTTGAATATCAATCATTCAATCTGTTTATCACATCAATCCAATGCTTCCGGCTGCCGGAATATGTATATTATGTTCTAAATGCTTAAATATTTTAAACTTTAAACCATTGCGTTGCTGCATCCCCGCAAGGGATATGAGCTACTTTGAAGTTTGAAATGCACCAATCAATCAATCAATCAATCAAAGATAAGATCAACTCGTATCGTTAGATTGTCGGTCATTTGGTCTGCTCTTTAAGTCAAGTTAGTAGAGCGAGGAAGAACTATTAGTTATTAGTAAGCATACTAAATAATTAAGTCACTTCATAAACTAGCTGCTTAATTCACAACTGTCATCTGACAATCACGTGTATAGTTTATTTGTAAATAGAATAGAACGGAAGGAATGATTTTCAACATTTTCTTCATGACTAAAAATGTTAATTATGAAGCTAAATTCCATTGATGGTGGTGAGAATCGTACCCAGTACCTTGCCAAGTAAGTGCCATGTGATGTTCGACTGTTATGAACGTTCAGAATACATTTAAAGTGGTAAATTTGTGCGTTGATGCAATACAATGAATTAACATGGTGACACTGACATGATCAACATTTATCTTAAACTGGTAGCTATGAAATCGTGGGTTCCCGCTTGTATCATCATCTCGCAGATAAAAGTCAAGATTCTAAAAGATATGCTAGTAGAAATTAGCGCTTTAGAAAGTGGAACATCATAATGAATACTTTGTTGATAAAATCAGAACATCTGACTGAGATATTACAGAAATTGTATAATCTCAACAAGTGTTGCAACTGTAAGCAGGAATTGATACCATCTTTACAAAAGCATCTACAATATTTAGATTTTAAATTTTGTTTTATAGATAGACAAACAAGAAACATCAACCTGACAAACTGACTTAACCTCACGGATACCAAACTTTGCGTATACATGTCATTAAACAATTGAATGCTTCAATGAAAATAAGAACCATAAAACAAGAAAAATTGATTTTGAAAAATTTCAATTTGTTTAGTCTAAAACATCTATTCGTGCAAATTTTTCAGTTTTTATATAAAAAAAATAAAAAAAAATAGGTGATTTAAGTCTTTCTTGACAGCCATGCAAAATATGTTCTTGATACATGATGTTACTGCAGGAAAAGAACCCACCTAAATGCAAAAATCCTTCCAAGTCCCTTGTTGAAAGCGTACGAGCAGTTTGACGTACCTGGAGTCTTATTGATTGGTATTCTTAGTAAAGCAAAGAAAAGTAAATGTCGCGTTTGAATCACTGAGAAGGTCGTGGTTTGTGGTTCCTAGGTGGCGCTCCCTCGCGCGGCCGAGGGAGGACTGTTTCGAGAAAGTTGGAGTGATGTCACGGGATTCCTCCACGACCTGGGTGCATTCCCTTGCCATTGTTTGGACATTGATTTACCAGTTACAACCCTCTTCCGCAAGGGTGAGCGGTAGTGGTTTCCCCTGAGTCTTCTCGACCACCTGTCATTGTTGAGTTGCTTGGTCGTCATCATGAAATGACTCACCATCATTTTGATCATCAGCTTGATCATGAAAGTTCACGTGTGTGAACCAAACTCTATTGATTAGGGAGCGAAACATCCCCTATAAGTTTGACATTTCCGTCCGTCTGCAATGCGAGTGTCACGTCTCACGATAAAAACTGAACACGACCTACGAGGTACAATGACATGCGATTTAGTTGACATTGTCCGTAAGCAACGATGAAAATTAGATTTTTGGTGACAGTTCTGTTCAAGGGGGCGGGGCGAGCATTTTTTAAGGGGGATTTTCCCGTCCTCGGCACCTCCACCAAAGATATCAATCTAGAAAAAGTTTGTTTCATGTACAGAATTCAGTTCAATTGTGAGCCCGGGAAAATAGGGATTTCTGTGATTCTTTCAATACCTTAAAAAATAATGCGATAAATAAAAATAGGAAGAAAATGAATCGTACAAAATCAATCTCGGAAGCATGTAAGTCCGAAGAACCGAACGAAATATAGTTTCATAATTCAGCGGGTAAACTGTAAAAAGTAGACATACACTCACTCCAGAATTCTCGTGATAACAATGTTCCTACTTTCCACAAAATAGTAACCTTTTGAGTAACAAAGTTGCTCTAATGGGAAAAGAACACGTTCCCATAAAATTTAGAAACGCGATCCTCCCAATGTGTTATCGGTCAGGAGGTGCTTTCACATGGTAGACTGGTCGGCACGAACATCCGTGTGCAAATCTAGCTATAGGAGCACAGAGGAGCGCCACCTCGACCACCTCTCTTGGATATGCCCTTAGTGAATGACTGAATGCACCTTTATATGTGTTTATTTATAGTTTTAAAATGCCATGCTCACACGCACTTGCCACCTATGTGAAGTTGTGGTTGATTACTGTGGGACTACGTGCATCTTGAAACTAAAAAGTTGAATTAAAAGTACACGACACGCATTAAAGTAGGCCTACCCAAAAGAGACCACACAAATTACATTCTTTTCCATTGTTCAGATCTAATTTTTGGTGAGAGTGATGAGTTTTAAGATGAATGTAAAACTAGAAATACGTTCCGTTCGTATATAGCAATATCGTTTTCTTTTGTGTAGTTGTTTGGGTATTTGTATGTAACGAGTAGGTGACGAGAGACCCGGCCCCCTGACCCTCAAGATTGCCAAAAAAAAAACACCGTGTTATTATTGTACATGTATCAAGTTCAATCCTTGATTCCAATCAAACATTTATAACTAAACTGTCACAATGGGAATGGTGTACCGACTTCAGGTGACTAATTAAGCGTAATTAGGGTATTTGATAGTTCGGAAGGAAAGTCCAATGGGCCTATTATAAGGACTCAATGCCGGCATCGATAACTTAGGAAAGAACTTCAATCAGGATTGCTGGAGGCTATCGAGTATCGAACCAGTAACCCCCGAAGTGAAAGTGTAAACATTGCAGCAAACATGGCTGTGTTTTGTTCAGCTTCAATCACTCTTTGCAATGCCCGTGAATATCATTTCAATTGTGTAAGAGAAGAGGCTCTTTAACACCATCAGCTTGATACTGAAGGAATTGCAAACTGTATCGCTACCTTGAAAAGAGGGTACAGAGCATAGCAATCGAAACCCCAATTCGGGCAGATGGGACAATGTCATGCTTGTACTTTGCACCAGTATCGCTTTCTAGATACATTTGTCTCAAATCTCCCTGTCGCATCTCGGTTATCCTCTGTGCGTATCCCACCAATCAAAGATTTGACACGCGTGTAGGCATTGAGGGTTAAATAAATTGAAACTCACACCGAAATGGCCGATCGATTTGAACTGGTTGTTCCGTAGCTGGTACAGCGTGACATGAACCATCGACCGCCGGCCGCATGGCTTGTATCTACTCACATCGGCGAGAAACTATGCCACGGTGCAATTTACTACCAGTTAGCAGGTATAAGAGGGTTCCGGGTTCGAGCGTAGACTTGGACGACAAACTTCCCTTCCATGTATGTCGTCGCGAAGTATCGAACTGTATGCACACGTCGTTGAAACACGCCGGTAATTTAATTTCTATAGTAACACCTACCTTTCTTGACGACGTATAGATAGTTGTATGGATGAATTGATACTGATAGATTGATAATTGATAGAAAGTACATGGTGTTTCTGTAAGATTAAATTACATTATTCGTCTTGGACTGAGGACAACTGGTGCCATAATATAATATTAAGTAACGATATTGTGAATGAGGCCATGAAATGAAATATTTTTAGAGTTGTCAGGTTACGATTCACAAATTTTTACCTAAGTGTAATGCCAATGGTACTTTCGATTTACGTATCATATTTTAGCGCATTAATTATTGTTATCTTGGGCTTCGGAAAACCGTGGAAAACCATGGAATGCGACGGTATCGAAACGATGACCTCTACAACGAGAGGATTTGATTCCGAGCTACCTCTATCCATTGGATTGAACGATAAGACCGTTGGATGTTGTGCCTTGTGGACCTGTGATAAATAATATTACATATGTACGGCATTGCAAATGACTATTGCAAATCAAAGAACTACTCTGCATATTGCATGTTAAAAGTGAAAATGAATTGTATTACTATGTCCAAGGGTTATCATTGAATGCTTTGTAATAATTAGTAAGTAATTCGTGATTATTTTACCAACTAATTGTTTGTCTGCTATATAATAATTATTATAAATATTCATGAACTTCATCTTTAAGACGGTGAGAACTTATTAACAACGAGTTTTTTTTAAAACATTAGAGAGATATGCAATATTAAACATGACGAGGTCTTTATTTAGGCAGGATTCAGAAGAAGAGAGTGACTGTTCGTCGGTATAGGGTTGTTTCTAGCGTACCCTACCATGCGTTTTAGTCGTCAAGAAAGCTATACGATAATAGGCCTTACCACTACTAGATATATTTAAATAGCAGGGGGGGGGGGGGGGGGGCAAAACTAAAGTGAGTTGCACTTACACATACATTTCGACAGTCACCTTGGTAAAACGAATATGTTTGCCTGTATGCTTCGTCATTACATAAAAAATTAGTTGAAATTTACTAAAATGGGCCAAGACCGAGTGCAGTTAAAACATGACGAAATAACTGTATGGTGAATTATTTTTCAGCTGAGGTGTGGGGCGAGGGCCTCCAGCGGCTGGGGCCAAATCTTCTAATGGATTTGCCCCCACCCCCCCTCAACTTTCAAAACGATATTTCATCTTAGTCGCCATTGTAAAATGGTGAAAGTTCTGTCGAAATTATCATCTTCATAAAATTCATGCTTATTGCTTCCACTCAATTCGCCAAATGAAATAGTTGTTGTAATCCTGTGCGGTATATATTGCCTTTCAATGCGGCTTGCTGAGAACTGTAAGTGGCCAGCCAGGCGCCGGACACACAGTCAACATTATCGCATGCACATCGTCGTGTCATTGTTTAGTTCAGGGAGTGGCTTTTTGCTGGGAACACTCACGACAAGGCTCGCTGTCAGTGTCCTCAAACATGAAGGGCATGCTCATCTATCTATGATTGCGATGCATAGACCTAGGGGGGTTTGTATACTCCGTTTGCAGTTTTATCTAAGGTAGGCAAGTTTCGGCTTAAAAAATTCAGTTTTGATTCATAGTTTCTCCAAGTCGAGAATATAGGCCTAATATGATTCTGGACTGTAGCAGCTAATCAAATGGTTATTTGTCTCTTTCTGTGGTCTGCTTGTGTGAGATGACGTTGTATCCATGGTCGACTATGTGTTCAGCGATGGCCTGTAGAGTTGAGGTTCCAACCCTGTCATGTGACACTTTCCTTTTTCACATAATTAATAATAACTCGATTATCTTCATCGTCGTAATTTTTTTATCAGGTAGGCCTAATTAAAATTACATTTCGAAATTTATATTAACTTTGAATCACCAAAGCGTGCCAATTGTGTTAAAATTAAATATATCATTGGCACTGTCGTCCTTAATTGCCGCTTGCGGTGAACAATTAGACTGGTGTATAACAGTCTACACCAACGTGTTGTATTCTATCATTTAAAAGTAAAACACTTCTAGTAGTGATCAATGCGAGCTTGTATTTATCTATAGTCGCCGGTAAAGATCCCACATTAAAATCTAAAATCACTTAATTTTTCTGTGGGTAATACTAATATTGTTGTTGATAGTTACAAAATATGAGTATTCATTCTATTCAAAGCTAGTTTACTATCGCTACGAATGAGCACAGATAAAATATGTATAATCAAGCAAGACATTATTATTCATGAAATGAATGCATGTAAACAGTTCTGCCGTGTCGTCCAATACAGCCGAGCCGACGACCAGTGATCAATATTATTATTATTATTATTATTATTATTATTTATTGGCGAGTATTTTAATGGCGATGCAGATGCATGCACGAGATATTGACTCATCAGCATATTCAGGTCATAACAACTAGGCTCAGCAATTACTATAGTAATTTAAGTTTCCGTATAGACGGATGGTTTGATTGCCTTTCATTCGTATTTTGCTAATAATACAATAGAGAGAGAGAATATGTTATATTGACGAATATTTGAAATATACATGAGACAAAACTATAGTAAGTGAAAGAAAAGACGCTTGACAAAGTTTCTTATACTATGTGACAGTTCGTTTCGTTGGTTCAGTGTTTCGAGGACCTGCTTCCAATGCAGAAGACCCCGGGTTCGATCTCTTTTCCGGCAGAAGGATTTCACTTTCTAACATTATCCATCAATTTACTCGGGCGCGGTACGTATGGATATTTTTTTTCGAATTAGCCTAAATGATACTTTTATAACTTGTTCAGAGATTATATTAAATCGATTGCACGTGGATATATCGAAGTCGAACAATGTGCCGGTATATCGACCAGGCCTTTAATTTCTCCTTATTATCCATTACATGGGCACTGATAACTCTACTATTGAGTGCCCTAAAACAACACTAACTACCATTACAACCCATATGATATCCTGGGGATTTTGATCTATAGTAGCCTCTCGCTACCTGTACACCTTCCGTTTTCCCTCATTTAATATCTTGTCCCTAGTAACGATCCCTCATTAGTATTCTAAGTTTGATTTGATATATTGTTTGTTTCTGTGCTCCCATCACCATGCATGCCCATCCACTGTGGCTCATGCGGTTGGGGTGCAGCCGGGATTTTGTAATAGTTTTCACCACCTATCACCACTCACAGCCTCGAATATCAAAACTCGATCATAGTTTGCCATATGGTAGTTGAAACTATCATAAGGTCCGATAATACGCACAGAGGACCGTTCAAGTGATGTCATTTCAATAAGTTCCATAACGAGTAATACTCTCTGATATTTCAATGTTGTTCGCACGTACAAAACATGTTCACGAATTAAATAAACGAATGATTTCAAAACGGAGAAAGGAGTACGCAACGATCGAGATGCTCATGAGTTTCACGCGAGTCGGGAGGTCGCTGGTTCGAGAACCGTCCTCGGAAATCCCGACTGAAGATCTTTGCAAGGGTGTCCTCACTCAAGAGGCTAATGTTGGGATTGAGGCTCAGTATCGTACCTAGTTGGTTGCCTCAAGGGGAGCAAGTGCTCTCTGGTAGAAATCCCCGCGAAAAGTGTAGTTTCATTAACTGATACGATAAGCAGAAGGGAGAGACTATGCTGAAAGAAATGGAGTAGAGGGGCGAGAAACTGGTTGACTGACAACATATTAGTTTAGTCAGAAAGAATACGTAAATATGTTTAGGTCAGGTCGCCAAGATGGCCTTAAACAGAAACAGTTTGATTATTAAATGTGTAAATGAACAGTATGGATTCATGAGATAGATTATTGATGCATGAATGTCAGGATTGACAAATGTTTGGGATGGACGGGTGACTAGTTTGAGATACGACGCCCCTTATGGGTATTGGCCGTGCGAGTTTAAAAAATAATATTCGGACATTTCCTTCCAAATTGCAAATGACCTAGTTAGACACATGAGTTGAGGATTTTGCACCCTGGTCAGGTCTCCTCGGAATCGCATTTTGGATTGAATGTGCGGGGGTGAAAGAGAGGCATTGAAAAGTGAATTTGTTACCGTTCCATGTGAATTATCATTGTACTATTGTATGTATCATTGTATGTATTGTTTTGTATTGTATTACCAATGAAGCACAAATAATCTTCAAGTTCGTTCCAGCACGTGTTTTGTTAGTGAGCATGAGAGTATACACACTCAGCTCAGCATGGCAGTCCCTGTTGATACTCTACGGTTTCCAAGCGACTGTACTTCAATAATGGTAATAATACCAAGAAAAGAAATCAATAAAGTGCTCGCAAATACGTAAGCTCACTCAAATAACATTTCTTAAAAACAGATGGATATAATAGCATATGAGCTTTCCTTAGTTAAAAGAACACGGTGAACTTTGACATTTAGGTGTGCGTGCGGATGTGCGTTGCATCTGTCAACTTTTAGAATAATCCATTATTTTACATTGTTTAGTTAAACTTACCCTCTCCATCTCCATGGAAGTTTGATTACAGAGAATATCGTAGACTAGCCAATCTTCATCCGAAATACCCGTGTTGCTGTCAATGTCTACTAACTCCATGATAAATCCAGTTCGTCATTTTCTAGGCGATACGCGAAGCCCGTGCGCCTGCAGCTAGCGTGATACAGCCCGCACGGCACTGGCTAAGACTCTGGCGCTACTGATCGCAGTCACGCTACACTTCACGAGAAAAATCAATTATTAAGACGCTTATGTTGCACCTGTAGTGTGGTCATGTTGAAGGGGAGGGTCAACAGAAACTACTAGAAAGACTTGTAAAACGTTGTAAAAATTAGAACGCCAGTATGTGAAAACCGCGTCAAATTGCAATAGTATATTAGAAGGTAGTGGTAGGCACATCGCAGGAGAGACGCCTCCGACACTGCTATCCCGGTAGTGGTAGGCACATCGAGAGACGCCCTCCGACACTCCTATCCCGGGAGTGGTAGGCACATCGCAGGAGAGACGCCTCCGATCAGGACCACTGATTACATGGTAGAGGTAGGACAGTAGGCACATCGCAGGAGAGACGCCTCCGACACTCCAAGGAGCTTCACTATAGAGTTTGGACATTGGGTAGGCGCAAACCCAGCAGTTGCAAATCCAAAACTTCGCAGCGGAGGGGGCTTTCGTAATTAGTACCAGTGGCGTTTCCAAGAATTCATAAATGGGGGGGATTCAAAGAATTAATGCTTAGATATCGAACCAAAACTCTCCTTCAAGGTCATTTTGGTGAAATCTATGCGTTTTAAAGCATCACGATGACCAATTTTTCTGCTAAAATCCTATTTTTAATCTAAAAGTTTTCTCCTTCAAGGTCATTTTAGTGATAAGCTGTGCCTAGGATAACCAACTGTGGGTTGTTATAATTTGAAAAAAAGGAAAACAAGAAAATTATTGTGGGGGGGGGGGGGCGAATTGCGATGGCAAAATCCCCTAGTGACGCCACTGGACACTCCTTTTCCGGTAGGGGTACGCGCATTGCATGTGAACAACGCTGTTGTACTTGCAGGTTGTAGTCAATTACATTGAATCGAGCATAAACAAGGTCATTAGGCCTTCAATAAAGTCTTCACCTCTACATTGTTTTAATATTATTATGAAATTGGTCCACACTCTGCAGCTGCAGTCAATTGTTTTTGTAAGTTTAGCTGCACGGTGCTTGCTCAAATACTTCCCCAAGTAGTTCTCGACTTGCCGCATGGCAGCAGCACCTGACGGTACGCCTGCAATGAGTATTACTCACCCGCAACAGGGTTGATTCTTAGTGTAGATCCGCTACAGCTGTCGCGTGCACAAGTAGTTCTCGACTTGCCGCACGACAGCAGCACCTGACGGTACGCCTGCAATGAGTATTACTACACCCGCATTACAGGGTTGATCGTGCATCGTAGATCCGCTGCGGCGGCGCTGCCTCAAGAGTCAAGACAAGAAGTAAAGTGTTGGCTGTTGTTCGCAAGAAACAGATCAGCGTCGCATCGCATGTGTTATAAATCATGTGTGTGTTATGTGGTTACAATCGAATCGATAGAGGACAAACACTATGAGATGAGATGTGACTAATATCATGTGCAACCCTCTCATGTGAATGGGGAGATGCAGCAGGGATACGGCATTGGAAAACTCCGCAAACAAATTTCGAATCTGAGTTTACGCTAACATTCTTAAACAAGTCCTCACAATTGATTGGTATAGAAAGGCGTAATTTTAAATAACATCCTTGAAAGGGCTACGTTTCAAAACTATTTTACTGGTGTCCACTCAGTTAATGGAGGCTTGAAAAAAATTGGTGGATATTAAATTAAGTTTGAATTAATGTAACCGTATAATACATTCATGTTGTAACTAAACTTTGTCATTGTTTTTTTTATTTTTATTAGGCTACATCAACTTTTGTATTTACAATGTACATATATCAAGTTCACATATCAAGTTCACAGAAATTAAAATTAGGTTTTAGGGGAAAGAAGAACACACATTTAAATAAGAGCTTAAAACAAACAAAACAAACAAAAATTTGAGGTACATCCTCTCACACGTTACCTGAGTGTGAGCATGTAAAAATAACAATTAGTAGCCAAAAAGGTGCTTGTCAAAATGTTCCAAAATATTCCCTTTTTTTATTTAGTTAAGTGTTTACCCGCTACTCACTAAACTATATCGACGGCACGACATCTACTTCTACGAAAAAGGAAAGACAAAGCGATATGAAAGGATCTCCCACGCTGTTGATGCATGATTTCACTTCGAAATTGCCGCCGTTTCAACAGTGGCGGTGGTTTGAGATAGATATCAGGTCGCTGAAAGCTCAAAGGCGGTGTGTAAATTTGGTACATTTTGAAAAGCAAGCGTCCGTTAACTGTCGGCATGAAAGGGAAACCAGTCCTACTCCTCTCATCTACCAGGCCCTAAGCTGGCTATAATATATGTAAGTAATAAAGGTATATTATTATTACTTAAGCCTGGGTTTGTATTACTACTAGACTTGTTTTAACTTCCCGTACCAGACTTTGTCAAGATAGGCCTAGGTACCCTAGGCTAGCCCAGGCCGGTACTTCTTTGGCTAGGGGGGTCCAACTTTTATACACTGTAACGGAAAGGATTTCGGGTGCGCTCTTATAAAAAATATCCTAGAACTAGCGCGACAGGTAACTAGGTGGAAAGGTCGACTAACCTAACGTAAGTAGTTTTGTAACGGAAAGGATTTCGGGTGCGTATGTTTTCATTGAAAAAAACAAGTGTTGAAAAGTTGGACCCCCCCCAACCGAAGAAGTTCCCCTAGGCCTAGGCATGGGCTGTGTCGTGGGCATTGTGCACGTGTAGGCCTAGGCCTAGGCTAGTGCCTGCACTTTTATTCCATTATAAATATGATCTTGATGTTGAAAGCAAACAAATAAAATCTAGGCTCTACTCAGGCTAAGATAGGGTAAGCTACTAACCTAGGCCTAGGTCTTTACGTCGATGTTGTTGTGTTCTATTGCCTAGGCCTAGGCCTACATGTAGGGCCGCCTGCGCTTAGGCCTGGTGATTGATATTGGTTAATTGGTAGGCCTACAGGAGGCTAGAGATAGGTCTAAGATAGCTATAAACTAAGCCCAGCCTAGGCCCTAGGTTTGGCTAGCCTAGGCCTAGTCCTATCCAGGGGCGTCGGCAGGATTTTTCGCAGGGGGGGGGGGGGCATGGAGGTTAATACATAAACAAATAATGTATGCAATAGATGTGGTAAAGTTGTTCAAAGTGTTTGTAGGAAATTCGATGACTTTTTAATAGATTCTTTATGCCAGTCGGTTTGAACATGAAGTTTGGCGGTATCGTTGAAGTCATTAAATTTTCATACAAGGGCGATTTATAAAAGCACCTTGAACTCCTCTTGAAACCTTTGGTCTGATCAATACATAGTTTTCACAAAGTGGTCCGCGAGCGATAGGCCTACCCGAGTAGGCTATAACCATGGATACTGTGATAGCCAAGCTAGCCGAAAATTCCTCTTGCCTACAGCGTCTGATGAAAAGTTGTGAGTAGATGGTGGTGTCCATAGTTTCTCAAGGAAGTCTTTTTTTGTTTTTATTTGTTAATTTTTTAAAATTGTGATCATTTTAATAATTGCCTACATCGAGGGGAACGAAGGACTGAGACTGAAACGGTGTTGCACTTGTAGATGTCAAATCTAAAAACGAAAAATACTTTATTACCTAAATACATTGGCAAGTCTTGAAATGAACTGACCCAAACAATGCAATGAATGCATTTAAATTACGTTAAGATACGAATTAAAACAACTAAGTAAGTAGGTATAATCGATCCAACTTTCAGCTATTAGCTCGGAACAGAAAACATTCTAGGGTAGGCCTACTTGCCGCTAAAGTTAAAAGTGGGGTAAATTATGTAAATTTAATTCCTGGATAGCAATTCCAGGGGGGGGCAAGTGCCACCCCTTGCCCCCATGTGCCGACGCCCCTGGTCCAATCATAGCCTGGATAGCCAACCACACACCGCTATCTCCCAACAGCAATGCATTTGTAACACCAAAAACAAAAATGCTCGCCCGTCTAGGGTTGCCACCCGTCCCAGATTTTTCGGGATTGTTTGGGATTACAATCCTTCGTCCCGTATCCTGGGTTTAACTTTCCGGGACACAAAATGTCCCGGAATTCGATATTTTATAATTTTTTACGGATTACACAAAAGCCATAAAATTTAATACGTCATTATCGTTTCAACAGATTGGCCTGTACGTCACTTTTCCCGTCCCCCCAAAAAATCTTCAAGGCCACGCTAATGTGGCGATGTAATTAAGCTTGCTTGTGTTCTGTAGGGTCGTCGGTGGGTTGAGTTTGGCGTGGCGCGGTGGGGGGGAGAGGGGGCGCAGCGGTGCTCTGTCTGACTAAGCCGACGATATTTGGAAACACGTGTTTCCCATTACCACGGCTCGTCTTAGGTCCTATTTCAAGGGTGCGGTGCTCAGCTTTAGTCAGCTATCAGTGTGTTTTTACTCAGCACAGGAGAAGAGTAGTCAGTAGACAAGAGTAGGCCTAGTTTGTAGGTGACGGCTTGTTGACGTTGTTGTGTGAAAATTAGTTTGTATGTTCCGTGTTCGCTTATTATTATTATTCGGCACTACTGCTATGCATAATAATGAAGTACGACGAGTAAACCAGCAAGTCAAGTTGTGCAACATACGTATTCGACTGGGAGTGAGAGCGATGAAGACGACTAGGGCAACAATAGTAATACCATCAAATCAGCTAAAACGAAGAAGGTAAAGAGGCATGTTTTATAACAAGGATTGGGAAAAAAAGGCAGAGTTTTCTGATTGGCTGCATGAAGTTGACTGTAATGTTTACGCAGCTAGATGCACAGTTTGCTCAGCTTCTATCACTGTCCAACATGAAGGTCAGAGGGCACTTGTTGTTCACGCGTCACCCGACAAACATAAAATTAGATTAACTGACAATAAAAAATGCCGTACAGTACAATACAGACGTTTTCCCCTAAAAAAAACTCTAAGGAAGAAAATGCTGTGGCAATTGCGGAGACTGCATCTGTTTTTCACACCGTCAAACACGGTCTAGGTTACAACAGCTTGGATTGTCAGAACAAGCTTGCACCCAGACTGTTTTAACGGCAAGGTAGCTTCCCAAATCTCGTGTGGTCGAACCAAGGCAACGGCGATTGCAGAGAACGTTCTTGCACCTTTCTCAGAGGGTAGACTTACAGGCGAATTAAAGCTTGTACCATTTTATTCCGTTAGTTCTGATGCCTCTAATGTGGGAAATAAAAAAACATTTCCGTATGCAGTTAAGTATTTCAGCCGACAAAAGGGAGTTTGTGAAGGAATACTAGATTTTTACGAAGATCCGAAAGAATCAAGTATGGATATCTACAATAAGATAAGATAAAAAGTATTACTGAAGAACATGGCTTGAAACTAGGCAACATCTGTGCATACAGCGCTGATAATGCGTCAGTAAATTATGGCAAGCACAATTCTGTGTACCAGAAGCTTCACAAAGATAATGCATAGGCCTATATATTGTTAAGGCAAATTGCCAATGTCACGTATTAAACAATTGTGTGAAGAATGCAAGCAAGGTCCTTAGTTTCGACATTGAATCTTTAATCATAAAAATATTCAACGAGTTCAGCACTTCAGCCAAAAAAGTTGAAGAACTGAAATAGTTTTTCGCTTTCATGGATAGTGACTATCGCGATTTGTTGCGTCATGTGCCCACTCGCTGGCTTTCCTTGTTGCCTGCACTGAACCGTCTTATTTTGAGTTGGCCAGTTTTAAAATCGTATTTCATTTCCCAGGGCAACGAAGCTTGTTCTAAAGTTATATGGGAATTTGTTGCAAGCAGCAATGATTACGACGAGTATGACGCTACTGCATCAGGGCTTGCAGAAGTATACCTACATTTTCTACAAGAAACTCTGCCTCTGTTTGACTGTGCCATTAGAAAACTAGAGAATCACTCAACCTCAGTGGTAGACCTACACAACGTTTTGTTCAACCTGGTTGAGAAGATAAAACAAAGGAAAGAAGACCGATTCTATGGAGTAAAGGCTCAGGAAGTTTTAGACTCCCTCGATTCTCAGAGCGAGAAAGAAAAATTCCAACGGGAAGCAGACATGTTTCTAACAAGAGCTGTTAGTTATATTTCAAAATTTTACAATTTTGAAGATCCTCTGTTCAAAGCCATGGAATGTTTAAACATTAAAACCAACTCAAAAATGTTCACTTGGCAAAACCTAGATGACGTTGGCCAAACTTATAAAAATTCCGGTCAACTATTATACTTAACTTACTTACTACTTATCCACGCCGCAGCTGTTGAATTACCATAGTTACCGTGCAGGGGGTCGAAGTAAGTTGTTTAATGATCTAGATTGAATAGAATAGGAACGAAACAGGTATTGCTAACATCTTGACGTGAAACCAATTAAGACCAGATGTTCAAGAGCAAGGTAAGTTTCATATAAGAAATATACAAAAATAAATTGTATGATAACTTTACGTGCACCAAGTGGATAAAATGTGGTCATATTTCTTTTCAAATAACGAGGGAGGAGATGAACTTTTCAATATAGTTTCATTTGTCATGGCAATCCCAGTCAGCAATGCATACGCCGAGCGAATTTTTAGTCACATGGGGTCGCTGTGGACAGATGAGCGTAACAGGATGATGATCAGGTTAGTGAAAGCTGAGCTACAAATTCGACTTAATTTCTCTGAAAGTTGTCAGGAATTTGTTTCGTTTTTAGAAAACAAAACTCAACAAAGGAACTTTTGGCGAGTGTTAAAAGTAACAAGAAGTACGCTTGGAAGGGAAAGAGCAAACAAGCTTGAGAAGTGACGTGTAAACAAGAATAGTCGGTTAGG
The DNA here is from genome assembly GCA_024449915.1 of Sweltsa coloradensis. Classification (NCBI taxonomy): domain Eukaryota; kingdom Metazoa; phylum Arthropoda; class Insecta; order Plecoptera; family Chloroperlidae; genus Sweltsa; species Sweltsa coloradensis. The sequence goes on from JAMZAV010000160.1 coordinate 664,598, forward strand.
CTATAGGTTATATATTTTTTTTATCTTGGCATGTGATCCAATATTCATTGACATTATTGGTTAGATTTGTGCATATTCATTTTCTTCAATGTTAGTATTTTCAATATAGGGTATATTATGTAAGCCTGCCTACGGTACGAACTACGAATTACTAAATCTGAAAATTATTATGTAAAAGTGTACCACTAGTTTAAATAATTGTAACTTGTAATTTATAAAATTTGTCGATTAAATAAATTGTTCACAATACCATAATAATGATGTCAGTAGGCCTACAATAATTATGTTTTCACAAGTGTAGCCGAAAAGGCATGACATTTTCTCTGGTATTCATTTTCAGGTTCAAGGACAATATTTTTCATATATTATTAATACATTTTTAAGTCTGATAACTATTACCAGGAAAAAGTCTACGTATTCATTTATTTAATTTGTATAACTTTCAATTTTTAATATCCAACAATTGAATGAATGTTTACAATATCATATTATTATGTTATTGTTATTCACAAAAACGGCGGAAAGACGTGAAATTTTCTCAGATATTTATTTTCTGGTTCAATGGCATTATTTTCTTTGTTATGTTGATACATATAAAATCCAATAACTATTATGTAAAAGCCTACATACTCACTTCCTTAGTTGTAATTTGTAATTTAAAATTTAGCCTACGTCGTAAAATAAAATTATCAAAATATCATGATAGGCCTACCTATGTTATGCACAATAACAGTCCAAAGGCCTGAAATTTTACGAAATCTTGAAAATAAAGAATTACTTAATTATGGTCGTAGATTTGTCTATGCCACATCTTGATTCTGTATTGTTACGATGCCGTTTACTTTGAATTTTTTAATTCTTCAGGCATTGGCTCATTTTTATTATTTGCTTTCATGAGATCTTACCTTTCCTACAGCCATTCCTTGTCCCGGTATAGGCCTAAACAAAAATGGTCTTATGTACAAATCAATCCAGAAATTACAAAATCCATCCCAGCGTTTTTTTGTTTTTTTAAATTTAATTTCTTGATTAAAATAAAATCTATTACACCTACGAGAGTGTTTCCCAATTAATGAAATTGAGAAAAATGGTCTATTTCGACTTTATATTTCACTGTCATTTGAGATACAAAGTCACCTTAAAATGCGTTTAGGCCATCAAATATACCTAATGTAGTAAAAAAAAATCGTCTTCGCCGAAAATGCCTCCGGCGGCTGGGGCTTCGCCCCAGATGGGGTCTGGGTCCACCCCGCAGCCTAGTATTTTGTCCTGGATTGACCTCAATCAAAGGTGGCAACCCTACGCCCGTCACAGACCTAGGGGGACGCAAAGGTCATGCAGTGTGTAAACATTGGCCTTCTATTAGGTGCAAAAATGGCACAATAGTAGGCCTAACTGTTGATAATTCACAGTAGGAGGCATAGCTACACTATAACCAGCTTATTTGTTTAAGCAGTTGCAAGATTAGGGGCCTACAAGCAATATTTCAGATGTTTTATTAAACCACTGTAGGTAGGCCTCTAGGCCTATTGCTTTTTGATTGACATCTTGTAGAAGTGACCCTCTATCTATTGTTATTTATGTCCCTCATGTCACTTCTGGGAATTATTAATCACACGATGTACTGAGAATGAACTATTTATTATTACAACAAATTACATGATGAAATACAAATGAGTGTCACCTCGTCTTGACTTGATCAGCCATTAGAACCACAGACGATCTCAAGATGCCGGAAGTAGTATTACCAACAAAAAAATACAAATACTTAATAATCAAAATAACAACTTACAATTATTTGTTGTCTTACTACGTACATCATTAATTAATGTTACAAATACAGACCATAATATTAACACTCCCCCTTTTGTGACATTAATTAATCAGTAAATACAAATCGTTTCTCCATCATTTCAATCCAAGTACTTCATTTAGTTTCTTTATCTTCACACAAGATAAATTCTTAGTAAATAAATCAGCGATATTATCTTCCGAACATACGTAATCAAATAAAATAACACCTTTTTCAACTAACTCTTTACACACGTGAAACATAATGTCAATATGCTTTGACCTTTCGGTGATGTCTTTATTACTGCTTAATTTTATTGCAGCAGCAATGTCACCAAATATTGTACATGGAATTTTAATTAGTTTGTCTTGTTTTAACTCATGTAAAATATCTTTTAACCAAAGTACCTCTCGAGTTACTTCTGCCATAGCCATGTATTCAGCTTCCATAGTTGATCTCGCCACACAACCCTGTCTTTTACTATACCATGATATCGCTCCCCCTGCTAGTAAAGTTACATAACCTGTTGTGGATTTCCTGGTCTCCAGGTCTGCTCCCCAATCCGCATCACAATATACGTTTATAATGCTCTCGTTCCTTTCAAATTTAAGCTTCAAATTCTTTGTACCTTTAACATATCTTATTATGTGTTTTACTTCTTTCCAATCTTTGAATTTCGGTTCTTGACATTTTCTACTAACATGACTTACTGCATACCGGTATGTTAAGTCTGGTCTTGTATTGTTAGACAAATATAACAGACTTCCGATAGCTCTCCTATAGGTTGTAGAATCAAAGTCTAACTCATCACCATTTGCTTCTACATATCCACAAGGTAAAATTGTCTGACATGGTTTACAATTTTGCATTGAAAAATCCTCCAATATCTTATCAATGAATCTACTTTGACATAATACAAATACCATCGTCAGATTGCTCGATTTGAATTGACAGCAAATTAGTGGCATTTCCCAAATCCTTAATTTCCAGTTCAACTGACAATTCTGACTTTACAATCATAACTTCTTGCTCTTCTCCAATGATAACTATATTGTCCACATACAATCCCATGATTACATTTCCCCTTATGTATACACATGGTTCTTTTACACATCTTTCAAATCTTAACTTTCTTAGAATTTTGTCTGCATGTACATTCCAGTCTTTGCTAGAGTTTGGTAGCCCGTAAATACTCCTTTTCAATTCACAAACAAAGTTTTGCCTATCTCTTTCTTCAAACATTTCTGGTTGTTCCATAAACACACTACATCCAATGTCACTATTGTTTTGAGCTGCAATCGCTATCAGTAATCGTAACGATTTCCTCTTTATTACAGGACTGAAAGTCTCATCATAATTCATGTGCATTTCTTTCTTGAACCCTTTTGCTACCAACCTTGCTTTATGCCTAACTATTTCTCCTTTTTCATTGTATTTTGTTTTTAATACCCATTTACATCCTATCACTTTCACATGTTCTGGTCTATCAACGATATCCCATACATTATTTTTCCACATACTTTCCATCTCTATTCTCATAGCATTTTTCCATTCTTTTGCATCTGGCCCCGACATTGCTTCTGCTATTGTTTCCGGTTCTAACTTACAAACATTACCCATATCAACTGATTTGTTGCAACAACCGCAAACTTTTGCTTTCCTCTCTCTACTTGATCTACGCAAATCTCCCTCTTGCACTAATTGTTCAACATTAGGTGTTTCAACTGAGTCTATATCTACTCTCTCCCTAATTATTTCTTCATTTTCTAGTTCTAGTTCTGGTTCTCCCTCTAATGTTTCCACATCTATTTCTTCAACTATCATATTTTCATCAGATAACTCTATTGCATCATAAAACTCAAGTTCCTCTCCTGTTTCTATGATTTTACTACATTTAAATGGAAAAATATTTTCCTCAAATATAACACTCCTTCTTACAATCATGATATTTCTTTCTAAGCTCCATAATCTGTATAACCATTTTTAGTTCCCGTCTCGTAACCCATCATTACACATTCTTCTGCTCTAGATTTGAGTTTACCAGCATTTTCTCTAATTCAGTGGCGTATCCAGGAATTCATAAAGGGGGGGGTTTTATCATTTTTTCATAGATGTGCCGAAGGCTAAGTGGGGGGGCCGGGGGGCGTTCCCCCCGGAAAAATTTTCTTCTTCAAGGTCATTTTGATGAAAATCTGTGCGTTTTAAATCATCACAATGACGAACTTTTTATCTTCTAAAATCCTGTTTTTTATCAAAAAGTTTTCTATTTCAAGGGTATTTTGGTGAAAATCTGTGCGTTTTTTAAAGCATTGCACCAACTTTTTATCTAAAATCCTGAAAAAATCTAAAAAAAAAAAATCAAAATCAATCAAAATCTAAATGTTTTCTCTATCACGATCATTTTGGTGAAAATCTGTTCGTTTTTAAGCATCACCAACTTTTTATCTAAAAAAATCCTGTTTTTAATATAAAAGTTTTCACTTTCAAGGTCATTTTGGTGAAAATCAGTGCGTTTTAAAGCATCAAAATAACCAACTTTGTATCTACTAAAATCCTCTTTTAGTCAGATGGTAATTTGTAGTTATTTTATTTTCTCCTTTACACATTTTTTTTCAAAAGGGGGGGGTTTTGTCCCCCCTCTCCCCCCCCTTGGATACGCCACTGCTCTAATTGCCCATGCCTTACAACCAAATACTTTGATTTTCCCAACTTCCTCTTCATCAAGTATCTTTGCCACTCTATTTCTCACATACACAGCTGTCATTACAGCTTCTCCCCAAAATTCCTTCGGAACACCCGACTGAAACATCATACATCTCACAGTATCAAATATTGTACGATTTTTCCTCTCTGCTAATCCATTCTGTTGAGGACAGTATGGAACCGACCTTCTGTGCTCAATACCCGATTTCTGCAATTGTCCCTGAAGATTTTTATTCAAATACTCCGTTCCATTATCGGATTGAAAAACCTTAATTTCCCTTTCATGCAATTTTTCAGCATTTGCCTGAAATTTGTTGAATGTTGCTGGCACTTCAGCTTTAGTTTTTAAGCATTCAACCACAGCATATCTAGACCATTCATCAATGAATGTAACAACATATTGAGATCCTCCCTTTGATGTTGGACTTATTTTCCCTATTACATCCGAGTGTATTACCTCCAATACTTTACCTGCTTTATGTTGACTGGTCCTAGTCTTTGGAACTCCTTTGTTGCACATTTTCCCTTGTACACATACTGAGCAATCAATCATTCTATCATCTCGATTCAACTTTAGTATCGGAATTTTAAACAATGCTTCCTGATGTACATGTCCTAATCTCTCATGCCATACTTTTACATCATTAGCACATTTTAAAGCTATACCATTTATGTACTGTACATTTTTCTCCCTTTACTACTAAATTACACTCAACGTCATTTACTTTGACCATGTTTTCAGTTTGAGTGATATACACATCATTACTACCTCTTATAGCAGTAAATACTATTTCATCTCTTTTTGTGTCCCATACATTTGCCTTGTCTTTTGAAAATCCTAACATGAATCCCTTGCTAGTTAGTTTTCCTACTGAAATCAAGTTTGTTCCCAAATTAGGCACATACAAAACATTTTGAAAACAAATTTCCCATCCCGTTTCCATTTTCACTACTACAGTTTCTATCCCTTTGATTTCTAGCTTACTATTGTCACCAATCTCTACATTACCATCTATTTTCTCATTTATTTCAACAAACAACTCTTTATGTGATGTCATGTGATGAGATGCACATGAATCAAGATACCAGTTACCTTTCTTAGTGCTTCCTATACTTGCTTTCATGCATATCACTTTGTCCTTTATATCTGCCACTTCTGCCGTTGAAGCCCTGGCATTATAGTACCCTGCGTTATTATCTGGATGCTGAATGTCTTTTGTAGTTGCATTGCAGTCCCTAGCTATATGTCCCCATCTTCCACAATTGTTACATTTTATCCCATTTCTACAGTACTTTGACACATGTCCTGCTTGACCACAATTGTAGCACTTGTATGTTTTCTCTTCATTTGGTTTCACTTGTTTTTCACTGAAATGTCTATTCTTGATGTCTCAATTATCTGAAGTTCTTTCCCATTTCTTCTGCGTCTCTTGTCTTGTGTCTCGCCCATTGAACTGCTTTCTTGCTACAAAATTAGCTTGTACTTCATCTTCTTTCTTTATTCCTTCAACTCTTTTATTCCTTCTCTCTTCAGTCAGCAACTTCCTTTTTACTTCAACTGTGTTTACATCTTGATTATCCTCTAAACTGCGAACCACTCCATCGTATTCATCAAGCGGTAACCCGGCTAGCATTATCATTGCTAAACAGGTGTCTGTAAAGTTTATGCCTCCTCTTATAAGCTTCCTGTTCAAGCTCTGAATTTTAGACAAGTATTCATTCATAGGTAGCTCTGAAGTTTTCTTTGTACTTAGCATTTCTTTCAAAGTTATCACACAGTGTAGCACCGTAAAAGTGTTGTATAAATTCCCCAATGTCATCCAAATCTCACTGGCTAGTGAAATGTCACCAATGTCTTCTAGAATTGAGTCTTTCACCACGGAAAAAATAAAAGCACGAGCTTTTCTGTTATTGCGCGCTTGCTCATCATTCAATTGTCCCACTTGTAAATCTCTTAAACCTGGCTCCACCGCATTCCAGCAGTTCCTGTTGACTAATTCAGCTTCTGTCCTTATGGACCATGAATGGTAATTATCCTCTCCTCTTAACATCACTATCCTTCTTATTTCCGAATCTTCCGCCATTTTGTCTCTTTTATTTACGAATATTTATAGTTAGCAAAATTTAGTGTTTTTAAATTGAGTTGGTACTTCCAAAAATACAAATGTAGCAATTTTTGTTTTCTGTAGAATTTATGTTGGTATGCCTGAATTTTACATTGCGTCCGCCATTTTTGCTTCTCACTTCACACAGGTTCTTCACGATAAATCTTCTAATTTCTCCTAATGTCCCGTATCTTCTTGTGTCCCTAGTGTCTCTGTTGTCTCCACTTGCGTATTTAGTGTCCCTAGTGTCTCTGTTATCCCTACTTACGTATTTCACATCATTTCGCACGCATGTCTAGCCGCGTAGTATTCGTACGATTTGTCTTGGCTTAGACCACGCCATTTTTACTCCGTTCATTCCCGCGTACTTCCCGTTTCTCGCATTGGTGCTTTTTTCACGTTCTGGGCACATGACCTATTGTTATTTATGTCCCTCATGTCACTTCTGGGAATTATTAATCACACGATGTACTGAGAATGAACTATTTATTATTACTACAAATTACATGATGAAATACAAATGAGTGTCACCTCGTCTTGACTTGATCAGCCATTAGAACCACAGACGATCTCAAGATGCCGGAAGTAGTATTACCAACAAAAAAATACATTTTTTCATTCCCCACCCCCTTTTTTATATATTCGATTCATTCATAAATTGCATTTAATATCCTTTTTATTTGTTATCAAATTTGTTGAGTATTTAATGCATTGTTGTAATATTACTATTTCAAAGTTCATTGTTGTGTCTGCATCTATGTAATTATATTTATTTAGTTGTCCTCCTTTGTAAATCAGTTTTTATAACTGAATAGGATAGACGTTAAAAATAAATAAATAAATAAATAAATCAAAATAACAACTTACAATTATTTGTTGTCTTACTACGTACATCATTAATTAATGTTACAAATACAAACCATAATATTAACACTATCCCCGAGGCCGATCGGCTCAGTTTTACAGTTCGTCATATTTAGGGTTACCATATGTGCCCGAACAAAAAAGAGGACACCTTTTCAAAAAACGAAGTTTACAAGTTGGTAACATGTATGTAAATCTTAATTTTTATAGCCCACTTCTTTAGAATGGAGGGTTGCAGATTTTAAGGTCAATGTAGATACGAAACAATGCATTTTAGAATGGAAAAGTGCATTTATTAAAGAACCATCTACATTTTTTTGTTCTACTAGGCCTGAGCTAACTAGCAACAAATTTTTAGAAGTACCTGGTTCTGCACTATAATCGGCCTCAGGAATTGCTGGTTTGTTAGCTGCCAACTGTATTTCTCAGCAGCACGGAAACAAATGTTCCATCGCCACAAACTATAGGCCTCCTACACTCTGATTCTGTTTCAAATCTACCCCGTTTAAAACACGGAAATATCACACTCATTGAACTGGTAAATTTGCATTCACGTTTTGGCATGTTGTAAGCCCCATCTATTGGCTCTAAAAACAACACTTAATACAATAAATAAACTCCCCTCGAAGTACACGGCGTCAGGCTACGAGGATACGCACCAGATCGTCAAGTAAGACACCGAGATGTACGTGCGTTAGGCTAATATCTTATATTACCAAGCAGATGGGCAAGCGATTTTAGTCCTTATCTAATTTACAGTACAGCCGCAGTCTGTGTCACCCGTGTGACAGACTCGGACTTGACTGGATGTGCGCGATCGACTATGCGCAGTCTACGGGAAGGAGGTGGGGGCCGGGCCGGGGGGGGTGCCTATCTATTGAGTTGAGCGGCAAATTTGTTTTCCTGGCTACAAAGTGAAATGCCCGTACATTTTCGTGATTACGAAAAAGCCACCCGGACAGACATCTTAAAAGAGGACATGTCCAGCTTTATCCGGATGTCCCCTATGGTAACCCTAATCATATTGTGTCTAAAGAAGTTTACCAGAGGATTAAGAGTAGGTATTTTGATGTAATGTACTGGTATTCTTTGGTTCTAGTGCTGACGTACTATCTTCTTGCTGCCACTGCCTTACAATGCAGAACCAATCAGAAGGGCGCGCTTATCAGGTGAAGGTGCACATCCCTCTTCCCGGAGAAAGACCGTGGTTCGAGGCTGCAGGAACGCCACCAGTAAAACAAGAGTCTAGCGGCCCCACCTTCGAGCTCTCATCACTTCCACCTTCAAGCGAACCCGTCAAAACTTGCCCGGAGGAGATCGGCGATGATTACAACCCTCTCTCGGTTATTACACCATTGTATTCTCCCAACGAGGAATTACTCATAGACCATCTACACGTTATTAAGATAGAGAAAGATGACCCGCTCTCCTTGCATTCACCCTCCACTTCACATCCTACTGACATAAAACTAGAGATTTCCGATTCTCTTCAGCAACAATCTGTCAGCTGCCACCGAAGTACATCCACCCCCTACGAGCCCGGTCCATCAGTTGTACATTCTCAGACAATAGAGACAGAAGCAAGTTACCCCCTTCAGCAAGAGCCTTGCAAGTTCTCCATTCGCTCGTGTTTTGTCAACCTGGGCCCACGCTTTGGACCTCGTCAAGTGAAAACAGAACCTTGCGACTCGCTCCCCCCTCTAGAGTCACCGTGTCCCGACAACGCTGATTTACCTGCAAGCAACATATCCGTGCATAACTTGTGTAATCTTCCATCTTCATCAAACTATTGTCTCGAGTCTGAAGCAAGTACTGCTCCCGATGTCAGTGTAGCGTTGGATCCATTGTCTGATGCTCTGTCAACACCACCAAGCACCTGCTTTATATCTGATGTAGAGTGTAAACACCAACCACAAACAACCACTTGTTCACACCCTTCCTCAGATGGATTAGACGTGAAAACACTTCTTCAACAGCACGAAAACCTAGACTTGCGTGACCCACTTCAGTTGGACGATTCAAAGCTGAACATTCAGCCTTGTGTTGGGAATCTTAGAATGCGTATGGAGATGCCTCGAGTGAAATCTGAAGGGGTAACCTCGGCTGGGGGCAGCTGGCACGGACGAACACCTGTTGAGCCACAGGTACATGTTCCGCTGGCTAACGCTCGCCCCTGGTTCAAAGACTTGAGTGACCCACTTAAGTTGGAGGATTCAAAGTTGAGCATTCAGCCTTGTTATGTGAATCTTGGAGCGCGCATAGAGATGCGTGGAGTGAAATCTGAAGGGGTGACTTCGGCTGGGGGCAGCCGGCATAGCCGAGCAGCTGTTGAGCCACAGATATATGTCCCGCTGGCCAACGCTCGCCCCTGGTTCACCGTTCTTCCGGAGCCCAGGCTGTTGGCCCCCTTGGCTCTCGCTGACGGTCTTTCCACCTCGGAGTCACCTCGTGACGGCGACACCGAGCTGACGACAACTCTGGCTGGCACAACCTCCACATCACCATTCAAACAGAACCAAGGTTAGCTTATTGATCTATCGGGTTTTCATTACCAGTATCTATTGGTGACTGGTGCTATTGTGCACTGGTGGGGCAGAACCACCTTAAACCGTCCCTCTCCAATTTAAATTTCTAAGCTTATTTCAGTATATACACAAAACAAAATATTATTGGTTCTATTGTATTTCAATGTAGGCCTGTGTAACATCTGTGCTGCAGTGACCTTCGTAAGATAGAGGCCCAATGAGTGTCACTAGGGCCTATAGGCCTTCACTGGGCAGGAATGGTCTGGCATTCAAGGTTAAGTTGGCCTGCAGGCCTTCAGTCTTTGAAAATTGCTCTACCTAATTAATGTTATCTTAGAAGGCCTATTACAGGGTACCCTAGTAAACTTTAGTTTATAGTTTTTAGTTTATAGTCGCTTTGATTTAAAGTCCCCCACTGAAAATCAGTTATATAACTGAGTGGGTAGACTCTAAATACAATTTATTTATTTATTTATTTATTTATTTACTTATTTATTTATTTAAAAATACCGGTACGTAGCTAAAAGATCACCTACACCGAAAAAAAAATTGTTTTGTTGTGCCACATATGAAATGTAGACTTGCACGATGATTCTCTAAGGTCCGCGAAGCCAGCGGTTTAACCGAGTTAGTTTAACCGGTTCCCACTCGAACACCGAAGCTAAGAATACTCGGGCATGGTCATGGGTTGAGTGGGTGACCGCTCTGCCCTGAAACTCACGTATATCGCTGGTGAGAGCAGATGGAGGGTTCGAGAGCTAGTGTAACGGCTTCGTTCTCATTGACGTCTGCTCGGCAATCCAGGTTAGTGGAGGAACCCATATGACTCAAGGTTACATCGTCCTTTCGGATGGGACGTTAAGCCGTTGGTCCCCTTGGTACTTTTCGAAAGGAGTAGGCTACGTGCCGGTACCGGGTTTCCCCTCCTCCCTTCTGTTCATACTTCATCCTCATCTATCACCATTCATCGTCTCGAATAGCCAAAGTGCATTTATATGAGACATTAAGCAATATCCAATCAATCAATCATTAATCTAAGGTCCGCGCTAACGTTAGATATCACGGCATTCATTACCGATAACATTGTGAGTTCGTGATTCTCTAAGGAATTTTATCGACAGCAGACAAAAATAATCATCGGACAAAAATAATCAACCATAAAAGCTCATCCTTCAACGCGACTGGAAAAAGCGTTTGCAAAGCGGCCTAGTGTAGAAATATTTGAATGTGTTATCGCTGCTTTACTAGAGAATCTGCATTTCTAGTAATGCTACAAAGGGCTTTTTTATTCACCTCTTGTTTTGCCATGCATGTCTACCTATATTCTTTTATAACGCAATAGCCAATAGTTTCTCGATTTGTTTAGTCGGGAAACACTCCTGTAGGTGTAATTGATATTATTTACTACAATTCAGAAATTAAAAAAGTCCGCCCCAACCGGGAATCGAACCATCGAACCTTTTTTTTTTTTTTTGAATTGATGATTTGAATGAATGATGAATGATGGTTCAAATGAATTGAACCAAACAATTGAATGCGGGAGATCCGTGGTTCGATTCCCGGTTGGGGCGGACTTTTTTAATTTCTGAATTGTAGTAAATAATAATAGCCAATAGGCTGTGCGTTTTCAACAAGCTTGCATTTCAGATTTTAAGTGGACTCCTTTCATAGAAAAAAGTTGGTCTATTTTTCTTTTGTCAGAATCATTGTCAAGTGAAATCCTGTTTTCAGTCTCGACTCAATACTCGGTGGTGAATCCAGACGCTGAGCGTTCTGATCCGGAAACTGACGAGGAGGACTTCCGAGGGTTCGACATCAGCCCAAGCGGTGTGATGACACCGCTCAATCAAGGTACGTCGGTCTCGGTGTTGAAACTTAACAAGCAACCCGGGCACCCAAGAATGACGTTCATACCAATTTTTCAATTTTTATTCAGGCACAGGCAATAATACAATATATTAGCGATCTCACAGGGTAACAAAATCTGGATTTGGTTCCAAACATTGTGGGAACCGGGTATTTTCTTTTTCTGGATATCAAAATCACGGTCAAGTGAAATCCTGTTTCCTAAGATTGATATTTTGAATAGGAAATATAGCAATCAGTGATTTGGACAATGCGAACACCCCCGGATCAACACCAGAATCAACAAAGCCGATTCAGAACAACTATGGATTTATTATGTGCCTCGTTTCTAGGACGGCTCCAAAGTCACCGTTTACAAATTCCTATCCCAAGAAGTAAGAACTGTTGGACTCAAGTCCAAATCAGTAGTTTATTAACTTCTTTCTCTAGCGGAAATCAACCCTGGACCTTCTGCATTGGAAGAAGACACGCTAACCACAAGACCAACGAGCCACACAAGCAGATACTTGCAATAATAACCGTAGCAAAGTCCCATTGCTGTGTACCTCATTCATTGGAGATAACTTGTCCGTGATTCAATTGTAATAGGATTTCTCAAGCCTCGTCAACCGGTTCTAAAGCATGAATTAGACAATTCAATGTTTTGTTCAAGATTCCTTCAATTCAAGGACATTACACAATCAAAATGTGCAAAGCTAATGAAATACAACAATGCCTCCTTCACGTTGATTATATTCTGTCCTTGAATTCAAGGAATCTTGAACGAAACATTGAAGCGTCTAATTCAGGCTTTATGTCCACAAAGTCACTGAATGTTTTACATCATCTACAAACTGCAACCCTACTTTCTAGCTACCGGTACTCATCTGATTGACTTGTATCTCCTGTTGCAGACGGAACCGAGTCTCCTCGTCACGACCATCAGCCGGACGAATCAACGCCAGACACTGAGGTTGTTCGCAAGTCTCCTGCTCGGAAGATCAACCAAGGTAACAAGTGTAACGCCTCCAAGAAGGGGGCTGGGCAGCCGCGCCAACTGAAAGACAACACCAGGGGCTCAACAGGCCTATTTCACTGCAGTATCTGCGCTAGAGGTTTTAAAACAAAGAGAATTCTAAAAAGTCACCTGATCACTCACACCGACAACAGACCCTTCCGTTGTCCATCCCCGTGTGGGCAAACTTTTAAGCAGTCAAGGACACTTCAAGCACACTCTTACGCTCACATGGCTAGGAAACCATTTGTTTGTGAAATCTGTAAGAAAGATTGTATTCAAGCACATTTGCTTGTTGCTCATATGCGTTACCACGCTGACGTAAAACCATTCAATTGTGCAGAATGTGGCAGAGGATTCGTTACAAAGGGTAGCTTAACAAGTCACATTGTCTCTCACAGCGAAGACCGGCCGTACAAGTGCTCGTGTGGGAGAGCGTTTAAAGGTTCAACTGCCCTGAGCAACCATTCTAAAACTCATTTCGCCAAGAAACGGTATGTGTGCTCCTTCTGTGACAAGAGTTTCACTAAAGAAAAATGCCTCTCAAATCACGAGCTCCTTCATACGGACACAACTTGTAAAACATTTACCTGCTCAGAATGTGGGAAATCTTATAGGCTAAAGAAGTCACTGGAAGTACACATGCACACTCACTTGTCAGTAAAGCCTGAAGCTTGCAAATTCTGCGATAAAACTTTTCCTCATAAGTCCCAACTCCACTCACATGTGAGGTATGTGCATTCCACCTTACGAACTTTCAAATGTTTGGTTTGTACATTAACATTTAAAACTGGAACCTCTTTGAAGAGGCATTCGCACACTCATACTGGAGAAAAACCTGTTCGGTGTGCCGTGTGTGGTAAAGGTTTTGTTGAAAAGGGTGCGCTTAAAAGACACATGTTTGTTCACAGAGATAGCAGTGTACGGCCAGTCTCGTGTCCGCACCCTAATTGTGGCAAGAGGTTTAAAAGTGAATCAGATCTTAAACAACATTCTAAGTCTCACATGGAGAGGAGTTTCATCTGTGATGTGTGCGGTAGAGGTTTCAAAACCAAGATGGTTCTTCGGACACACGTGACGAAGCATATGCCTAATAAAGAGAGGGCATTTAAATGTCACTGTGGAAAAGGTTTTGATATCGCATCTAAACTGAGAATTCATTCTTTGACGCATGGGGGCAAGAAACCATTTGTTTGCAAAATCTGTAAACGAGGTTATGGCTTGAAGTCTAAATTGAAAAATCACATGTTTTCTCACAGTAAGTCACGCTCGTTCAAATGTAAAGATTGCAAGAAGGCGTATAAAAGTCCACGTGCTCTTAAACTCCACTCAAAACTTCACGATCCGAGCATGTATGAGGAGTGTAAGATTTGCAATAAGAAATTACCTCGACATCGTCTTAATTATCACAACCAACATACACACTCGAAGGAGAGAGCGTTCAAGTGCCCAATGTGTGTTAAAGAATGGTGTTCTTCACGAGAACTGATAAGACACTTAAAGGTTCACTCAAAGGACAGACAATTTGTTTGTGATATCTGTTCAAAGGGATTTCGATATAAACGCGATCTCAAGACACATGTGAAGATTCACCGTGGGTGAAAGGAGGAGCTGTCTAAACACAGTGTCTAAATAAAATACTTTTTCTCTGTTCTCTTGCAGAAAGATATATTTTTATTATGCAATATTTCAGATAGTTTCACTTTCCTTTGACTCGCATGCCGACGTTATTATTATATTTTTTTTTCCCAATACAGAAACTTGCACAACTTGCACACAACAATAATTAAAAATACAAATACGTATTGCCAAAAACAACCACAGTTATTTGGATAAATACCTAATAGCCTATAAAAAATTGCAAATAAATTGTTACAGTAAATAGGCCTACCTAATCTAGACAAGTTAATAACATGATAATTGATAATGACCTATCCCTAGAAAAAATAATGAAGATATATTTTTCCCCAAAAGGGTCATTCCATATCAAATCAACCAAAAATAAATTAAAAAATTCGGTGACCATCTCCGATTTGAAAAATTTTTGGCTCATGTACTTGTGGCAATGATATCATCATACCCTATTAATTTTATTTTTTTGGTCAAGTAGTTTCAGAGATACAGTACAAGGCTACCAATTTTTAAGCCCGCAGTCTTCCGACTTCAGAGCATGTGAAAATTCCACGGTTTATTAAATAAAAGTTGACTCCATAAAGCTATAAAGTTGAGTGATACTGATAGCTTGAATGAAAGGTAATTTTAATATCTATCCAACTACAGTAAAATAATTGAGTCATTTCACATCAAACAAAATTTATGTTGAATAATACATGTCTGAGGTCAAAGGTCAATATCATAAAAGCTCCATCTTGGATTTAGTTCAAATTTGGTATAAGTGTTGCTTAAGGCTATTGTACCACCTCTGGCCGATAATTTGAAAGTCGAAGAAACATGTCTGAAAAGTTTGCTGAATGAAAGAAGGCCTTTAAAATAACAGAAAAAAAATGTGAATTTTTTTGGGCGGGGAACAACCTCATTTTTGGAAATAATATTTAGATTTTTGGACAAAAGTGTACACTACAAATCTAGTGCAAAATTAAATTTTGGGAATCGGTTTTCTGGACATAGTTTCTAAACACCGTTAGCTATAACTTGACTATTAATACTAGGAATAAGAATAATTTAAGATCACTAAAATGCAATCTGTCGATGCGACAGAAAGGGCTTGCGGTATCGGGCATTAACCTTTATAACTCCATTCCATCAGAATATAAAAACCTTAATGATCGTGTTAAATTTAAGAAAAAAATTAAATTGTTTCTCATGGAAAGATGTTTTTATTCAGTGGAGGAGTTTAAATTGGCTTCTCAAAATCAAATCTAAATTAAACAAAGGTTACTGATGGATTTTTAATGTTACTCCCAATTTTTTAAATTTAAATTATGTTATTATGTTATTATGTCATATTATGTTTTATTTGGTTTAAGTTTATCTCATTATTAATATTAATAATCTGACAACTCAAATGTTCAACTCATTTATGTGAATGTATATATGAACCAAAAGAGGCTAATAATAAATAATATACTTATAGCTAAAATAGTTTTCTGAAAATAACAGTTGGTATACGATTTTTTTTGTCAAACGGTACAAAACTGGAAAAAAACTCGTATTTGTAACTTTTGACAAACAAAAACGTACACCAACTGTTATTTTCAGAAAACTATTTTAGCTATAGTCAAGTTATAGCTAAAGGTGTTTAGAAACTATGTCCAAAAAACCGTTTCTCAAAATTTAATTTTGAACTAGATTTGTAGTGTACACTTTTATCCAAAAATCTAAATATAATTTCCAAAAGTGAGGTTATGTCCTGCCCCAAAAAAATCACAATTTTTTTTCTGTTATTTTAAAGGCCTTCTTTCATTCAGCAAACTTTTCAGACATGTTTCTTCGACTTTCAAATTATCGGCCAGAGGTGGTACAATAGCCTTAAACATACTTCTTGCAAGTGCTCACAAAAATTCAGGTTCGGCCACTAACACATTTTTGTTATAGTTGATTTAACCATGACATGCACAAGCTTATTTTAAGTAGGTAGTACTGTATCATTAATGCACATTTTCATTAATTATTAGGTGTCGGCATTATTCCTAGGGCTTATTAATTGTATTCATTTTTAAAAGTTGTCTAGAAATGATATCAATGGCATCTGATTACCTCCTAATTTTAAATCAGGCAATTACAAATAGGAAAAGGCCAATCGGCTAGTTTAGTATAGATTAGAGAAGGGTTGACAACCCTTCTCCAATCTATACCAAATCAGGCAATTAGAAACCAAAAATTGTGCTATTTCTATGTGTGATATTCTTAGAAGTTTTAGGATTTTGGGAAGTTGAATGTTGCAAGAGAAGGAAGTTTTGTGCTATGGGTTCAATGTTTTGATTGAAATTTAAATACCAAATTGATTTGAATAGTATTAACTTACCTGTATTAACAATGTAAGCAGTGTGGTGTAGTATATGCTATATGCCTAGGCATCTAAATGGAATGTAATTTTACTTTTTAGTACTTTAAAGTTGTACATTTTCTATCATGTGTTCTATTGCAATTCATAATCAAGAAGATTGCAATGTGGACAGTCTTTTCCAAAATAATGTGTATCTGCCCTTGAAAAGGAGAGTTGATTGTTGCTGAATCAACATACTAATTGTGACGATATATTATGAGTTTGTACGCTCCATGAGTCTAAATTTTTTAAACATTTTTCTCTCAATCATAAATCGTGTTGTGCGTTGTGACCCTAGTGCATCCTCAAGAATCCAGACGAAAAAGCCTCGGATAAAACTGATAAATAGCTTCTGCTGATGTAGAAAAGTTCAAAGACATTATTAAACTTATCCCCGGGGGAAAATGAGTGTTTCATGTAGAAAGAAAAGCACTATTAAAAAGATTGAGTGAAAGTCAGAACCATACAGAATATAGTAAAGTAGCCTATTATGTCTCCTGAGAAAAGTGACTATGGTAACATCACAGACGATGACTTTGTAGTAAAAGAGTTTGAATCAGAAATCATCAACAAGTCTTTTCATTTGCTTGGAAAGGCTATTAAGTCCCATGCGTCGTGATTGCAGATTTCATTGTCTGTTGAAACATAATATGTATACATCACAAATTCTTATCCTACAAACATGTAGTTGTAGGCTACTCGCCTGTCAGCTGAGTTGGATCGAATGCGCACCTTGTTCGCACATTATATTGATCTCTCTCCTCTCTCTCTCTCTCTCGCACTCGTAGGCGGGCGGACGTAAGGCTAATACAAACACGCGGGCGCGGCTGGCTAGCACTTTTAAATCGATTTTTGTAGGCTACGCAATAGGTGGGGAAAACGTATTTGATAGGATCGTTTTAGACAGGAAGTTTTATAGGCCCTACTGGTTAACATATACAAATAAAAAACAGTGTTAAATTCAGACGTGTTGGCCTGGGAAACGTCTATGAAGGGAACGTTTTAGTAGGATTTCACTTGTATGTCCTGATAACCTATTGTACAACATAATTGGTAAAATAAATTGTCATTTAAGTTTTCTGTCTGGGCATGTAAAATTATCTCCAACATGCCCAGCCAGGCATTTGCCACTTAATACATTTGTTGAGCCCTGGCATGCTTCATTAACGCATAAAATCCTACAACGTGAGCGACCCGGAGCAGCTTCTGCTTAATGATAAACACCATTAGTCTATTACCCTATTATTAGTTTTAATGTTTATTTCTGAAATGTTGTGTGGACTAAAAGCTCGCATTGCCATGGAATAAACTAGCCTAGTATGAATAAGTAAATATTTATACTCTGCCTAATCCTTTCCATATTCCCTATTACAGATTATACTATCTAAAGGGTCAACTATATTTACCAATAAAAATCTTTGTATGCCTACATGTACTAAATAGAAATAAACTATAAAGTAAGCATTTAATCATTCATAAATAGGTACTGATTAGTGTTAGTAGTGTGTACTGTCATCATGATGAGCAGTCTCCTTTAAAGATGGTGACTACACGTTTTTCTCTTCCCCTCCAAAATCGCAATTTTTCAAAAGCGTGTACTATTTACCAAAATATTGACTTATTATAACAAAAATAAAAATGTGTATTTTAGGCCTACCCCTATTACTGTCCATCTATTGAATTCAATTATTTTGTACCTTATTAGTATCACCATAGCCATCAAGGTAATATAATTTTATAAATAATAGCTAGGGATATATATATATATGGATTGATGTAGGTTTTCACAGCCCGTTTTATGTACAATACTAGGTTCTTGGGTTAAACCACGTCGAAATGATGAACCAGTGCAGAGACTGGGCGTCCACCGACGTTTCGTCTGATCTACGTCAGACATCATCAGGGTGACTGTGACTTCACGAAGGTTAGTCACAGTGGCTGGCACGCGCGCGACCGCCTCCTTATATACCTGAAAAGGTGCGGGGCGGCGAGGTCAAATCTAAAACCATGATCTCTTCCCTACTCTATTGTAGTGAAAAATTTTATTTCGGCTTCTTGCCATTGGCCCTACTGGGGTTTCTTGTGAATTGTTGCATTTAGCATCTACATCGTTTAGAACAGAAACTGTTGAGTGTTCCTCAACTGCTAGGCTTATCACCGTAGGGCTCTGATGTTGCACCTCTTTTGTCTGATTATATCTATTTGCTACTTGACGAGGCATCAGAATTGGCTTCCAGGCACGAGGAAGACTTTCGCTATCGTCACTCTTGTTTAAATTGTGAGGCCGTTTTTCAATCTCTACAGATTCCCTGATATGGGTCTGGAGTCGCTGAACAGGGCAAATAGTTCTAGTGTTCTCGTAATCGAAATATATATATATATATAACGTCGGTGGACGCCCAGGTTCTGCCCTGGTTCATCTAATTTTCGACGCGGTTTTACCCAAGATCCTTGTTTTTATCATATATATATATGTATATAATGTTTAACTTTGGTTTTATAGTAGGCGACTATGACGTTGATATGTTAGTACTTAAGACAGAAATTAAAAAAGTGACTACACCGGGGATCAAACCCGGGACATATATGTGTTAACAAATACTTTCGTGGCTAGACATCATGTTAACTTGTTAGAAATAATTGTTTTTACGGTTTAAGCCACTCCTCGAGTTTAATTACCACTCAAAGTTTCTGAACTAACACTGGAGTTCCATTATCAAGAGATTGAATTAGTTAGCCTGTGATCCCTGTGATATGCTACAGAGGGCCACACGTGCCCTGCATTTAGCCTACCTTATGGGCAGGTAAAATACATTTCTTTTTATTATTATTATTATTATTGATTCATAGCAATTGTCGTAAAAGTTTGCCCCGACTGGGGTTCAAACCCAGAACCTCTGGCTTAACGTGCCATAGCTCTACCAATTGAGCTACCGGGACCACAGAACAAACCTTTACTAAATTGCTATTATTATTATTATTATTATTATTATTATTATTATTATTATTATTATTACACCGAGAAAAGGACCTATGTTTGGCTTTTCTAGATATCGAAAAGGCATACGATAGCCTCAAAAGAGAGAAGGTTTGGGATGCTATGGAAAATATAGGAGTTAACAAAGGAATAATAACAAGAGTGAAAGAGATGTACTCGATATCTAGAAGTGCTGTAAAGACAAGAGGTGGAATTACAGAGTGGTTTGACATTAGGAGTGGGTTAAAACAAGGAAGTGTACTGTCTCCACTATTGTTCATTATTGTCATGGACAAAATCACCAGGAAAGTTGCAGAGAGAATCGGGGAAGAATGTATGAAAATAATGTTATTTGCAGACGATCTTCTGGTGTGGGGAGAGGATGAAGAGGAGGTGCAATCTCAAGTTGATGTGTGGAGTGTGGTGACAGGAGAATATGGACTGGTGTTTGGAAGTGGCAAGAGTGAAACAATGCTGATGACACGAGATAAAGCGAAGAATGTCAGGATTCTACTAGGAGAACAGATTTTGAAGCTAGTGGAAAATTTCAAGTACGTGGGGAGTATAGTAGCATGCGATGGAAGGATTCAACCAGAGATAGGAAGAAGGACACAGCAGGTTATTCCTTATCTATCAGAGATCTCATATGGAACAGAGAAGTACCAAAGAAGTGCAAGGTTACCATCTACCAGACCTACTTTGTTCCAATACTGACATATGCAGCAGAGACTTGGAATATGACAGCAGTGGAGGAGAGTCTTGTGCAGGCTGTAGATATGAAGTTTTTGAGAAGCATTGTGGGTAAGACTAGATGGGACCGAATACGGAATGAGGATATCCGAGATCAAGTAGGCGTGAGGAATTTAATGGAGCGAATTGGAGAGAGAAGATTAAAGTGGTTCGGACATGTCAAGAGAATGGAAAGATCAAGATTACCGAGAAGGATGATGGAATTGGAAATTCCAGGTAGGAGACCAAGGGGCAGACCACGACAACAATGGCAGAATAGTGTGAGAAAAGATGTAGAACAGCGGGGAGGAGAGTGGAATGTGGTGGAAGAAGAGGAGTGGTGGCAGGACAGAAGAAGATGGAGAGGCCTATCTTCAATGCCGACCCAACGCAGAGTTGGACGTGGCAACAGATAATGATGATGATTATTATGTTAAATGCTAGGGATGCACAATGATAAAATAAAAATAATTGCCCATTGAAAGTGTGACTGCATCATCGAACAATAATGTCAGTATAAATTATGCATAATTTTCAACAGACACCTGTAAATTAAAATATTTAGGGACATGTTTTTTTTTGACAGAAATAGTGTGACATCTTTAGCACTTTCTGATCTTGAAACATATTTATTATGGACACTATTAAATACAGCCACAATGCCAATATTACAAATGCAAAAAGTTTCCACCGTGTAGTCCATATTTCCCCATCTGATTGACTTGCATCTCTTGTTGCAGACGGAACCGAGTCTTCTCGTCACGACCATCAGCCGGACGACTCAACGCCAGACACTGAGGTTGTTAGCAAGTGTCCTGCTCGGAAGACTAACCAAGGTAACAAGCGTAACGCCTCCAAGAAGGGGGTTTGGCAGTCGCGCCAACTGAAAGACAACACCAGGGGCTCAACAGGTTTATTTCACTGCAATATCTGCTCCAGGGGTTTAAAAACAGAGAAAATTCTAAAATATCATCTGATCACTCACAGCGACGACAGACCCTTCCGCTGTCCATCCCCGTGTGGTAAAACTTTCAAAACAGCATTTGTGCTCAAAAGGCACTCTTACACTCACATGGCTAGGAAACCATTTGTTTGTGATACTTGTAACAAAGATTTTATACAAAAAGACAAACTTGTGACACACATGCTCATTCATACAGGTATAAAATCTTTCACATGTGCAGAATGCAGTGAAGGATTTACTACAAAGAGATTCCTCTCTATACACATATGTTCTCACGGTGGAGACTGGCCGTACAAGCGCCCATGTGGTAAAGTGTTTAAAAAAACAAGTACACTGAAGTATCACTCCAATCTTCATCTGGTCAAGAAACCGTGTGAAAAGGGTTTTACACAAAAAGGACAACTCAAAAAACATGTTGGCAGCGTTCACACGGAGCTTAATCTGAGACATTTTGCTTGCTCGGAATGTGGGAAAAAATTTTATTATGCAAGTCAACTTAAACAGCACTCTTCCATACACTCATCGGTTAGGCCTTACAAATGTACAATTTGTTTTAAAGCATTCAAAAGAGCTGACAATCTGAAGATACACTCGCTCCACCATACTAAAGAGAAAGTTTTTGTGTGCACCGTGTGTGATAAAAGATTTCACCTGAAAGTTTATCTTAAATGTCACATGCTCGTCCACAGCGATGCAACTCTAACGTGTCCTCATCCAACTTGTAATAAAATCTTCAGAAGAGCCTCGTATCTCAAACGCCACTCAAGAATGCACACGGAGAATAGTTTCACTTTGTCAGATCTTTAAATGGAAGGCAAACCTTGTATCTCACTTATCTAATTTAATTTGCTCAAGTTGCTGGATGAATACGTGGAAAATGAGCTTTTAATTATTTTAATGTTGTGGCTACCAAAGAGTATGACTAGGCCCAATGCATAATTTCAACATTGTTCTGTCCAGTTGTTTTTAAATGTTCTTTGATTTTATGGTTTATGTATGTTGTTTTTATGTTTTATCAAAACCCATATTATGTTATCTAAATATGTTAATTTAAAAAAATATAAAAAAATATGTAAATAAGTAGTAGCCTAGCACTGATTTGACAACTTCAAATGCTCGCATCTGAGGCTTGTAGATGCAAAACCGGCAGTCTCCAAAAACGTGATTTTTTAAAGGTAATACCTCGTTGGATTCGTAAGCTTGAATGCAACAACTTGAAAATAATCATCAAATTCATAATTGGCATTCTCCCTTTGAAAAAGCAGAATGAATATAAGTTTAGATTCAAAGTCAGCATTCTCCATGACACCCAATCAGAACACTCCAAATGATCACGTGACAACATGACACATGACAACATAACCTTGAATTGTTATTTAGTTTTCTTTTCTAGTTTTTTTTAGATGCAAAAGCGGCTTTCTCCAAAATTAAATAATTATTTTAAATGCAAACATGGCTTTCTCCCATTTTGAGATGCAAAAGTGTCTTTCTCCTAAATTAAATAACTAATTAAACATAATAACCATAAGACTACTTTTAATTCCCATTAAGCTTATCATCAAGAACGTACATACATTAAAGGTGAATATTACCAATTACCATTATACTATGAAATGCATAAACATACTTGAAACAGTTTTTTCAGTTTTGTGACAAAACACTTTTTTGGAGATGGCCGGTTTTGCATCTACAAGCCTCATAGTTGTGATGTGCACATGAGTGACCAATGTAGAAGGCTTTTCTTAATAAAATAAATAAATAGTGAAGAGCGTCCCTTTAAATGCCAGTGCGGGAAAGACTTTAAGCTTAAGTCTCAGCTAAGAAGTCATTCCTTGACAAGAAACCATTTGTCTGTCAGGTGTGCGGGGCTGGTTTTAAGATAAATTCATATTTGAAATCCTACATGTTGACTCACAGCGTGTCATGCCCATTTCCATGCAATGTTAGCTGCAAAGCATTTAATTAAAGGTAGAAATGCTCTTAAAAAGCACATAAAACGTCATGATCCGCTGCAGAACATATTGTGCAAGATTTGTGATAAAGATTTTTCGTGTAAAAACGGTCTCCGGGTTCACATGCAATGCGTCTACACAGAAGAGAAGTTGTTCAAGGGCACAATCTGTCCAAACGAACATTCTGCACGAAGAGCCACAAGCCAACGTCCGATTATGTTTGTGACTTTTGTTCCAGGGGATACAGAGGTAAAGGATCTCTGAGAAAGCATATGAAAACATATAATCGCCAATAAATGAAAGTAGGCGTACGTGTGCTGATGATGAGATGTAAACACCGCGCTAATGCAACTACCTACTAGTCCTACGGATGGGCAAATATTTAAGTATTGAAGAAACCTAAACTTGTTTTGAGATACAGGCCAGTTCGAGTTCATGAATATGTATTAAAATATAGAACTGTATCTGCTCTTTCTTTGACTATATCGTCCTTTAGAGTGCCTAGCCTACCTAGCACATCACTTACAGTAAGACCTCGATTATCCAAGGTGGATGGCCCGTGAGAGGTACGTGAAAATAACGTTTTGTGAATAGATGCTACAAAGCGCTATATTTTCACTTAAAACCAAGGTTTTCAAGTCCTATTTTATTTTATTTTTCATAATACCTATAATTTGTTTATACACATATTTATTCAATTGATATTAATTCAACCTTGATGACCAAATTAAATTTAAAAATCTGAAAAATGTTCATACACAAGGTTTTGAAATTAGCCAAAAAATAGATGCTACAAAATGCTATAAAATGACACTTGAAAATGCTATATACATGCACCTCTGTGGATGGGGTTAACGAAAAACTCGGATGATCCAGACTTTCTTGTTTTCCTCCTCCCAACAGGGCCCTAGTATATGAAAATGATATTTAAAGTGTAAAACTCGTGATTCGTGAAATACCATTGTACGCACAAAGGTGAGATTGCGACCTAGAAGTAAAGGCGAGAGAGTCATAAACTTCACTAGGTAATAGAGCAGTAGCTTGAGAGGAGTGGACTGTATATATTTGAGGGGGATAAGGGAAATATAGCCCTAGGGATAGTGCCGTGAACAGAGCTAATTTTTCTTAATTGGTTAGACGTATTGATTGTCGGACGTGCTGGCAATGGATGGAGCACTCAGCGGGCAGTAAAACAGCGTGGAGTAGTGCACTGCTTTAAAACTTACACTAAAACGTGCGATAGAGTATTGTTAATATAAATAAACACACGTGAGTTTACCCTCGGAGAGAAGGGTGAGAACATCGAGAAAATGCACACGGACCAAGTAGCGTGGCGAGGTGAGATGCACACACACACAGATGTAAGATAGATAGATAAGATAGATAGATAACTTTATTCATCTTGACAGGCACATTGTACATGTTTGACTCCCGGAGGAGAAGGTGAATAGCCTAAGGTTAAGGTAACTTACAAATTATATTTAATCCTAGTACTACAGAGTAATCATATAAATTAAGTAAATAAAGAAAATTAATAAAATAAAATAAATTAATACATTGTAATCGTAACATTGTGGACTATGGAATCTACACTCAATGATGGTAAGAATAATAATTAATATGATGTATCCAGTTACATTATTTGTGATAAGCATGTGGGAGGATAATATAGATACATAATATGTAGGTGAATATGATATGATATTATGTAGTGGCACAATATATGATAATATAATATCTAGGCTATACTGATCGATACAAGGTAAAAATAGTAAAAGACATATCATGATGATGTGATATCTGCATACGGATACAGAATCCGCAAATACAGTAGAAGACTTAATGTAGCATGTGATATGGGGCAGTAGATGTATCATGTTGGTGGCATAGGTCACATACAGTGATCGAATACAGTTAGGATATTAATTAAATATAAAAATTCTAACTAGAGGCTATAGACTAAAGTTGGCATCAGGTCATTCGTAGAGATAGTCCTTTACCGAGTAAAAGCTGTTGGCGAGGAGAAATAACTTCAGTTTGGAGGAGTGCAGGGTGGGGGAGGTTATGATGTGGTCTGGGAGCTTGTTGTAGATGGTGGATGCTAAATATTTAGGGCCTAGTGAAAATAGACGGAGGTTGTGGGAGGGTCTGTGTATGTGTGTTGGCTCGGGTGTTGTGCGAGTGCACAGATGCATTGAGGGGAAACAGGTTACTGTTTGTTTGAACAAATAGTGCAGCAGTTTGGATTAAGGTGCATGCTAAGGTTAGGATGCCAAGTTGCTTGAAGAGCTCTCTCTCTGCATGAGTGTCTTCGGGAGACACCTGCGATTATGCGTATGGCTCTCTTTTGAAGAACAAAAATTCTGCTGGCATGGGGGGAGGCTCCCCAGAATAATATACCATAGGATAAGTGGGAGTGGAAGTGAGCAAAATAAACTAGCAATAGGATGTGGGGGTGGACTATTTGTTTAAGCTTTCGGATAGAATAGCAGCCAGATAGGATTTTGTTGGCAACGTTGTTGACCTGGACGGACCAGTCAAGGTTTTCGGTTAGTGCGAGGCCAAGGAACTTTGCGTAGTGAGTGCGGGGGATGATGTTAGAGTCGAGACGAACAAGGGGACTTACAGAAGGGATCTTATTTGTAGTGTGAAAGTAGAGATATACGGTTTTAGAGCGAGAGATTGTGAGTTCATCACCTTGGCACGCGCCTTGGCAGTATGCCGACATATTTGCAACTTGGTTGTTTAGTATAGGAGGAAGCTTATGAACTGGTTGGTGTCTGGATAGTGTCAGATGTTGATGTGTGTGTTAGATGGCTGGAGTCATCCGCATATTGGGTGAGAGTACCCTCATCTAGGAAGGCAAGGCGGACTGATCATTTACATATACTATAATGTAAAGGCGCGTGGCCGAGAGGTGAACGAACTTAGCACTAGGACGAGCACGTGGCTGATCGCCGTTGCAAGTCGGGAGCTGACAAAAGTACTTGGTCAGCGTTTGTTGTGAACAATAGATGCGCTTGACACCGATAGGTGTGGATGTGAATTAGGAAGTGAGAGGTATGTTCAAACCTGGCGCGAACAACCATTAAAAGAACATAAATAAATATAAACAGCAAACAGCAGCAACCAGGCAAAATCTTCTCATAGTGAAAATAACACACCCATCCTAACAATAGGACAGACAGTCAAAATCACTAAAAAAAAGGTCCTAGTCAAACACAAACCTCACTCACCAGTCACCACCCACAAAATTGTTGTCTCCGCACGACACTCAGCAAAGAAGCAAAACTGAAAAGCCTAACCAAAAAGAAACCCCAGAAATATGTAAAAATACTCAAAGCAAGACTGATGAGTTTCAAGGTTCCATGACCATATGTATTTTGCAGTGTAGTTTGTGTGGAGGGGTGCTTCAGCCCCTGAGCACCCACGAAGTCGGCGCCCCTGTAATCCCCGATCACTCGTCTATCAACGACTTTGTCGTTTTCCTAGTCTATGTTTTACCAGTTTTATATTTGTTATTTCATCAAAGTTTTGCCTAGTTGAATGTGGCGGGAAACGTGGTCACCCATCACCGTGTTGTGTTGGCAACACTGCTACGACCTAGCCTAACCTCTGTACCAGCTGGTACGGTTGCGTCCGCCTGTTTAGCCTATAGGCAATCTTTGCTATAGGCATAATATTGACTGTGATAATTCGTAACTCGACCAAAGAATGTACAATACAGTTCAATAACGATATACCCGCGGCCTTGCTAACAGGTAAGTTGTCAACAAAATTCAAGGGATTATAAATACAGAAAGCACAGGCCTATGCTGGGGATACAAAATTTAAAGAATAGGGCCCAGGGGTAGGCTAGGGCCTAGGCCCTACACTAGAGGGAAGTATAATAGGTCTACAGTGCAGAGCTATCCGAATAGGCCTAGCCTAGGGCTGCCTAGGCCTAGATAATTCTCCATTGTATATCATCAATGGTTAGTGAATTAGGCCTTTGCCTAGCCCTAGCCCTTAAAGCCGTTTTTATGGATACGTGAGAGGCTTTTTCTGGATAGTTTAAAAAATGTTTGTCCCTATATTATGTTTAGTAGTGTCCAACCTATGCCTAGAAAGATTATCTGGCCTAGTGTGCAACAGCAATCACAGTAAAAATAATGGGTAGGGCTAGGCCTAGCCTAGGTTACTGGAACTCTTGCCGCTAAGCGGGTCCAACTTTTAAAAACGTTAGCTATTTTTCGTGTACTCTAGTACTAACCTCGCCGCCCCCCCCCCCCCTAACCTAGGTTTTCCTAGCAAAAATTTATGCTAGGAAAACCTAGGTTAGGGGGGTGGGGGTGTGGGCGCGAAGCGCCGTGGCGAGGTTAGTAGGCCTATTAACTATTAAAGTTGGACCCGCTTAGTGGCAAGAGTGCCGATATACTCAGCCGCAAACTTTTGAACAGCCGGTGGTCTGTCGCACACAACATAATATAATATACTACATGCGTTTATTGTTTTTAGAGAAACAGGCCTAAACGTGTACACTCATAAAAACGTGTAGGCCTACACGATAACACGTGTACAACATTGTCCCATCCCTAATTTGTAGGCCCTAGGCCTCATTACCACTCTTTGCACATCTCTGCAGAGATTAAGACTAATTTGTAAAAAATTGTCAGTATGAAGAATAAATCTTATCTTCTATTATTTCCGTCATGCCGCTGCTAAACGCACACATGAAAACGAAGCTTGAGGCCCTACCTCCAAATAGTTGTGCGTGATCAAGGACAAGTAGAGAAGTAACTTGGTGGGATTTCAGTTGTGAATAGCACAGCATGTAGTGGCGTGAATGAATTAGCGGCACTCTATTGGCCAATTAGCCAAACACTCTTCCTAGCAGAGAAGGTGGACCCATGAATTTATCTCCGAGTAAGTCTATTAAAAATATTCAATATTTTGTCTGGCGATGTCCACGCTCTGCATCTACCTAGAAGCTATCTAGTTAGTTTTAAGGTTAGTGTAGTAGGCTACGTAATTGATAATAATACATAGGCCCTATAGTCACCTAGGCCTATAGCAGTGGTTTCCAACTGGTGGATAGCGGACCGATCGGTCTGCGGTCTCATTGCTACCGGTCCGCAAATTGCTGCTGCCTAGGCCTATTGGTTGTAATTTTTTTTTACAAATTGATTGGGTACTTGTTCATTAACGGGACCCCCCCTCAATTTTTTGTTAATTGGTCTCCCCATCGACAGTTTTTCATTTATTTCTGTTTACAATGAATAATTATAACTTGCGAGGAGTTGAATGTGACTCAAACGTTGAACGTGACTCATACGTTGACTCAGGCGAGTAGTACAGTCTATTGGAACGCGTAGGCCTACATGAGAGCAGTCGTCGCCGTACAGCTGACATTCACAAAGTGTTCAGAATGAGTATTTTCAATTTGCCAAACACTGAGGAAGAGGCTATTGCGTTCCTTCAAAAGAAGGGTGTTTTGCCAACTCATCGAATATGCCCGAATGGACACCAAATGAAGCTGTACATTGGATCACGTGTTTTTTGGAAATGCAACGTAAAGTGTTGTAAGAAATAGGTCAACATGCGCGTTGGAAACTGGTTCGCCGACAGTCGCTTGCCATTCGTCACAGCCGTTCGCTTCTTGTACTGTTGGTCCAAAGAATTGACTTCAATTGTCGTATTTGGCCGAGTTCATGTGGCACAAGTATGTAGCCGGAAAGGATATTTTCGAGGCTTCGTTAGAAATAATTTTGTTTTCTTGGCCTCCCGAAACTCAGATGGAGTTGATGTAGTAGTCGTAGGTAATTGTCTAATAAAATGTTTTCACCAAATTTTTAAATTTTTTGAGGGGGGTCCTGTTAATGAACAAGTACCATTTATTGTCATAGAACATACATGACTCATACAACATAGCAAATTGTACAAATAAATAATTAATGTTACATACAGAAATAAACCTAACTAGAATATAATCAAAAAACCCACAAAGCCTGAAAAAGGCTTAACTGTGGGGTAAAGACAATTTATAAATTATTTAAGATGGTGACAATACAGAGAACGGAACATATAACCAAAATAAACATGAAAAACATGTATATATAAATACTATGGTTGCATTGCATGACATATTCAGTTAATTTGTGAAATCCAAAAAATTACA
This sequence comes from Sweltsa coloradensis, assembly GCA_024449915.1. Taxonomy (NCBI): domain Eukaryota; kingdom Metazoa; phylum Arthropoda; class Insecta; order Plecoptera; family Chloroperlidae; genus Sweltsa; species Sweltsa coloradensis. The sequence continues at coordinate 694,232 of JAMZAV010000160.1, forward strand.
GAAAAAGAACAAAGAGCTAAGAAAAATAAATAAATAAATCGGAAAACATTGTCAAAAAGTGTCAGAAAGAAGATAAGATTTTAGTTCAGTTTTAATTTTTGAAATGTTAGACAAGGTTTTCAGTGAAGAAGGCATCATTTCAAGTTGAACGTAGAAGGAACCGAATAAGAAAGTGAACGTTGGCCGTATTTGTTGTTAAAATTGGGAATTTTGAATGCCCCCACCACTTTTAGCCTTGTATCCTTGCATGAGTCAAACGGAATCTTGAAATCTGATTTAAATAGAAGTGTAATATAAATCTATGTATAAACAATGAAGATATTGACAGCACATTACAAAAAGAAAATATTTGTTTACGGGAGAGTTCAGAATCGGTTTTAAAGTCACACATTACCATTTTTAACATTTTTATTTGTAAATCTTCAACCCTTTGAATATGACACCCCGAAGCATTGCCCCAAGCTAAAATGCCATACAAAATCAAAGATTCGGCTATGGATTGATACACGGTTCTAAATAAGGAAAAAGGTAATACATGTTTTAGTATATAAAGCCGAGAGGAGCCGAGAGAATAATTATGATACTATTTTAGAAATGTGTAAAAATTCATAAAAAGTCTTTACACTTTATTATTTTATCCTATGTGTTCTCGGGATGAATGGCTAAATTATATTTTCTTATGAGGAGACACTTGTTTATAAAAACAATACTGACTACAAACACCCACTTCTACCGACACAGAAAGTTGAGAGCATTGACGGCAATGATAGGCGTAATGACAAGGGTTTTCTCCGAAGGTCAGCTAAGCCGTAAACAGCCGCATTTAGGCTATGGCACTTTGCTCAGACCTAGGTCTACCCTAGCAGCAAGGCGGCACAAACTGCAATTACATAAATGATTTTATTACGGTAAAGGTTCACATGCGACTTCGTTAGTAGGAATATCTTCAGTTTGTACTTTGTAGACACATCCTTGTGTAGTCAGTTGTGTAGTTCCTCTTTCTTGAAGCCTGTGTGCAAAATCCATTTAGTCTTTTAGTTGAGCCGAATTAAAAATTATTTGTGAAAGTGTTAGGGCCTACTTTTTACGCGTGTCTGAGAAGCAGGCACAGCAGTCTCACTAAGTTAGTACAACAAATAGGCCTATTCTGTTTCCATCAGAAATAATACTCCTTTATTAATTTACTATCCGATTTAGGTCTAATGTGAATGTGGTTGACGTAATCTGGGCGTACAGCAGTAATAAAGTCATGTTGTTGGGTTCGTACTCTGTTTTCAATTAATTCGTTTGTTGTGTTAGGCCTAACTGTTGATATTTAGAAAATAAAATATGTTGGTTTACTTTTGAAAAAAAGGAGAGAAGACCCTGTGAGCCGTTTTTAATAAGATGTAAGATAGTATGACAGGCTTGTTGTGAGGAAACAGGCCCTCGGAAACGACCCGACCTTAGAAACAACCACGATTATAAACGCGCAATCCTAAGTTAAAGGGGTATTCACCCGCTAAACTCAAAACAAATTTCATTCAGGTTAACTAATTATGAATTTAGAAATCAACAGAAAAACTATTGGGTCCACCTTGACCCGGAAAAAAATGTTGAACGGTATTTTTCGAGCTAGGTCCCATCGGCAAAAATCTCCCATAAGAAATAACATGGCCCCCGGTCTTTATGCCCCGTGACCTTGAAGGATTTTGACCCGAAAAAGTACTGGCCATTATTGACGTACTCGACAGCCTTTTCTGTAAATCTTCTAGACCCTATATTTTGTTTTGCAATTTGGGCAAGTGGTTTGGTCAAAATATGCTAATTAGGTAGGCCTACCAAGAAGGGGTGTGATTTTGGCATGCATATTTTTGCGTGTTTGAGTGTACATTTGTGTACAGTTTCAAGGCACGATGTAGTAAAGGGCCATTTTAAATTGGTATGATGCTCTTGTATTTATGTAACTAGACCCCCTCATCAAGCTGGTGACGGAGGTTTCAGGGGCGTTAAACGATGGCCAGTGTATGTTAGCTATTTTTCTGGACACATCATGCGCCTTTGACAAGGTTTGGCATGACGGGCTCTGTTACAAGCTTCTACAACTGAAAGTCCCATTTGTAATGGTGCGCTTCATCCGAGCTTTTCTCACGGGACGTCTCGCTTGTGTGCGTGTTCATGATCAAGTATCCCGCTCATTTACCCCTCTTTCTGGCGTGCCTCAAGGTTCCTGCATCTCTCCTCTTCTCTACCTGATCTACTGCCACGACATTCCTTCTCCCTTGTCCTGATACCTTGCCTTAGCCCTCTATGCAGACGACACGGCCTACTGGTGCAAAGGGCGTACAGCGAGAGAAGTCTTCCGCCGTCTACAGAGCCAAATTAAAGCTCTTGAAGCTTGGATGCGTCGTTGGCGTGTATTGACGAACGCTTTAAAGACACAGCTTATCCTTTTTCACCACCGGCACAAAACTCAGAAAATGTCTCAACGACCACTCTGTCAGTCCATCTCACTTTGGGGCGCTACGGTGTATCCTAGTCGATCTGCCAAGTACCTTGGAGTAACCTTTACAGATATTCTGAACTGGGGTGCTCATTGCCGTGACGTCATCAACCGTGCAGGGGCGTGCGGTCTGGGTATGCTAGGTATGCGGTGCATACCCAATGATTCAAGCACATTTTCTTTCAATCGGTATTTTTTCGATTAAATACAGTAATGTATGTTTACCATAGCCAGAATAACATTTTGTAAGATAAATGTCTTTAGCGCGGTCTGTATTTTTGTCCATCCTAATGGGGGTTGCGTTGCACCAGTTCGGTCAATGCATTCTCTCGACTTCGGGTCTGTTTTATGGGAGCAAGTAAGCGGAGCACTCTCGGAGACTGAAGGATGGGTCTTTTAACATTGAGTTCTGTTGGTCATTCTTCTAGGCGGGAGGGGGAGGTAATACAAAAAACCTAGGCCGAGTAAGCTCCAAACTTCGGCGTTCACGGCTAGTTTTATAATGTTTTTCGGGTATACTCGCAAGTGCAGGGGACGGTCGGAGCCACCCACCAGTCGCAACACGCCATTCACCAAGTAAAGTAGTGTTTGAAAGTTTACGCGTTTTTGTGAATTGTGAGTTTTTAGTGAATTGTGTGACAGTGTGAGTTAGTTTTTAATGAATTGTGTGACAGTGTGAGTGACATTACTGACATTGCTTTTTTGTATAAAATAATGACTAGCACTAGTGATTGCATCATCCAAGACTTGCTAAAAATACCGTTTTGTAGGAGATCATTTGTTGAAAAAGAACTTATTGTTAACAAGGGCAATAATGGTAAAATGGATTTTACTAGGCACTTTCATGTGGAGCAATACGAGAAGGTAACGTGGCTGACAGGTCCTACTTCCTTGGTAAGTCGAGCCTGGATCAGAAGGTAGATGCATGAAGTGTTTTCGTCATAGAGAATGGCATCGATTGTCTTAGTGTCTCAAATAACTGGTTCACGTGTAACAGCTTTTAAGTATGTATGTATGTAATCTTTATTGGCAACAGGGCATAAGCCCCACAAGTGCAATATAATAAACACAGTGAATACAATAACACATTTACATATACATTTTGAATATGAAAGAGAATACCAAGTAAATTCAATTTAGTAAGCTTTTATTTAATTTTTGTAGTTTAACTTTAATCGTAATTAACGGTCTTTGTGCTAAAAACATGCATTTATTTCGAATTTTTACCAATCTCTCTAATCCAAAAATAATGTCTAAAACGCGTAGATTTGCACCGTCACAATTGTGATTTTCAAAAAAGATCTAAGCTGGGGGGCCTTCCCCCAGACCCCCCGCGGATCGACTATTAGGCGATAGCATACCACTCCAACAGGTCACCGCACGCCACTGCAACCGTGCATGGTCGAGACTAAATTTACTCGTGATGCTTCGTGGGCAACTTTCTGGATGCAGCTTCCGTACTCTACGGCACACTTATAAAACTTTCATCCGTCCACTCTTTGAATATATGCGGCCCTGGCGCTGACGCCCGTCTTTGGAGGATGTCTCCAGCAATACTTCTCGTTGGAGCGAAGGATCCTTCGCCGCATCGCGCGGCTTCCTCCGATGACGCGGAATGAAGCAAACCGGCGTCGGTGGTATCGGCTCTCGACTCGACACCCTTGCAGGGGCTTACGTGCAACGTCTTCACGCAGGCAGCAGGAATGAGCGCCACGACCTCGTTTCGCGTCCTAGAGCCTTCAGACCTCTACCCCGCTTCAAGTACCCTTATCCGCCTTTTGCCTTTCAATTTGTCTAACTTTATAAATGTCATGTTCTCTTGTTGTTTTTCATTTATATAATGTTTAACTTGTAACTCTGTTATCACTGTGTCAGGCTACAGAGGGCCACACTTGCCCTGCATTAGCCTTCCTGCCCTATGGGCAGGTAAAATTCAATAAAAATAAATAATATGTGGAACAAAAAAGAAGAAAGTTAAAGCCGATTTAAGAAATATCCCCAAACACCAATTTTCGCAAATTTCATGATCAAAAAAATAGAAAAATTCGTATAAATTCACAGTTTCAAGATATAATTTTTTAAACTACCATTTGAGTGTAGTATTATGCTATAGATTATGTGGTAAAAAATAATTTTTTGGGGTAATAGCCCCTTTAAATTTTTGTCATACCGTACATCATTATAATAAACACGCTAAAAAAGTTTAACAATTGATAATTAGTAGGGCTGTGAGAATACACGAAATTGGAATCTGAATCCGAATCTGATTCGGATTCGGATTCGAGTCAATTTTAGCAGATTCGAGTTTTCAAAGTATTCAAAAATTTTAATTTCCCGCCGTTTACCCGCCGTTTTCCCGCATGTATCAGGAAGGCAGCAATGTCTTTAAACGCGAATTAGGTCACGAAATTTCAAACAAAGCTTTTTTTCAAAGTTTTGGTGGAGGTGCCGGGTAGGTAGTCAAAATTAAATTAATCCTGGGCTCCTGGCTGGTACATATGGTTGGAGGTGCCAGGTCATAAAGCACAATTTTGAGATCGTAATAATCGTTTGTACGCGAGTAAGCTCAAAATACTTCACATAAAAATATTGACATTACCCTACACAAAAATGCATAATTTTGTAATTTTGGTGGAGGTGCCGGGTAGTTGAAATTAATCTGGTGGTAAAAACTCTCAGAAACTTAGAAAACTGAAGGCTGAAATTGAGCTTAAAATTAAAACTGATTCTCACTCTCATGTGCTTGTTTTTGTTTTAAATTAATCATAAATTGTCCTGGAATTTGTGATAGGCCCCTATTGATAATTTTAAACTAGGCGTTTTTTTGTGTTTTGTTTTAAGTTGAGCTTTGAGCATTATCAAATTGTTTTTTTTTTGGTAAAGAATGAAAGATCGCGAATTTTGATTTTTAAGACGCGAATTTTCAAACTTTAAAAAAACATTTTTGCTTACTATCTCTTAATGATAGGCTACTGGTACGCAAAATTTCATCGAAAAAGATTCGGATTCGCTTTGGATTCGCATGGTACGCAAAATTTCATCGAAAAAGATTCGGATTCGCTTCGGATTCGCAAAATCTTCGGAAAGATTCGATTCGGATTCGGATTCGAAATGAAAAACGTGGATTCGCACACACACACACACGCACACAAAAACGATGATTTGAATGATAGTTTCCTCTGTACACTTTCTTCCAGTTGCCTCTTCCCTTTGTCGGTGTCTTCCTTCTTTGCTCAGATCGCTGTATAACCCATCTTGGGGTATAAAAACACCCTAAAATAACTCACCTCCGGCGGCTGGGGCTTTGCCACAGACCCCTTGTAGCCGCGCTAGTCCTTGCACTTGACTTTTATCGTTTTGCCGGTCGGTGAGATGAAAAAGGTTGGGAACCACTGGCCTAGGCTATGAACAAAACAGTTTGCAGACACGTTCTATCCCTAGGTCAGAGTCAGACTGATCTGTTTACCTGTTTTGAAAAGAAATCAACCAACCAGCTGGTCTTGCAAAATCTGGTTTTATACGTCTAGTTAAAGTTAGATCCCTGTAAATGCATGCTTGTAGGCCTAGGTCGAGCTTGTTAACAGTCTTTATCTTATTTTCAGACTATTTCATCACTGGACTCGCATGTTTTTACGGACTTTACGGACAATGTCAACTGCACAGAATTTAGCAAGCCTTTCCAAGCAAGATCTGTTGAAGTTTCTTAAATCGTTCGATACCGTGCTGACTGATTGTGATGGTAAGTGCCTACTTACTTTCTGATGTTCAGTGCTTTTTCCTGCCAATAAGGTCTGTTACGCATACCGGCTAATAGGCCTACAACAGGCATAGGGCCTACTAGTGTAAACCTGCTAAATGCCATGCTATAACTGATAATAGGGCCTATGCTATTTTGACTTCTAAACACTAAAGGTTTGTTTGTTTGTCCATCTGGAACTGTTTGGAACTGTCTGAACATGAAAATGGTCATTCAACTGTAAAAAAAGCAAGTGTTCGAGTGGTGTTCATCTCTCTCCAGACATTTGTTCTAGAACAGACCGAACATGTTCGAACGGTTCTGACGGGAAAGGAGGAGTGGATAAAACAGAGTAGAATGAACAGCGGGAATTTGATTTACCATGGATGAAAGTCAGGTTATGGGGAAAGTTTGTTGGTTGAAATGTGTACTGAAGATTCACTCAAATGTTATTTTGGTAATTAAATCATTGTTAGCCATAAATTTTATGCAAAATAGGCCTATGCTTTTTATGTAAAACATAGTTTTCAATTTAAATAAGGTGACATCTCAAACTGTCCATTTTGCAGATGGTGTTCATCTCTGAAGGTCAGAACACATGTTTTTATCCGTTCTAAATCCCGAACTTCCTGTACTAGGCCTCGTTTCTGCTGTGTTCCGAACTGTTCATAATTAGTCTCAGACAGGACAAATAAACAAATATTAATGTTAATGTGACAACTGAACGACCTTGCGATTACTATTGTACTTGGTACATTAATATTAACCCAGCTATAGTCTAATTCTCTATTTTCTATTGCGACTTTGGACTCCTTCTACTATAATTCCTAAACTCATCCAACAAAATCGGTAGGAAGCTGCATTGTGATTAATTAACATCCCCTTAATGTTAATGTGACAACTTAACTACCTTGTGATCACTACTGTACTTGGTGCATTAATAGAAACCCAGCTATAGTATATTCTCTTTTCTTTGTTGCGACTTTGGATTCCTTCCACTATAATTCCTAAACTCATCCTACAAAATCTCTAGAAAGCTGCATTCTGATTAATTAACATCTCCATAATGTTAGTGTAACAAAAAGACTACCCCGTGATCACTATTGTACTTGGTACATTAATAGAACCCCAGCTATAGCATATTCTATTTTCTCGGTTGCGACTTTGGACTCTTTCCACTATAATTCCTAAACTCATCCATCAAAATCGCTAGGAATGTGCATAAAGATTAATTAACATTCCCTTAATATTAATGTGACTACTGAACTACCTTGTGATCATTATTGTACTTGGCACATAAATAGAAACCCAGCTATAGTATATTCTCTTTTCTCTGTTGCGACTTTGGACTCCTTCCACTATTTTTCCTAAACTCATCCAACAAAATCGCTAGGAAGCTGCCTTCAGATTTATTAACATCCCCTTAATATTAATATGACATCTGAACAACCTTGTAAACACTATTGTACATGGTACATTAAAAGAAACTCCGCTATAGTATATTCTCTTTTCTCTGTTGTGACTTTGGACTCCTTCCACTATAATTCCTAAACTCATCCAACAAATTCGCTAGGAAGCTGCATTCAGATTAATTAACATCCCCGTAATGTTAATGTGACAACTGAACTACCTTGTGATCACTTTTGTACTCGGTGCATTAATAGAAACCCAGCTTTAGTCTAATTCTCTATTTTCTATTGCGACTTTGGACCCCTTCCATTATAATTCCTAAACTCATTCAACAAAATCGTTAGGAAGCTGCATTCTGATTTATTAACATCCCCTTTATCAAAATGTGAGAATTGAACTACCTTGTGATCACTATTGTAATAAGCGCATAAGAAGAAACCCAGCTATAGTATATTCTCTTTTCTATGTTGCATTTTGGACTCTTTCACTATAATTCCTAAACTCATCTAACAAAATCGCTAGGAAGCTGCATTAAGATTAATAAACATCCCCTTTTTGTTATTGTGACAACTGAACTACTTTGCGATCACTATTGTACTTGGTACATTAATTAACACAGCTTTAGTTAATTCTCTTTTTGTCTGTTGTGACTTTGGATTCCTTCCACCATAATTCCTTTACTTATCCAACAAAATCGCTAGGAAGCTGCATTCTGACTTATTAACATTCCCTTAATGTAAATGTGACAATTGAACTACCTTGTGATCACTATCGAACTTGCTGCATTAATAGAAACACAGCTATAGTATATTCTCTTTTCGTTGTTGAAACTTCGGACTCCTTCCACTATAATTCCTAAACTCATTCTACAAAATCTCTAGGAAGCTGCATTCTGATTAATTAACATCCCCTTAATGTTAGTGTAACAATAAGACTACCTTGTGATCACTATTGTACTTGGTACATTAATTGAACCCCAGCTATTGCATATTCTATTTTCTCTGTTGCGACTTTGGACTCCTTCCACTATAATTCCTTAACTCATCCATCAAAATCGCTAGGAATGTGCATACAGATTAATTAACATTCCCATAATATTATATGACTACTAAACTACCTTGTGATCACTATTGTACTTGGCACATTTATAGAAACCCAGCTATAGTATATTCTCTTTTCTCTGTTGCAACTTTAAACTTCTGCCACTATTATTCCTAAACTCATTCAACAAAATCGCTAGAAAGCTGCATTCTGATTAATTAACATCCCTTTAACGTAAATGTGACAACTGAACAACATTGTGATCACTATTGTACTTGATGCATTAATAGAAACCTAGCTATAGTATATTCTTTCTTCTTTGTTACCACTTTGGTTTCCTTCTACTAAAAATCCTAAACTCATCAAAAAAATCGCTAGGAAGCTGCCTTCTGATTAATTAACATCCCCTGAATGTAAATGTGACAACTGAACTACCTTGTGATCACGATTGTACTTGGTGCATTAATAAAAACCCAGCTATAGTATATTCTCTATTCTTTGTTGCGACTTTAGACTCCTTCCATTATAATTCCTTAACTCATCCAACAAAATCGCTAGGAAGCTGCCTTTAGATTAATTAACATCCCCTTAATATTAATATGACAAATGAACTACCTTGTAAGCACTATTGTACATGGTACATTAAAAGAAACTCAACTGTAGTATATTCTCTTTTCTCTGTTGCCACTTTGGACTCCTTTCACGATAATTCCTTAAACTCGTACAACAAAATCACTAAAAAGCTGCATTCATATTAATTAACATCCTTTTAATGTAAATGTGACAACAACACTACCTTGTGATCACTATTGTACTTGGTGCATTAATAGAAACCCAGATATAGTATTATTCTCTTTTCTTTGTTGCGACTTTGGACACCTTCCACTATAATTCCTAAACTTATCCAAACAAATTTGCTAGGAAGCTGCATTCAGATTAATTAACATCCCCTTAATGTTAATGTGACAACTGAACTTCTTTGCGATCACTATTGTACTTGGTACAGCCAGGGTCATATATAAATCAAGAGGTCTGAAAGATACCTCTTTCACCGACATCTCGTGGTCAACTCTTGGTGCCATTATTTATATCGCCCTGTGAACTGCATTATCGATCGATGGAAGCCCCCTAGACTATTTGATGTTATTAATATTATTTAGGAGGCTTTGAAAGACTCTTGGTCAACAAAATAGTCAATATCTAGAAGGCAGTCAGAAGAAAAATACAATTTTATCAAAACAAAAGCATAAAACAAACTTTGGGGGTTTGCAAATAAGACTTGACAGCTAGGATAGAATTATTCAAAATTAATTAGAAACTAAGGCAAATATAAGAACTAAGGCATAGTCTTAATGCTATGCCTAGGCCAAGGTATCGATATATAATGGTCTCTTTACGTTTACCAAATCTAAATGTATGTTGAAGAGCAAGTAAGTTCTTGTCCTACCCTACAAGACTTTTAGTTTTTAAATCGATCATATTACCTCACTTCGATTACTGTGGTACTATGCTATGGGGTATTGACAACATGAGCCTAGATGCATTGCAGAGATTGCAGAGTAAAGGTCTAAAAATTGTACTAAAATGTGACAGGTTTACTCCAACTAAAGAAGTATTGCAAAGAGTCAACATGATATCTGTAAAACAAAGAATAGCGTTAAATGTTTTAGTTTTTATCTATAAGTTAGAGCAAGGAAGTCTACCTAAGTACTTGTGTAATATGATAGATCATAACAATGATGATAATTGTGTACATAACTTGAGGAATAAGGATCACATAAGTATTGGTAGAAGGAAATCAGTTCGATCCATGCATTCAATTTTTTATAGTGGTTTAAGGATGTATAACGAACTGGAACCAGGCATCAAGAATGCTAAACATGTACAGGAGTTCAAAGATAATTGCCTTGCATTTGTAAATAAGAAATTTCCATGATATTGTATTATGTTTACTGATGTAACATAAATAGCTGTACTTGCTAAATAAATATATACAATACAATACAATTATATTTCTTCTAGGCTTGATAGTTTCTCTGGTGAATAGAGAATTTTCCTTTGACATTAGCAGCCATGTTTCTTATTTACGTCGATAATGCAGTTCACAGGGCGATATAAATAATGTCACGAAAGGTTGACGGCCGAGAATGTCGGGAAGAGTTTTCAGACCTCTGATTTATATATGACCTGGCTGCTAATTAGAACCCTAGCTATAGTATATTCCTCTTCTTTTTGCGATTTTGGACTCCTTCCACTATAATTCCTAAACTCATCCAACAAAATCGCTAGGAAGCTGCATTCAGATTAATTAACATTCCTTAAGTGAAGGAAGTGTGGCTCCAATAATTTTATGTGTCACAGATGCTGTGTTCTTTCTAATATGGTTTGTTTGAGTTTCTGTCTTATTTTCTACACTAAGTTACTAAGATTTGTTTTGTGTTCTTGAATTTATTTATTTATTTTATTTTATACGTATTTTTTTATTTTAATGTCTATCATATTCAGTTAAAAAACTGATTTACAACGGAGGAATATTGCAATTCCTGTGGTAAACTGTGGTGCAGTTAATTACAGTGACAAAAATGATTGTTTTACATTAATTATACAAATGCCACTTCACGTGGGCAACACTAAATAGTGCAGACAGAATTCCTGTCAGGAAAGGAGCTAGGCATTCAAAGAAACATGGTTTTTATTTAGGTAGCCATTTTTCATTGTCTACAAATTATCTTTAAAACTTGTTTTGTGCCATCAAAATAAGTGCAGTTCCCTAAAAAGTGATGTCTTTGGCATGTTAGTCAATCTTCCATGCAACCTTCTTGTTGAGAGTTAAAAGTCGCTGTACAGGTCAACTTTTACCTATTAAAATGCACTGGTGTTAAACTATCTATTTTATTTAGAAATGTTCAAATCTACCAATTGCAATTTATCATTCTAGGCCTATGTTATAGTTGTCCTGCAGCAAGTAGACCGAAGCACATGGTTTTGGCGGGCCAATGAGCGATCAGTATTTTAAATTGGAGACCGCTGCAATCCACCCACCGGTGACGTCAGCATCGGTTTACTTGCTTTGGAACAGTATATTAATCTTTGTAATGTTTTAGGTGTATTATGGCTATACAGCAATGTAATCCCTGGGTCACCCGAGGGGCTTGATATGTTGCGAGATATGGGAAAGAAAATATTTTACATAACCAATAACAGCACTAAATCCCGTGAGGAGTTTGTGACTAAATGTGGCACCATGGGCTACACTGCTACTCGTGATAGTATTCTGTCCACGTCCTATCTCACAGCTTGCTATTTACATGATCTCAACTTCAAGAAGAGCGTTTATGTTGTTGGTTCACAAGGAATAACGCAGGAGCTTGACGAAGTCGGTATTGTTAATCATAACGTTCCTGGGGTAAGTGAAAGAGTTGATTATTTCAAGCTTAACCTTGGTCCTTTGACTTATGGCTGTGGTTTTTTGGTCTTGTGGTTAGAATAGAATACTTATTAGGGTTCAATTTTTACATTTTGATGGCAATTTTATATTGTAGGGCCTATTACCCTTTAGTGTGGCCGATAGGTTCTGCTTCCAATGCAGAAGGTCCGGGGTTTGATTCCCACTTTTGGCAGAAGTTTTTTAACTTCTGATGTGGTCTTAAGTCCAATTCAGTTCTTGGCTTAGGAATGTGTAAAGTGACTTTGGAGCCGACCTATAGCAACGAGGCACATAATCAATTCTAAGGTTGTTCCGAGTCAGCCTTTTCGATTCTGGCGCCAGTTGCGGGTGAAATCGTGCCTAGCCTGGATTGATCGATGTTTCCTACTTAAATATTCCGGTCTCTAATGGGTCACTGTTTGCTCATCTATTGTGTCGGTGCCTACAGGGTTGGCTTGGTCTGCTTTAAATTTAATGTCCCCACTGAAAATACGTGAAAATACGTGACTGAGTGGGTAGACTCTAAATACTAATTTATTTTTTTATTTAAATTTAAGTTAAAATGCATTTTCCTATCCTTCATGGAGGTAAAATATAAAACTACTACAAATAAAAATTTATATCGGACAATACTCTACACGAGCACGTAATGAATAGGCGTAGCGCCTTCCCACATAAATACTGGTAGGCCTACTCACCTACAGCACTGGCAGGTGGCACAGACATGTCACATTAGTTGCGATGTTGACATGTCCAAAACAGTTTATTTCACCAATAAGCCTGCCTGTGTGTGTAAATTACAATACTTCTTGCTAATGTTATTACGTTTTTGTCTTGCACAGCCGGACCCTTTGCCATACAACCTTGAACAATATGTGACGAAAGATCTTAAGTTCGATCCTGATATTGGAGCCGTGGTTGTTGGATTTGACCCCCATATCAGCTTTCCCAAGATATTAAAGGCTGCAAGCTACCTTAGTAATCCAGACTGTTTGTTTATTGCTACGAACAGAGACGAGAGGTTTCCAATGAAGCACGAGTTGTTGCCAAACCTAGTCGTACCTGGTACAGTATATCTTATGATTATGATTTGTCTCTAGTTATTCCATGTCTGTTTTCTTATTTGTGTATCTTAAATAAAATAGGCCTAATATAATGTTAGTGGTTGTTAATAACATCTTGATATGTTCCTCGTAGTCTTCCAACACTTCTTAAATGACAAAATGTTAATGTATGTACGTGCCAAGACTAATTATTAGTCTTGAAGCGTAGACCTACAGTACAATTATTGGTTATAAATTTATGGAGTACCGTAGTAGACAAACAAGGCCCTTCATGTTACGAGCAAAAGAGGCAAACTTTGTTGGGCCATAAGAAAAACCATTGTATTTGTGCAACATGTTTTGTGGAGCTCTAGGAGTAGTTCTGGCTCAATTCTATTGATATCTTATTTCCTATCTATATTTAGTATATACTCATTATTAGCTGATCACTCAAATATATATTTGAATAATTGTTGTAAAATATAACACAATTCCAAAGCTAGCCTATACTAACCCATACATTACTTACATATTATTATGTAATTCTTTACAGGTACTGGGTCCATTGTAAAAGCTATAGAGACATGTGCAAATCGGGATGCTTTCACGATTGGAAAACCTAGCCCGTACATGTGTGACGCAATTGAAAAGCGATATAAGAACGATCCCAAGCGGACCCTAATGATTGGAGATCGGTAAGACCTAGATTAACTTGGTTACACTGCTATGTGAGCTGTAAATCGTTTTGAGACATAAGTATTAAAACTGGTGTGTTTATTATTTATTTATTATTAGATTAGAAATGGTGTGTTAATATCTACAGATCTTTTGTATAGTCAGTCCCTTAGTCTACACTATATTTTGATCTTGCAACACTTTTTGTCTAAGTGGGCATAATTTTGTTGTGAATTGTGTTTGTTGCATAGTTTTGTTGTATTTTGTCTAATATTTCTTATAGTCTGACAGGGCCGGTTCGTGACATTTTGGCGCCCTAGGCAAGTGATTTTTTAGCGCCCCTCCCCCCCCCCCTCAAATAAATACAAGAAGGTTTTTACCTCTACGTCCGTCTGCAATGGGAGTCTGAGACCTCGGAAAGTCATCATTCACAAAAGTTGATGCCCAAACTTCTTCTTATTGCTAAATAGCCCTTGGGCTATTACGTCTTTGTTCCCACTACGAGCTGGAGCTCTTTATAGGATCATCTGATGTTTAAGTATGTTTCATGTTTTATTGGTCTTTACTTTGTTGGGATGAAAAAAAAAGGATTGTAGCACATAGTGCTGTGTCATGGTTTTGATAAGGGATGTCATGATTATAATGGGAAGGTCATTGGTCACTTATTATTAAGACATAAACGTTGGAAAAGTTGATGCAAATGGTTTAGAACTAGGAAGTCAGATAATGGAAATATTTGTTTTATGTATTGAATACAGAATATTCATGTTGATCAACATAAGTCAGCAGCTCTTTATTGTCAGTTTTATAAATAAAATATTTAATAACATTATTAATTTGATTTTTTCCTACACTATTCCTGTTCAATTGTTTCAAGTTAACGCGCCTTGCTTTGGTTTCGGCAAACACTTTTACTAGCGACGCGAGATCAAGCTGATGAGCTTCGTCATTTTCGATCGAAAGCATGACAAGAGATGAAAGTCTGTCTTGATTCATGGTTGATCTCAAGTATGTTTTTATGAGTTTAAGTCTGGAAAAACTTCTCTCGCCACGGTGACAGGAATGGTCAAAAGAACTCGTAAGGCAATCCAAACATTAGGAAACAAATCCACCAAATCTTCTTTCTTCAGGAAGTCTAGTACAGCTAGTGGGTAGGCCTCTTTTTTGCCAGCATTCCTTGTTAATGCTGGAGCTCGTCAAAGAGTTGCACTCCGCTCACATCGCCAATGCAATGGCTTCTTGACTTTTGTCTGCCAATGCAAGGTGGAGATCAGAGCAGTGTTTCCTCAGTTCTTCTGCAATTGGTAGAACTTTAAGGTCGTACCGGTACAGAAATCCCCAAACATTTTGATGTTCCCTCTTCTGAACAAAACGTTCGTCTATTGATAGCAAGGCAGTGTTCAACAGAGTGTTGAAGAAATCAATCTCAATTCTCTTTTATATTGTTCTGTTAAGCTTATTATAGGCTAGCCTCAATCCACTGGGATGTGAATTAAAAATATTGTACATTCCAAAATTTGGGGCCCCCAAAATCTCAGCGCCCCGGCGGTCGCCCGGGTTGCCCTACCCACGAGCCGGCCCTGTGGTCTGAGAAATGTTTTAGTGATACTACATCACTGATCCTTTGAAGGATGCTTGTTTTAAAACTCACACATCACTCACTACCTTCAAGATTTGTATAGGAATATTCCAGCAGGCCTTAAAATTGAGAAAACCTGGATCTGTCATCTAGACCTAGGCACACAATAAGCCATGTGCTCCCATTGATATTAAACCCCTATTGTAGGCTAGATTAGCAGTGTCCAATACTTCCGCACAGGCGCAAGCGTAGCAAATTGAAGCGTCGAAAATCCAGTTCAAGATGGCGTTTTGGCGTTTTAATTTATGGTTTTTTAAAGCAAGAAAGTATTTTACTGGATTGTTTGATATGGTTTTAGCTTGTGCAGCATGTGAATGCACAAACAGAAACAATAAGACGTTATTGCATAAGGGAATTTAGTAATCATTTGATGTTAAAGGCTAGTATGCTCAGCTGTCAAACTGGCGGCCATCTTTAAAAATATTCGGTCTACAAATCGCTCCCATTTAATTAACATGCAAACTGGGATTTCAAGATGGCTTCTAATTATTACGGAAGTGGACCACCGACTGCTTATCTAGCCTACAGTAGTTAAATATCAATGTGTGCTACTATGTATTTTTTTATTAGTGTACATTCTTATGTAGGCCTATTAGCATTTGAATTTTGTTTCTGGTGGTCTGCATTAGCTTTGGATGTTCTAACCATAGAATTATCACTTGTAGTTGTAATGAATGTAATTTTATAATCGGAAAAAAAAAACAAAATCAATGTGTCAAAACTCGGCCTATGTTTGCGGTAGAGGAGAATTCTTTTAAGAGTTTTGGTGTGCCAATGAATGGTATATAATTATTAATTACTTATCGGTACCTACAATTATAAAGCATGGAACAGTTTTTTAGGTCTTTTGAATGCGAGAAGAACATACAATAAACAATAGATTATAAATCTAATACTAAAAATCAATTGATTATATAGTACTTATATTGATAATCTGCAGCATCTTGATTAATTTCCATGGTGTATTTCTTATATTTCAGTTGCAACACTGACATTATGCTGGGGAAACACGGAGGTTACCAGACTCTCCTGGTATTAACTGGAGTAACTTCCCTCAAGGAGCTTAACGAGTGGGAGAATTCGGGGCAAGCGGAGCACCAAGACCTCATTCCAGATTATTACACCAACACTCTTGGAGATCTCGTCACTCTTTTGCTGATGTGATGATTGCACATTTTATTTATCACCTACACCTACATAGTTAGTGATGTAAACGTTGTAGGCTGCTCAAACATAATTCTCCAGCTCGGCACACTTGTGCATTTTACTTATCTATATTAGTTGTGTACGGTAGGTACCTAGTTCTTTTCAATACTGTGCCATAATATTTCTCTTCAGCGTGATGTTGGTATTAGTTTTCTCATTTATCTATTGGTGCTAATTAAAAAGCTTTAAAATACTTAACTTCATAATAAGTTGTGCCATCTTAAATGTAGGCCTATGCTACAATAATTCCAAATTATTGTGTTTTTACTTTTTAGTAAAATAGCAACTTTAACCAGTGATTTTCAATTGTTGTAACACACGACAAATGGCTTTAAAATAATGGTTGTTGTATTTAAATGGTTGTTATTTTTCTGTATATAGTTAAAGTGTCCCTATTTTGTTCCCTGCAATATGATGTCCTAGCTAAGCATGAACTCACCCCAGCATTGTTGCTAACGTACTGTGACTTCCGATTCGATTTGGAAAAAAATGAACATCTGTTCTAAAACCATAGGCGTGCGCAGAGATTTTGCAATGGGGGGGGGGGGGTCACAGGACGGTAGCGGATCTAGGACAAAATCATGGGAGAGGGCGATTCACACCTTCATGTATATCCGTGGGAAAGCAACAAAGCATGGGGATACAGGGCTCAAAGTCCCCCATAAATATAGCGCCACAGGTGAAATTCTATGAAAACCAGGTTTTTAGAGTACATTAGGTGCGCTTTAGAAAAAAGTGGTGGGCTGAAAGCAATACCGAAACAATGTAGTTTGTATGCGTCAATTTGTTTTGTCGTGATGTCGAGCTTACAATTCACAGCATACATGGTAACATATTAACGTTTGACATTTCAGAGAATTGCATGTTAAAATAATAAACTATTATTATGGAATAATATGAAATATTTTTTAAGAATCATTGGGGGGGGGGGGGGTGCGATCGCCCCCCTATATCCGCCACTGCCACAGGATTGCCATACCGATAGGGGAATGGCGGTGGTGGAGGAGGGACGGCTGGGTCATAGCCCTAGCCGCCGGAGTCAAAAATCTTTTGAGGGAGGGCTTAAAAAACATATTTGAGAGTAAGAATGGCTATTTGAAACTTATTTAAAAGTGAGATGATGAGAGAAAAAGGTAGGTAAAGGTTTCGAAAAACTAAGTAGATATTATATAACTTTATTTTTTATGTTTTAATCAATTATTTTTACTTTTTAGTGAATTTTCAAGAAGGCTAGCAGCTTCATGGGGGGGGGGGGGGGCAAAGAAATACATCACTATTTTGTGACAATATAATTGTAATGCTATGCTTGATTATGAAAGATACAAGTACCTACAGTAAACTGAATCTCATTTATGTTTGTTAAAGCGGTCTTGACTACATATTAAGCATTGGAATATTTATAAGTAGGCTATGTAGTATTATGGGAGGGAAATGTGTAAACAAAATGTGTAACGTCTTAACTAATTGGGCCAGTGTAAAGCACCCTTGCTTCCAATGCATGGATGCTGTGATGTGCCTACCACTACCGGGATAGGAGTGTCGGGAGTCGTCTCTCCTGCGATGTGCCTACCACTACCGGGATAGGAGTGTCGGAGGCGTCTCTCCCGCGATGTCCACCATTGTTATCTAGATAATAGATAACCAGATAACAAACCAGGGAAAACGTGAGGTCCATAATCAGGGCTCGAATTTAACGCTCGCCCGGACGCCCGAGGCGAGTGTATTGTTGCGCTGGCGAGTAACTTTTGGAAACCACTTGCCCAATTTTTTGGTTAGCTGTAACATAAATTGGGTACATTACGTTTCTAACTACGCGGTCAACAAATATGTGGCGGTATTTACAAGGAGTTGATAACCCAAACAAGAAATAGTAACCTAATCCTACTGCAGACAATGCAAAATATGAGAAGAATCGTGTGCGCCTTTTTCAAGAACGCTGGATAACAGAACACACATGGCTACGTTTTGACCAACAACAAAATTCAATGTTTTGTTCTGTTTGTGAGATATCTAACGTAGGAGATAAACACGATCCATTTGTAAAGGGTAGCCAAATATTACATAATTAATTATTATTATGAAATTACGTATTTAAGTTATAGCAGTACTACCTAGTAGTGGTTTGGAGTAGGAATACGGACGAGTGTTTTTAATTTCGGACTAGTAAATTTGCAAGAGCACTCGCCCGGAGAGCGAGTGCTAAATATTTTTTTTCAAAATTCGAGCCCTGTCCATAATTGAAGTGTTCAATTCTGACTGTACCTAATAATCATAATAATTTATAACCTACTAGACCAATTTAAATATAGGCATTACCACTGTGCAATAAACACAATTCAAATTATCAAATTTCAATAAACGATTGTCAATTAATTACGATGTATGTCAGAATTAGGCCTTTATATTATTAAGCATAGGTAAATTTTTAATGCTTGATTAACATTTCAATGGATGCAAAATACACAGGGAATAATTTACATAGTAGGGTATATGAAAAGAAGCCAATCGGCTATATTACTTGCAAGAGAAGAGTTTACAGGAAAGAAAAAACGATACAAAACAGCCTGGGATCCAAGTTTTGAAATAGTTTTGAAATTGGAACTATGCATGCACATTTTCACTTGCTGATTATTTTTCTTTTCTTGCCCAACCTGTAAACTCTTCTCTTGAAAGTACACTTGGGAATCCAATTAATCCTATACTTACAAAAAAAAAAAAAAAAAAAAAATGCCAAAGTCGTTGTTAAACGAGTGAGTGAGCCACGTGTTGAGTACCCGGTAATATTCCTTTTATTCCCCCTACCCTAGGCCTCCCTAGCCTATCATAGGCTAGAGCATTATGGCACCTGGGGCGAAGCCCCAGCCGCCGGAGGCCCTTTCGCCGAAGGCTTAAAAACATTTCACCATACTACAGTTATTTCGTAATTTTTTATCAGCACTCGGACTCTGTAAACGATGTTTTACTGCAACTATCTGCAATCTAAAAACTAGAAAAAGAACGTGAAGTGGCCCATTTTAATAAATTTCAACCTAATTTGTTTATGTAATGACGAAGCACACAGGCTAACATAGTATTCGTTGTACCAAGGTGACTGTCGAATTGTATAAGTGTATGTGCATATTACTACGGAAATTCTGGGATTAATACTTAAGATAAGATAAGAATAGCATATTTTATTAGCTCAAATCAGCTGAACATACATTTTACATACCATCTTATAACAATACAAAATTACAATTCTTCCAAAGATGTTTCTTTACATAATGCACACAAAGAAACAACACAATCAACAACAAATTTAATCCAAAGTAACAATACAAGTTATTCCTTACACTACATACAATTATAACACTCTTGAATTTTTAGTAAATTTACTAATTTTACTCTTAAAAACATCTAACGATTTGATTTCTTTTAACTCTGCTGGCAAGTTATTATAGTCTTTGATTCCTGAATAAAAAAACAGATTTCATTAGTTTGCTCATTTTACAAAAATTTAATTTATCATTGTTTAGAATTCTATTCCTTGTATTTATAGTTTGAGGAGAATTAATTTGCATGCTGTTCATACAATCCATTAAATACTAATGTGGCATCATTCCATTCTTGATTTTGAAAAAAGTGTTAAAACTTAATACTGTACATACTATTTTCCTAAATTGACATCCAGTCCAACATCAGCAATAAAGAAGAAGTTGGCACTACTTAATTAACTCTTAAAATGCATCTCATTGCTCTATTTTATAGCTTTTGAAGTCTTAGCCAATCTTCTTCCCAATCTTTTTTACTAAATAATCTACATGGTATTTAAAATTAAGTCTGTTATCAATAAAATAACCAAGATATTGAAACACTTGAAGATTAATTCCATCGATTAAAACATTTAAACCCAGACTAATATTATTTCTAAATGCTTTTCCTATAACCATTACTTTGTACTCATGTTAGTTTTGCCCCCACCCCCCTGGACCAAACTTGGGGGGGGGGGGCATTGCCTTCCCCGGTTCCTACGCCACTGACCAAACCCGTAATTGGGCTCGCCTGCCTATTCCAAAATAAATGTCTGAAAGAATATCAAAATGGCCCGACCGCTGACGCCAAAAAATGTGCCGAATTTTGTAACACAAATAATGGATGTTTATTTATTTATTTATTTTTTATTTTTATTTATTTATTTAACGTCTATCCTATTCAGTTATAAAAACTGATTTACAAAGGAGGACAACTAAATAAATCTAATTACATAGATGCAGAAACAACAATAAATTACATTTTCGTAAATATTTGAAATAGTAGCATTACAACAACAATGCATTTAACACAAGAATTTTGGTAACAAATTGAATGATATTATATGCATTTAATGAATGAATCAAATATAAAAAAGGGTGGAGAATGAAAAGAAAAGAAAAGAAAAGAAAAAAAAGAAAAAAAAAAGAAAAAAAGAAAGAAAGAAAGAAAGAAAAAAAAAAACATTAAAAAAGAAAAACGAAAAGAAAAAAACTGATTTATTAGACGATCCCACTCAAACGAATATGAGGTTTGCCAAAAATCAGGAACAGCAAATCAGGGAGTATAATCAAACTTTCGCGGAAGAAACTGAGAACTGAAACTGAAACTGAAGAGTACAAACTGATTCTTATTTGTATATATAATAATGGCAACTCTTGTGATTGACGGTTTGAGTCGCTGAAGCCTTGAGCCTTCGTCGGGTGGCGGCGGCGAGAGCCAAACTGAAGGTCGTGGTTTTGGACTAGACTTTGAATGTGATCAGGGTGAGTCAAGCGTTTTAACTAGAAGCTTCTAGATTCGAACCCACGCACGTCCATATAGGGACAATACGCAGGTTTAGTCAGATGTCAGCATAATGTCATTTGTGTGGCTCGTTGGTCTTGTTGTTAGCGTATCTGCTTCCAATGCAGAAGGTCCAGGGTTCGATTACCCGCTACAGTCAGAAGTTTTTTTAACTTCTGATTTGGACTTAAGTCCAATCAGTTCTTGTCTTAGGAGTTTGTAAACGTTGCTTTGGAGCCGTCCTAGCAACGAAGCACATAATAATTTCAGAGTTGTTCTGAATCGGCCTTGTTGATTCTGGCGTTGATTCGCGGGTGTTCGCACTGTCCATACCACTGATTGCTATATTTCCTATTAAAAAATATCGATCTTTGGTTGGTTATCGTTCACTCCGTCGATTGCGTCGGGGCCTGCAGGGTTGGCTTGGTCGCTTTGATTCAAAGTCACCCACTGAAAATCAGTTATATAACTGAGTGGGTAGACTCTAAATAAAAATTTTATTTTTATTTTATTTATAAAGTAATTGGTTGTAAACTCTCCATGCTGGAAATGCGATTTATCATAGCTCCCATCTTGAAACTCCCTAAGGAAAAGGTCGCTTCGATCTCTGCCAGGACTGAGTCATCTTGAGTTACGTCGCTACGCTCCCTTTGTAAGTCCATCAGACCAAGGTCTGCTGGATCTCCGCCTAGCGGAGGATCGTCTAACTCTCAACCTAGTGGCCACACGAGCGAGTTAGACGAGCCTCCGCCAGGTGGCGGAGATGTAGTAGACCTTGGGTTGAATCTAAAGGCCGACTTTGGCTAACCTTCCCCCACCACCGCGCGCTACACGGCTCGCTTGCGATGCCACTATATACGTTTATAGGCGGACAACGTACAACAGTGCGCCGTAGCAGGGTGGTAACAGATGGGATTGCTAAGGTAGGGTTCGCTCTGCGCTGGTTCAAACCCCAACAATGTTTTTTTTTTTTTAATTAGAAATGTTAAAGATTTAGAAGGTATTTTTTGTTTATTTTTAAATAATAGTTAATAGAACTCCTTTCCGGGTAAAAGTAATTTATATTTAAATAGTAACGTTAAGGTTTTGAAGGTATTTTTTGTTTATTTTTAATAATAATAATAATAGAACTACTTTCCGGGTAAAAGTAATTTATATTTTAAATAGAAACGTTAAGGTTTGAAGGTTTTTTATTTTATTTCCTCAGTCAATAAGGTTTAACTATTTCTTTGAACTGAGCGGCAGACATTATGTGATGCGCGCGCATACTGAGACGGGTTAGCATGGTGCGCGCGCCACGCTAGACAGAGAGGGGAAAGGTTAGCCAAGTCGGCACGATGTCATATTATAGACCTTGCATCAGACTCTCCAATTTAACTCTCAACTCCGTCAAAGAAATTTCAAATTCGTCGCCAAAACGGGAAGAAAATATTAAGTCCGATCAGCAGTAAATCAACCAGCGGAAGGGTTCTCACCACCGCTAGAAGAAACAGAAAACAACAACAACAACAACAACAACAACAACAACACCTTGACAATACGCTCAACCTTGAAGTTTGAACACGACCTCTGATCGGATCGTGAGGCTCTAGTCTAGCACATACAACACTCGCACTGTCATTGCAGCATTGATCGACCGGGGATCGAACCCGAGTCCTCCGCATGCTTTACCAAGTAAGCTGTCGGGCCACTGCGTACATCTATTCTCAATTGATTTACCGGTATGTTTGATTTTAGTTATACATGATGTCTCAAGTCAGACTGCTTCACTCTGATCTTTTCATGTCGTATTTAAACAACGAACAAGAGCAACATTTAAGAGGGAATAGGACACATTTAACACATATCAAATAGTTGTTCGCTCGGCCAGGAACCACCCGATGTGTTGTCTAGAAAGCATACATGGACACCCCTACAGTAGTAGATTATCGATATTGTTTGCTTGTCAGCCAAACAATTGGTGAAAATTGTCAATTTCGGACTTTTAAGAAAATGCGTAATTGTCAAAAACAATTTATTTTTATAGGGTTCACCTAAAAGTATTTTTCAAAAGTGCCACTGTATAGAGCCCTACAGTAAAACGTCCTTGACATGTGCAACATTTCAAACAACTCTGATGCCAATGAGCCGAACGAATAGAAAATTAACTACAAACGCATGTCCTGTATCACGTAGGCCTACTCATCCCCCATGAGTTGGGAGTTGTAGGCCTCAGTCATGACTGTGAAATACACAACTCACAGTTGATGGGTAAAAGCTTGCTGTAATTGGTGCTCTTTTAGCCGTTGTTTAAATACGATATAAATAAAATGATTGCAGCATAGCAGTCTTTGAGTCATTATGTGTATAAAATCACATAGGCCTAGTGGCCCTATAGCTTACTTGGTAAAGCATCGCACCAGTTCTTCCCTTCTTCCTGTAGTGTTTGTTTCTTCCTCTCAAGCTTTTTTGGACAATTATAAAGGAATAGCTTCGGGCTGTGTAGGATGGACTCAATCTCAGCATTCTAACGAATGAAGAAAAGCTTAGGAAATCTTTAAGTCAGGATTAGAGATGAGTCGAGAATATTCTCCAAAGAAAATTCTCCGAGCATGAAAATATACTCTGAAAGATTATGCTCGGAGCATATTTGAGCATTTTCTTCCCAGTCAGTCTACAATGCTGACAAATAGTTGAAACTTCAAATATATATCATTTCCCACCTTTGGCCAGACTTCACTTTTTGTAGTAGGCCTGCTGTTAGGTACTGTGTGCTTCAGGCCTCTGGCTTCAACATAACAGTAGGCCAAGGGCCAAGGCACACGCACAATAATCAACAGTGAATAGTCCAATGATTTAAATATTTAAATATAGGCCTAATACCCCGGTAAAAAAATTACTGCTATAGTTTAAATTTTTACAGGAATAATAATGCATATGCCTACTGTTTTTTTCAGTAGGCTATAGTCCTAGCTGTCTGAATTATTATTCCCTAATTTCTTATACCCAAACACAATCACCAAGCTACAAACGTATTTCAATTAGCCTAGACCAAAACTTAAAATTCCATTCCTATGGAGTAGCCAATTCAAAATTCACAATTTTCCAATCAGATTAAGCCCAAGGGAAAGTTCAA
This sequence comes from Sweltsa coloradensis, assembly GCA_024449915.1. Lineage (NCBI taxonomy): Eukaryota > Metazoa > Arthropoda > Insecta > Plecoptera > Chloroperlidae > Sweltsa > Sweltsa coloradensis. The sequence goes on from JAMZAV010000160.1 coordinate 718,800, forward strand.
GTAAAATTACGTAAGCCCTATACCTACACTGCAATTAAAAAAAAAAATGAAAACGATCTAATTTGTGCTTATTAGACAGTTTATTATGCAAATATGAAGTTTTGATTTATGTATATAATTTATATTGATGACAGTGTTGGCTCGAATGCTAATCGCTCGACTGATTCCGGAGGTCCCGGTTTCGAATCCCGTCGTGACCGGCAATCCTGAGGGATTGATTGAATCCTCTTGAACAGCCATTGGGACTTCAACTGTTATGATTGGGAGTAGCCAATGCAAGTTGATAGGGTTAAAACTAGCTGTTGGCGAATATAGTAAACTGGGGTAAATGTCCAGGGGCATAAACATATTATGTCCATAGGGAATATGGAGAAACTTTAGTGAATTGTCCGGAGTTTCGGGAAAATGTACGCTACTACTTCCACACAGTAATATACTATCTGTCGTGACAGTATTTATATTATTTTTATATTTAAGCAAGCAAGTACAAAGTATGCGACATGTTTTCGTCATTCATTGAATAACACTCCTTGACATTCCACTTCCAGCTAGTTCTAGCAACTTGCAGTGATTCACACCGGGTCGCTTAACTCCAACATTCTACAATCTCAGACCAGTTGATGTGCATTAGACTTTCAACGTTCACATGAATGCTAAAATAAAAGCGAGCCACATCTGATGTTACAAATCTCTACAAACAATCCGTATGTTGTGACCAATGCGATTCAAAATAGTAACCGATGTTTTGCACCCACTGTGGACCACCATGTCGGCCCCTTTCTCAGGGAATGTGCCATAGGGGGGGGGGGGGTTCATGACTGTCCTACAATCGCTTTATCCTTAAAATTTCCTGCATGTTATCCCACCTCTTAAAATTCTTTTAAAGTACCCGAAAAAATGTATTGGATATTTGTAACGATCAATATCGGAAGAAAAAGGTTGATTTTATTTTTTTAATTCAGGCTGTGAAGTAGAAGTAATAAGTTCGTACTTTACTCTATATAAGCTTCCTCCGAATCCGGCGGTGGGATAACGATAGATTTAGGTATTTTTCACGGAACTTTAGATTCGTTCCAAGTTATACAAAACAGTTTCAAGTTCCTGACGTTAGAAAAGGAAAGTTTTCCCACAAAATGTTCCCTCAACAGACAAATTGTTTGCTCCTATATCTAAGCATCCTCTCCCTGGTCCTCAGCATCCTACCCCTGTAACTGTGCATCCTACCCTTGTAACTGTGCATCCTACCCCTGTATCCTGTGCTCCTACCCCTGTAACTGTGCATCCTACCCCTGTAACTGAGAACCCTTACCCCTTTTACGGGTCATTCTCCCCTTTCTAACCCCCCCCCACCCTTACCTCCCCCGGAAACTGTGCATCCTCCCCCTTTTAACTGTGAACCCTACCCTTGTTTGGTCCTACCTGAACTGTGCAAAAAAAAAAACCCCCCAAAAAAAACCTACCCCTTTTAACGGGGCATCCAAACCCGGGAACTGGGGCATCTGCCCCTGGGACCAAAGCACCCTCCCCTGGGTCCTCAGCCCCTCCCCCTGTAACTGGGGCATCCTCCCTAATTGGGGCCCTTTACCCCTTTTACTGTAATCCTCCCCCCTGTAACTGGGCTCTGCCCCCCTGTAAAACCTTTGGGCATCCTCCCCCCTTTAACTGTGCATCCACCCTTTGAAAATGGCATCCCCCCCTTTTAACGTGAAATCCTCCCCCAAAACTTTTGCTTTTCCTCCCCCTTTTAACTGTCCCCCCCCCCCTACCCCGGGAACTGGGGCATCTGCTCCCTAGACCAAAACTCCTTCCCGGGCCCTCAGAAACCCCACCCCTGTAAACTGTGCATCCCCTTAACCCCCTGTAACTGTGCATCGCTCCCTAGACAAAGCATCCCTTTCCCCTTGGTTGGGGCACCCCCCCCTTTAAAATGTGCCCCTCCCCCCCTTGGTAACTGTGCATCCTCCCCCCTTTTAACTGTGCTTTCTCCCCTTTTAACTGTCCCATTCCTTTACCCCTTTTAACTGTGCATTGCCCCCTAGATCAAAGGGCACCCTTTCCCCCGGGTCCCAGCACCCCCCCTGTAACTTGCACCTACCCCTTTGAAAAACTGTGCACCCTCCCCCTGGGTCCCCCCCGGCCTTTCCCCAAACCCTTTAACGTGCCTCCCCTTAATTTGTGCTTTTCCAAACCCCTTTTAATTTTCACCCTTTCCCCTGTAAAACTGTGCATCCTCCCAAATAATTTTGGTTCCTTAAACCCCTGAAAACTGTGCCCCTCCCCTGAAAATTGGCTTTCCTCCCCCGGCCTCAGCTTTCCTCCCCCCTGAAAACTGTGAAACCCTCCCCCTTAACTGTGCTTTCCTCCCCCCTAAATGGGCATCCTACCCTGTAACGGGAAATTCCTACCCTGTAACTGTGCACCCTCCCTCGGGGCCTCCCCTAGTTTTAAGGGCCATCCTCCCCCGGGTTTCCTCAGAATCCCCCCCTGTAACTGGGGCTTTCCTACCCCGAAACCTGTTTAAATGCATCCCTCCCCCCGGTAAAAAGTGCATCGCCTCCCCTATCTAAGCTTTCCTTCCCTGGTCTCAGCTTTCCTCCCCCTGAAAACTGGGGGCATCCTACCCCTGTAATGGGCATCCCCCCCCTTTTAACTGTGCTCTGCTCCCTAAAACTAAGCATCCTCCCCCCTGGTCCTCAGCACCCCTCCTCTGTCCCTGTGCACCCATCCCCCTTCTGGTCCTCCGCATCCGTCCCGGTAACTTCTCCCCCCCCCCCCCCCCCCCCCCCCCCCCTCCCCTTTTTACCCCCCGTAACTGGGGGAATCCTACCCCTGTAATGTGCACCCTGCCCCCTAGATCTAAGCTCCACTCCCTGGCCCTCAGCATCCAAACCCCAAAAAACTGGGGCATCTGCTCCCTAATTAAGCCCTCTCCCTGGTCCCCCCACCCATCCAAAAACCCCCTGTAACTGTGCATCCTACCATGAAAATGTGCACCCACCCCGAAATGGGGCATCCTATTTCTGTAACTGGGGCCATCCTACCCTTGTAACGGTGCATCTGCCCCCCCCTTAGATCTAAGCATCCTCCCCCTGGTCCTAAAGCATCCTACCCCTAAAAAACTGTGCATCCTCCCCTGAAACTGGGCATCGGCTCCAAGTTTAAGCATCCCCCCCTGGTCCCAGCATCCTACCCCTGTTACGGTGCATCCTACCCCTGTTAACTGTGAAATCCTACCCCTGTAACTGAGAAACCCTCCCCTGTAACTGTGCATTTTTTCCCCCCCCCCCCCTGAAAAATGGGGCTTGCTTCCTCCCTAGATCTAAGCATCTCCCCCTGGTCCTCCCATCCTACCCCTGTAACTGGCTCCTACCCCTGTAATTTGTGCATCTGCTCCCTAGAACAAAGCACCTCTCCCGGGCCCTTAGCACCTCCCCCTTAAAACTGGGGCATTATCCCCCGTAACTGGGGCATCCTCCCCTTGTTACTGTGCATCCTACCCCTGTAACTGGGGCATCTCCCCCTAGATCAAACCCTCCTCCCCCTGGTCCTCAGCATCCTCCCCCGGTAACTGTCCCACCCTACCCCGAAACTGTGCATCCTTCCCCCTGTTACTGTGCATCTGCTCCCTAGATCAAAGGGCATCCTCTCCCGGGGCCCTTTCAGCACCCTTTCCCCCTGTACTTTTCCCTTTCTACCCCTTTAACTGTGCTTTCTGCTCCCTAGATCTAAGCATCTCTCCCGGGGTCCTCAGCATCCTACCCTTTTAAACAGGCATTCCCCCCGGGAAAACTGTGAATCCTACCCCTGTAACTGTGCCTCTGCTCCCTAGATCTAAGCATCCTCCCCCTGATTAAGCATCCTTCCCTGGTCCTCAGCACCCTACCCCTGTAACTGGAAATCCTCCCCCTGAAAATGGGGCATCCTACCCTAAATTTTGTGCCCCTTTTACCCCTGTAACTGTGCACCCCTACCCCGTAATAGCACCTACCCCTGAAACTTTTGCATTTTGCTCCCTAAAACTAAGCATCCCCCCTTCCCTGGTCCCCCCAGCACCCCCCCCCTTTGTAACTGTGCATCCCTCCCCCTGTAACTGTGCACCCCTCCCCTTGAAAACGTCCATCCCCCATTAAAATGTGCATTGCTCCCCCAAAAAAAAAAAAAACCCCCCCCAAAAAAAAAAAAAAAAAAGGGATTTTCTCTTCCTGGCCCTCACCACCAACCCTGAAACTGTGCTTTCCTCCCCCCTGTAAACTGGGGCTTTCCTTCCCTGTTAACGTGCATCTGCTCCCTAAAATCAAAACCCATCCTCCCGGGGCCCTCAGCATCCTACCCCGGTCCCTGGCATCCAAACCCCGGGAAGAGTGCATCTGCTCCCAGATCTAGGGCATCCTCCCCCCCGGGTCCTCAGCATCCTACCCTTGAAACTGTCCCTTTCCTCCCCTGTAACTGTGCATCCTCCCCCTGGCTTTCCCTCCTACCCCCTGAAATGGGATCCTCCCCTGAAAAAACTAAACCCCATCCTACCCTTTTCGTCCCAATCTGCTCCCGGGGGGAAAAAGAAAGCATCCCCTTCCTGGTCCGCAGCACCCAAACCCCCTGTAACTGGCACCCTTTACCCCTTTTAAACTGGGGCACCTCCCCTTGTAATTTGTGCATCCTCCCCCTTTAACTGAGGGGCATCGCTACCTAGATCTAAGCTTCTCTTCCGGGTCCCCCAGCTCCTCCCCCTGAACTGGCATCCCCCCCTTTTTAAAATGGGGCATCCTACCCCTTTACTGGTAAACCCTTACCCTGAAATGTGCATCTGTTTCCCTGGATCTTTTGCATCCTACCCCGGAAAAAAGGGTCCCCCTCCCCCTGAAAAACTGGGCATCTTTATCCCTGGATCTGTGCATCCTCCCCCTGTTACTGGTTAAACCCTTTCCCCCTGTAACTGGGGCATTTGTTTCCCTTTGGATCTGGGCATCCCCCCCCGGGTTACTGGTCTTTCCTCCCCCTTGAAAACTGTCATTTCTCCCGATTGGGAATCTCCCCCGGGTTCTGGTCACCCTTTCCCCCTGTAACTGTGCATCTGCCCCCTTTGGATATGGGCATCCTCCCCCTGTTACGGGGTCATCCACCTGTAATGTGAAATCTGCCCCCTGGATCTGGGCATCCTCCCCCTGTCACTGTGCATCCTCCCCCTGTAACTGTGAACCCTTGCCCCCCTGGATTGGCACCCTTTCCCCCCTTGAAAACCTGTGCATTTCCCCTCCCGGATTGGGCACCCCTCCCCCTGAAAACTTGTTTTCGGGCCTCCTTTTTAATTTGTGAAATCCTCCCCCTTTTAAATGGTAATCCTCCCCCCTTTTAACTGTGGCATCCTACCCCTTTTAAATGTGCAACCCCTGTAACTGTGCATCTCCCCCTTTAGTCTAAGTACACCCCTTTCCCCCCAACCCATAAAAAATTTTTGGAAGAATTTATATAATATAATTTTTTGGGTTATTTATAGTCGATTGAAATTCCAAATAATTGGGAAATTGCATAAGTTCCAGATTGGGGTTAAAAGTTCTGCAAAAAAATAGAATTCTTCTATAAATTATATAAAAGTTGATTTTTGGGTTTTAAAGTTTTTCGTTCAAAATCTATTGAGGGCAAGTTTGACCTTTTTAAAATTTGCCCCCCACATTTTTTTTGAAAAAGGTTTTCCTCCTCACTGGGGCCCCCATAGAAAAAACGGTCGCCTAGAAAACAACGAAAATTTCCCCCCTCTTTCCAAAATCTTTTTCAACATTGTTTTTTTTAAATTACTAGGAAGCTTCGGGAAACGCTTTTTCTGGCGCCCTTTTTTGGAGGAGCGTAAAATTTTTTTAAGAGGTTTTTCCACAAAAAAGTATGAAAAACCAGCAATTTTGGGGCCCCCCAATTTTTAGTTGGGTTTTTAAATTTTTTTTTAAATTTTTCTTTTTTTTTTTTGGCTACCTAAAATTTTTTTTTATCAGATTTTTAATGCCAAAAACAAATTTAAAATTTAAACCCCAAATAATGTAGCCTACGTTGACTTTTCTTAAAAGCATTTGACTCCGTAAATCTCGCCACCCGTTTTTTACAAAATATCTAAGCGTTTTTGGGGATTCACCCCGGTGAATTTTGTCCCCCCAAATAACAGACTTTTTAACAATCGTACGCCGCGTGTTGTAATAAACCGGGGCCCCCTCATCTTTGGGGTCCTGTTTTTTCCGGGGGTGATCCAAGGCAGGTGTTGGGACCCTTGTTTTTTTTCTCAAAATTATTGTTTTAAAAAAACCTGTTGGGCAAAAAATACTTTTCCCAAAAAATGTCTATGTTGGGGATTCCTCAGATTCATGGAAAATTAAGAACCCCGGGCCCGCACTAAAAAGAAAATTATACAGGTTTATTTTGCCAAATTTTTGAATATTGTTCCCCAATTGGGCAAAAGGCTGCTTGGGCCTAATCTAAAACAGCTTGACCGAGTGGTACATTTTTTTTTGCGATTGTTAAGAATTTGAGTGCCCCCGCGTTCAAAGTTGCACCAAGAAGCAAGAAATAATGAAAACACTTAAAGGGGCTAAAAACCCCTAAAATTATTTTTTACCACGTGATCTATACCACAATACTATACTTTAATGGCCGTTTAAAAAATAATATCTTGTAACTGTGATTTAACACGAATTGTTGAATTTTTTTGATCCAGAAATTGGCGAAAATTGGTGTTTTGGAAAATTTCTTAAACCGGCTTTAACCTGCTTCTTTTTTGATTCACATAGATACTAGAGCATAGTACCAATCTAAAATGCCCCTTTATAACATCGTGTCTTGAAACTGTGCCCAAATATACCCTCAAACACTCAAAAATATGCAATCCAAAATCACACCCCATCTTGGTAATCAGCATATTTTGACCGAACTGCTTGCCCAAATTACAAAACAAAATATAGAGAATTTGCAGAGAAGGCTGTAGATTACGTCAATAATGACCAATATTTTTTGGATCGAAATCCTCCAAGGTCACGGGGCATATAGATCGTCCCTATGTTATTTCTTATGGGAGATTTTTGCCGATGGGACCTAGCTCGAAAAATGTCATGTTTGACAATTTTTTGGGAGGTCATGGTGGCCCCAGTAATTTTTCTGTTAATTGCTAAATTCATTACTAGTTATAGCCTGAATGAAATATTTTTTTTGAGTGTAGCGGTTAAATACCCCTTTAAAATCGGATAAAGCATGTAGGTGTTACTAGGAAAACGCTTAAGTCCCGCCGCGTTGTTGAATGAGCGTAATTGGTGCATTGAGCTGCCATGTGTTATGCGGATTTTCTGTTGTTCTGTGAAAAAATTATGACTAAGTTGAAATTTTTTAAAAATTAATTTCAATTATTTAAAAATTAAACTTTAATTTTAAATTTTTTAATTAATGGTAATTTAAAAAAAGAAAAAATGTAAAATTGCGAGTTTCATAAGAAATAATTATTCGATTAAGCTCAAATTTCATACGAATATATTAATTCATTAAATTAAGGTTCTGTGAAAAAATCATTACAATCGGATAAAGCATGTAGGTGTTATAAGACGTGAAATTTTTTAAAAATCGAAAAAAATCGTAAAATTGCGATTTTTATGAGAAAAAAATTTCCGATTGCGCTCAAAAACGTGGCAGTTCTAAGTTTAGAGATTTCGAAGGCCTCCATAAAATTTCATCGCAATCGGAGTATCGGTTTAGCCGGAACAGACAAAAATACAAAAAGAAAAAATGAAAAAAAAACATTTTGGATTTTTTTCTCCAGTGTAGTAGAATGGAATCTTCGCTTCGCTCGCTACGCTCATCCAAAAAAACTCAAATTAACGTTTATATAATTTATAGAAGAATATCTATATATTGCAGATACTTTTACCGATATCTGGAACTTATGCAAATTCCCAATTATTTGGAATACAATCGAATAACTATAACTAACCAAAACCTTATTTTATAAATTCTTCAATTTTCTAATGGGTAAGGGGGGGGGAGGGGGTGATACTTGGGCCATCTCCTGAATTTCAGGATTCTGACAAGAACTACCACCTTGTCCCTGGGTTTCGACGCTGCTTTGTATGTGTATGTCTCATGTCTCGTTCGGTGCTTGGCATTACTCTTCCTGCAGTTCAGATATGTGTTACCATGTGCTCCTATCAATGTTAACACCAGCCTGGCAAGTTGTCCTAGCCCTTCAATAATGCCTGGCAAGTTGTCCTAGCCCCTCCGTGACGTCACACTCTAGCCTGGCAAGTTGTCCTAGCCCCACCGTGACCTCATACACTTGCCTGGCAAATTGTCCTAGCCCCTCAAAATAGACCCTGGCAAATTGTCCGCCTGGCAAATCGTCCGTGATTGGGGGATGAATACATAGGTAATGTTTGTGGTTAAAAAATGTTCGCCCCCCCCCAAAAAAAAACAAAAAAAACAAGGGCTTGTTACGCCACTGGGTAAGATAAGCCCTAGTTTTATTTCTGGGTCAATGTCTGTAGGAATGTGGTTGTGTCCAAGTCCAACCGATAGCAGTATCTTGGCCAGACAGACCCAGTGAGGTGTCCCTTCGTTTCTAATCAGAGCGAGTGAACATTCTACGGTGCGCTCTACGAGTCTTGCCTATGATGATTCACCTAATGAGAGAAGGCATTACAATCACAGAACATTCCAGACTAATACAAATCGATTGAACTAGGCTGTATGCAGGACAAAACAAGGCCACCGTTAAAACAGATAACCAGGGTCACAATCACAAACAGGCGCGTAGGAACGTTTTGAAAGATGTTGGGGCAAATCCATTTGAAGATTTTAATAATAATTCTTTATTTCAATTTGATCATGTACATGGTACCGATGTGTACTGCTCCGAAGAGAGTGTGAAATAGTAGATATACTCATACTTAAATCTACTTGATATACATAGGTAACTATTCTAGGTAGAGCTTGCTTAAAATACTTATAAAACTTATAATACAGTCTAGAACAAAAGTAAATAACATAAAATGGTAGTTGAATGTTGAGACAAAGAATATGGAGAAAGAAAAAACAAAAAACAAACGGTTAATACAAAAATTGTAAAGACTATCAGAAAATAGAAATGCATAGCCAATATTTAAGACAAGTTGACAAAACATTATAATAACAAGCATATTACCCTACCCAAGGCATAGTAGGTGGTGACTGAGGCCTGGGGCGAAGCCCTAGCCGCAAAAAAATTTACCATACTACAGTGCTATTTCGTCATGTTTTAACTGCATTCGGACTTTGTAAACGATGTTTTACTGCAACTGCAACTATCTTATCTACGAACTAAAAACTCAAAAAATGAACGTGAGAAAAATATGCTAATTCAATACATGCAAATATCGATTGCAACGAATTTGCCAATGATTTCGGTAAAAGCCCCCCCCCCCCGCACACCACCCTTGATCGTGTTTCTGGTGCCTGTTGTTCCAGTAATCAACCCGCCACCTTTTTACTTCCACTTCTATCACGCTGACCGGGACTCGAGCCCTGGTCTGGTCGGTCCTGCACGTACGCCCTACCTACGTCATCCTCGGAGCCGCAGACCAGAGGGACACAAAGGTGGCAGCATTTCCAGCCAATCTAAACACCATAAACCAATACATCACATAATCTAGTTTAAAATAACAACACACCGTGATGATGGGATAAACACAGAAGTATTTATGATGATCGAAAATTATGCATTTAATTTACATTTTACTTGAATTATCTTCAAATTGCGTTGTTTATTTCCGAACATCCCATAGGAATGGAGTCGCCACGCCTGAAAGTTGTGGAAATGTCGTAATCCGTCGCGTAGTCACTAGCATGGTGGTCGTTTTTCGTTGCCTCCAATCGGACTTGCGAAGTTTTCACCCACATGGTCGTTTTCGTGAAGGATCACCGCTACTTTAGACGTAGACTGGGTGACGATCGGTTGGATAGGAGGGGCACGGCGACGACCGGCGAATGCCGCGCGCGATTGCCGGCGTCCCGTTGGACTTGTGACCCTGTGACCGGTATGTAAAGTTTCAGAAAAAAATAACGCTTCGAATGAGGTCGACCAGATTCCGATCGGACGCCATATTGTTTTTCCTACATGAACATGAACATGAAGCTCAATCAAACATAACTCACCAATCCTGACTCTTAACATGATTGTAGGCCTACTACTACAACGAAATAAATTTAGTGAAAACAAAACTATAGGATTTTATCATTACATAGGTTTTTATTCATTCATTCATTCATTTTTTTAATATATTTATTTATTTATTTATTTATTTACCATAGCATCCTATGTTATTCTACTTAGTATGACTTATTACTACGATACTGTTTATGACATTACACTCATATGATATGAAACAACTTATGACATTACACTATGACATTCTGTTCGTTCGTCTGACATACTACTACTGACTGTGACATTACTTCTTATGAGAAATGGCATTAATCACAAATACAAAAACTAACATTTCTAAACAATTCCCGATTTTTGTGCAAACTCCTTAGTTTTTGGTCCAGAAAGGGGTTTTGTAAGATCAGCGATATTCTCAATGCTTCTATCATACTTGAACATTACCTCCCTATTCTTCATCAATTCCCTATTGTAAAGAAACTTAACATTAAGTGTTTGCTTCGGTCAGAGATAGCATTTGAATCTGCTATGCAAATAGCACCCATATTGTCTGCAATGGTTGTACTTGGTTTATCTTGTAAAACAAGAGGGTGCAATTTCAGCGAAACGTTGATTATTTGGCTCTACTTTTTATCTTCTTTTGCAAGTCTAATCCAGAACCCTAAACATGATACAGACGTTCAGGTCTGTAACCAATTACCCGACCCGACCCTAAATTTCGGGTACCCACACACCAGTAGTATATTTTAGTAAAAAGCATACTCACAGTGTAAAACATATCGTTGGGGGAAATAAACAAAGAATTTCGTATTTTCATTACAAGCGTAACAGGCTATGGTGACAGAAACTCTTGCTTCGGTGCAGCCGTACAGCCCATACTTCCTCTGTATCTACAAAGGCTGCAGCCTGCAAGAATCGGCTATATTTCTTTCTTTCTTTCTTTCTTTCTTTTTTTCTTTCTTTTACGCCTATCCTATTCCTAGCTTAAGCCATTATAAGCCTACATTTAAATTTTTTACATTACTATTGATTTTATTAGCTTTTGACATGAATGAGCCATATGAGTCTTTTTTACCACGTGAATATCACATGCAGCATTTTCTTTCTGCGTTTAGTCGATTTATTTATTAGTTGGTTACTATATCGGCCTGCATTAATTTAGTTGTGCATTTTCATTTTTGAAACTTGTAACGGTCATAAGCATTAATTATAACGGTGATTGTAAATTAATCGGCCAATCCACCCCCACCCTTTTAGTTAATACTTATGGCCGTTACAAGGTTCAAAAAGTGAAATGCATATGAAATTAATGTAGGCCAATATAGAAACTAACTAATAAATAAATGGACTAAATGCAGAAAGAAACTGATGCATGTGATATTCAAGTGGTAAAAAACACTCTCGTGGCTCATTCATGTCCAATGTCTTCATAATTCATTCTTATGGTAACAACTATACGTTTTGGTTTTGTTTATTTTACAACTCGTTAATAATTATACATAATTATTTATAACTAGGAAAACGCAAAAGTTGTTATTAGACGAGTGAGCGAGCCATGTGTTGAGGACCAGGTAACATTCCATTACCTCCCCCTACCTAAGGCTGGATCGCATGCGATCTTTCCTCCCTAACCTATCATAGGCTAGAGTGGCGCATTATGGCCTTACAGTTGACGCGCCCTTATACCAACTTAACTCAAAACCCTATCGTCAATACCTTATATATCAATCAACTTAAATGCAAATGTTCGCGGGTACTCAACACATGACCCGCTCACACGTCTAACAACGACTTTGGCGTTTTAACCATCGTTATTTTAAAGCAACATGGCTTTATATCTTCGCAACTAAAGAGGAACTAGACTATGTTTCCACAGGAGTCAACGAGGTGGGTGTTGGAAGCATCGTAGCGATCAGTGCTGGGATCTCAGTGGCGGATACAGGGGGGGGGGGTGCGGTAGGGTGATCGCCCCCCCCCCATGATTCTTTAAAAATAAAAATGATTTTATTATTTTATTGTGCACGCACCAAATGCACTCTAAAAACCTGATTTTCAAAATTTTCGCCTGCGGCGCTATTTATTTAAAACTCCCAATAAAAATCAACTTTCCTTTATGTTGTCAGAATAATCAGTTTGCCTCTAAATTGTTGCATCAGTGTACTTCGATTTATTAAGTTTCCTCCTATGTGAATCTTTTTTAACTAATGGATTAACGTTTATAATAATAATATGAATGAAATAAGTTCAAACGTTTATAATGTGCAATCTGGCCATGCGTAATTGTAAGCTCGACATGACGACAACAATTGGTCACAAAACTACATTGTTTCCTTATTGCATCGGCCACACTTTTTTCTAACGCACAATGCACTCTAAACCTGTTTTTCAATTTCTTCCCTGCGCGCATTTAGGGGCGACCCCCGTGCCATCGCACTTAGACCTTTCCCGACTGTACATGCACACGCAAATCGCCCCCGCCATGATTATGTCCTAAATCCGCCTGTAGGGATCATTGATCGCTGATTCTCATCGCGTTGATCATCTTCGTTCGTTGCAGGTACGCGGGTACGTACGATCTGCCACACAGTCTTTGTCAGTTCTCTTCCCCTCGGTTGTTCAAGTGTAATCAATCTGCTACAAAGAGCTAACTTTGTCATCATGTTTACTTGTTAGTTTTTCATGTTCACGATCACGTTCATGTTTACGTTCATATTTATGTCCAAGTCCATGTTTACGTTCAGGTTCATGTTCACGTTCATGTTCAGGTTCATGTTCACGTTCAGGTTCATGTTCACGTTCAGTTCATGTTCACGTTCACGTTCAGGTTCACGTTCAGGTTCATGTTCACGTTCAGAGAATACTCGCAAGAAGATGACGGCATTTCCAACTAGTCAAAACACTGCACCTTTTAAACTACCTATTTCATCACGTACTCCAGTTAAAAATAAAGATAGCTCTAGGTTAGATTTACACAGAAAGAATATGCTATTTTATGATGATCGAAATACCCAGAAATAATTCAGGTTTTACTTTAAATATCATAAAATTACATTGTGCTCTTGACGATCTTTGTAGTAATAGGCTGCGCAGTTATCATTGCGCCACTCCACAGTGTATCATGCGAGCGACTAGCGAGATTGTGCGTGCTTTTTCCGCGCATCAGTCATCATCCAGTCTTCAAGCGGGCAGCTCCACGCCGGTCCGGGCTGCAATTTATACATTGGCAAGGTTAGTTACATTAAATCTTACGTTATCTGCTGCATCAATTGTATTTATCTAATTATTATAACGTTATATCCTCCATTATAAATTCATCTATCGGAATTTACGTTCCGCTCAATCCTGAAGTCAGGAAAAAGTTGAATATTAATTTTCTTAATAATTGTGAATATTTTCTCGCATCGTTGAAACAGTTAGAAATTCAGCAACGTGGCCAACAGCTATTTTGTCTGTAGATTGATTTATTTTATCCATCCTACCCCATAGCTTTCAAATTCTACTTATATCGCTTCTGTGTGTATGATTAATCCTTGACTGGCGTTCATTTTAAATTTAACATTTTATTTCCTGCGCCAGCCAGTCTAGATTGGCATGGTAGGCCTCGCTTCGTTGCCAATATTCAATCTTAATTTATCTGTTGCATCCATTACATTTACCCAATTATTATACCGCTATATCCTCTAGTATAAATTCATCTACAGGAATTTACGTTCCGTTCTGTAATATTCATCTGTCGTGAAAAACTAGAATATTTCTTGATAATCTTGAATATTTCCTCGGTTCGTTGAGACATTTTGAAAATCAGCAACGTGGCCAACAACTATTTTGTACGTAGATTGATTCATCCAGAGCTTTATCTTTATCTTTCCTCTTAGCCAAGCTTTCAAATTCTAGTCCTATCGTTTCCGAATAGGCCTACGATTTATTATTTACTGACGTTATTTTAAATTCAAATTTAAAAACATGCTTATTTTGGCATGGTAGGCCTCGCTTCGTTGCCAATATTCAATCTTAATTTATCTGTTGCATCCATTACATTTACCCAATTATTATACCGCTATATCCTCTAGTATAAATTCATCTACAGGAATTTACGTTCCGTTCTGTAATATTCATCTGTCGTGAAAAACTAGAATATTTCTTGATAATCTTGAATATTTTCTCGGTTCGTTGAGACATTTTGAAAATCAGCAACGTGGCCAACAACTATTTTGTACGTAGATTGATTCATCCAGAGCTTTATCTTTATCTTTCCTCTTAGCCAAGCTTTCAAATTCTAGTCCTATCGTTTCCGAATAGGCCTACGATTTATTATTTACTGACGTTATTTTAAATTCAAATTTAAAAACATGCTTATTTCCCGAGTACCGGTAAACATTAATTTTTTGCACTTCAAGCGTTTTGCCTATCCATGTTTCTTTTTTAGATGGTTAACTATCTTGTTCAGGTGAATAAATATTTAACTGATTGTTTGGATAAATTCGAGTCCCGTTTAGCAACACGAAGGCAAGTTAACACGTGTCATCAAAGTATCAATGTGAATGTAATCCGTGTTTTATGCCATGATCTAGTTCTAGACTGTGTGAAGTGGGCTTGTTTGTAGCCTGTGCATTACAAGTCGCGATGTTTGACGCATTCACGCCACATCGACCTGCGCTAGTCTGCCCACTTTACTGTGTACTATGTAGGCCTACTATGACGGGTTTTCCTGAAACGTGCGCCGACAGTCTGCCCATTTTACTATGTACTAGGTACTATGGCGAGATTTCCTGAAACGTAGTGAATGGCAACTATTTTTCTAGAATCCAGAAATTAATTTTTAAAGTAGTTTCCCATCTTTGTCCACGCAGAGCAACTCCCCCCTTCCTGTTTCTAGTTCTCGTTGTCTTCACAATGTTCTCTGTAGTTAGTCATTCTCATCAGTGTTTTGTTCTCTTCTAGCTGACCGCATCCCCAGCTGCACATCAGCATGCCTGACAGGAGGCTAGGTGATCAGCTGATCGCATCCCAGCTGTCACACAACATGCTGACAGAGGCTAGTGATCAGCTGTCGCATCACAGCTGTCACATCACATGCCCGACAGAGGCTAGGACATCGCTGACGCCATCCCGCTTCACATCAATGTGACAGGAGCTAGGCATCACTATCGCATCACAGCTGTCACATTCAACTGCCTGACGAGGCTAGGAATCAGTTGATCGCATCACACGTACCATCACATGCTGACAGAGTAGGAGATCAGCTGATCGCATCACCAGCTGTCACATCAACATGCCTGACAGGAGGCTAGGAGATCAGCTGATCGCATCACCAGCTGTCACATCAACATGCCTTGACAGTCGGCCACAGGTAAGCTTATACTTAGCCCTATCACATTGCAATTATTTTTTTAAATTTCATTAATAATTTTATTATATTGGATTAATAATTATTATTGAAACTTGGATTAACTATTAATAATGTAGTTGGATATGCATAATTGATTAAAATTTTGACTAATGCTAATTCTTGGTGTCTTGTACTATAGGGCATAGCTCTGCTTTCAATGCACAATGTCTTGGGTTCGATTCCCAATGGTATTACAAGTTAGGAGGACAACAGTGTCTACTTGAATGTTTCAATGTGGTTTTGCAAGCAGTGACTAAGGAGAGAGATGTCATACATACTCTTTGATCTCCTTTCTAATCATCAGTCTTCAGTATATCATACCATTACCTGCAGTGCCAAGACATAATACATAGTTTGATTTTGTTGAGTTAATTTTTTTAATTGATACTATGAGTAACATTTAAATTTTGTCCAAGATATCCACTCCCATACTTAAATCCATGATAGTATGGTGAATTGTTATTGTCGACAGCCACGCCCCCTGTCAGAGCTAGCGTCCCTCGCTCGGCTCCATGAAGGAAGGTCGTCTGTATTGGGTCGCAGAGACCGACTGCCTGGTTCAACGCTTGCGTTGCAAGTTTCCGGAATGTGCTTCGGTGAGTGAATTTATTCCAACTTGTATTTCCAGTGTAGGGTGTAGAACATATTGTGTCATAATGGTCTGTTTGTGACTAGCTAGTTTTGCTATGTGATTGTAAATGGTCTTCAAATTAATTTGGTTGTTACACAATGTATTAAATTTATAATTAAATTAAATGACTCCAAATCAAGCTAAAATAAAAAAATAATAAATTGAATGTTACAAAATATGCTTCTTTTGATTTTATATATTTTTAAATTGTTGCTTAAAATTTTATTTTCCAACTTGAAATTCAATGAAGGATACAGAACTGGGCATAAATTTACTGTAACCTAATAGCCCAGCCAGCATATTGTGCTCTTTGTCTCATGGTTTGTGACTAGCTAGCGGAATTGTTTAAACTGTTGGTGTTCCAACTTTCCACATTTATGTTCTTCAAATTAATGGGTTGTTACACAACGTATTATAATAAAATTAAATTACTTCAAAACAAACTTAAAATAAATGATTATAACATTGCACAATTACGCTTTTCTTTTTAAAATTTTTTCATTGTTGCTTATATTTTATATTGTTAATTTTATCGCTATCAGGCCTATTATAGGCAATAACTCAGATAATATAGCACCTCCTATGATAATGGTGATAACACTTTCTGATTTGTTCATTTTCTAGCTGTCCAAACTGTTCGGCGGTGAAGTCTCCTACTTGAAACTTGATGCTCGTCCGAAGATCGAACGTCGTCTCGAACCACTCTGTGAACAGTGTTGCCGAACTCCAGCTTCCCTAGACTTTAGTGCAACACGTCAGCGTTGCCAGCAATCTACTTCTCTGGTGAGGAACATATTTTTTAAAACTTTCTTTATAGCAAACTTAAAAACCACACAGTTGATGATCGTCATACTTGGGGAATGAACTTTTAAAAAGGATGAACTTGTTTTATGATTCACACAAACTTTAGCTTCAAACTTAAATAATTTTTTTAGCTCTCACTTCTTTAATTTTTTAAAATTAAGTAATAGATCATACAAATTACTAGCGTTTTATCATTTGTGGTTTTTAATTGTTTAAAATAAAACTAGGCAGGGCATTTTAATGTGTTGCTCTTTGTTAATTTTACTTGGAATAAATACTAACATTGCTTCCAGTAATCAAACTTTATTGTTGGAAGTGAACTTAAGTTGATTATTTTGATTGTTTACTTAAACAAAGTTCTTTCTTGTGGGATGAACTGAACTTTCAAAAAGTTTTATATAACGAACTTCACCAAGTTTGATAACTGTGATTGCCAAGGATTTATAGTGCGGTTCCATGCTTACACTCTTATATGTACCGTATTCGAACTTTAATTGGAATTAATAATTATTTTAACGTTTATAATTTTATTTTTAAATATAAGGCCTAGTGATCATTTATGATAAACGTAATAACTTGCCGCATCACTAACTGCACATTGCACCAACCTATTGATTTGTACTAAGAGCAGTGAATTCATTTTAATTTAAACGTGATGGTTTCAGTACATTGACAATTGATTGATTATTTAACCGATATAAATATTAAAAGTTTTACACATACTTTTCTATATGGTAATAGGCCAAGCTTATTTTGTTTACAGTACTTTAATTTAATTTAAACTCTTCTTTATTTTTAAATGTGCATAACAAAAATTCCTACCCGACATACAAACTTTAAATCAACTTTTATTTTATATTTCTAGTTATGGCACACCTGTTTAAGACGCTCCATTCGCTCGTACTTCGTCTCGACCAAGGAAGGTCGCCTGTACCAAATTATCTTCGTACAACACTGCAATCAACATCTCAGTTGTCCAGCCTGGCTCAAGTCTTCTCCGCTGACACGTCGTCATTGAAGGAGATGCCACCGTGAAATAGACGAGGTAAGGTAATTATATTAATTACTACATATTAATATATTATGAAATTGTATGTTTTGAAATAATTCCACACACTGCTGGTTCTATTCCTGAATGAAATAACGTAGTTGCAGTGTTAAGTGTAGGGTAGAGATGAGATATCAGCTGTGCTTGGTTAAACCTTATAGGGCCCGCGTGGCCCCCGCCTTGTGCCAACCGTGCGGATGCCAGACACACTCTGGCCCGACGGTATTGAGTCATGTGTGGACGTGGGAATTGCGAAAAGACCTCCCGCGCGAGCGGGTGGGCGCTTCGGCGCACGCTACAGTGCTAAAGCTTAAAACCCAAGACCTTATCTTACTGATTTCAATGGGATTCTAGACAAATATTATTTTCTTAAGCTGGCTGGGGTGTTAACAATTAAGAGGCGTGAGCTACTAAGTTTAAATTAAGTGTTCTACCTTTAACGTCGCATGTCTGATACAAGATAATATAACACAACATAGTTTTGACTCCTTGTAATTTAAAAGTAAAGTAGGAATCCTTATAAGCAGTATAATTAATGTATAAAAGTTAATTAGACTTATTCTTCTTTCTAGCTGGCATACGACAGTGGTCACTGGACGAAGCACCGCCCTCCAAGCATGTTCTTCTCCGCCCACCGCAAGACTGAAGTCCGTTTCTAGGCTGGTCCGCACGAGCAGCATCCGAGCAGATCGCTACGGTGAGCTGATTTCAGAATTATCTATGCTTATTTTCAATTGTAGTACAGTAAACCCCTTTTTATGCCAACTAGAACGGATGATAAATTTGATATAAAAATAAACTTCATCAATGGTTTGAATTGTAGTAAAGTATTCATTCAGAGTTGGTACAAAAAGGGGTTCACTGTATAAATTTTAATGACATGAATTGATATGTAAAGTTAGGAGATACTTTTAAAACAATCTGCAGGGCAAAGTAGTAGGTAGACCCGCAGTACAGATCTTAATTGGTTTGAACCTCGCTAGGAACGGATTTTTATTGGAGTGGCCAAACGGCTAGATTAATATTCATAAAGAAGGGTTTTGGATAGGGAACCCAATAGCTTACCTGGTTGGCGACTGCAGAGTTCTTGTAGAGAAGATAGAAACATATATAGACTCCACGAAAAGTTTTGATGTTCTTCGTGTTGTGTAGTCTATTTATACATGTTCACATCTACCTATCTCTACAAGAATCGTGCAGTCGCCACTCACCAACCAGGTTAGCTGTTGAGTTCCCTCATCTTAAACGATAGCTAGATTCAATAGACCTAATGATGGAACACCCGGTTCCAACACTATTAGGGCACCAATAGTTTGAGCTAGACTAGTAGTGCTTGCTAGCCAGGCTCTGCACCCTAAGATGGGTGCATCTCCACCCTAAGATGGGTGCATCTCCACTTCTTTCTGTCCATCCAGGCTTTATTATCAATCTCTTCACATAGTTGCACCTTCCTGCTACGCTCAGCCATCCACGGTAGCTCATATGGTCTGGGCGCAGGCCTGTAGTTTACGACACGTGGGTTTGAATCTCGCATCCAATAAAAACCTGTGCCTTATGCATGGGTTTGTCATTGTCCTTCACCCTCATCTATCACACTCGATTGTCTCGAATACCCTTCGTGAATTAATATGGGACGTTAAGCAACAAAATCTTCACCATCCATCAGGCGCGGCTGGTCAGGTGAGGCAACTGAGGCCAGGCCTCGCCTGTCTTTACTGCCCCACCTAGACATTATAATAATAGATGTCAAGTTGAGCAGTGCAAATTCAGAAATCCATCATCCGAGAGGCAGATGTTTTTGAACTGGGATGTACGCTGCATGGTCAGCACGTGGCTGGCGCCTTTTCTTAGCTTAGGGGTGGGGGTTTGTCCGCACCATTCTCATCCATTCAAACAGATCTGAAGAGAGGAGGCCTTCAGCTCTTCCTCTTTGTAGTAGTGTATGAGTTTACATCGTTTCCTTGGCAACCGAGACATCGAATTGGGAATGGGATGCCTAACCGTATGAAAAAAACTGCCACTCTAGAGGCCGGAAAGGAGACTCCTCAAAGTTATTTCTCCATTCAGTTGTGTGTTAGTTCTATCGGGGTGAGGTGCGGTTGAATGGAAGTGGAAGCGAGTGCAAGTGAAACAAGTGGTTCAGATATTATTATTTCATTAATAGAAACACCTTTTAGGCGTAGAAATCAAATTGACAAACATAATACTATATTAATTACAGGTAGGCCTACGCCTCAAATTACGACTCTGAAAAGTGACCAGAGAAACGGACAACGGTGTTTTCGGTCGTTCAAAAAAAGTTGGTATGAGAGTAACAAGTGGCTTGCCAGATCTGTCCAAACAAGTGTCTTTACTGTTGGCCTGGCGTTTTTAATTTCAAACAAAAAAACCGTGTGGAACAGTGATGGATATTTTGATTTAAAAAATTTATCGAGAGGATTGTCCCTCCACAAAAATTCAAAGGAACACATTCAATGCCACGTGGGTTTAAAATCACTTGAGAAATCTTCTGCTCCGATCACAGAATTATTATCCGATCACGCTCGAGAATGTAAAATTCAGTAAAACGAAAATGTACGAAAAAATCGCGAACTTTTA
The DNA here is from genome assembly GCA_024449915.1 of Sweltsa coloradensis. Taxonomy (NCBI): domain Eukaryota; kingdom Metazoa; phylum Arthropoda; class Insecta; order Plecoptera; family Chloroperlidae; genus Sweltsa; species Sweltsa coloradensis. The sequence continues at coordinate 739,429 of JAMZAV010000160.1, forward strand.
AAAAGACTAATCGATCTAACTGTTGTCCTGTGCAAAAATGAACTAGGATTTCGTGGATACGATGAATCATCCCAATCATATAATCGCGGAAATTTTAAAGACATATTTAAATGTATTGTAAAACACGATAGTGCACTACAAAAACATTGTGAGCAGTTGGGGGGAACATTTACAGGCCTTTCAAGGCTATTCAAAACGAGCTTATTGAATGCTTGGATGAAGAAGTAGCAGATTACGTCAAACTAGAGATAGGTAAAACACCATTTTTCTCAGTACAAGTTGAGGACAGCACTGACATTTCAGAGAAATCACAATGCTCTATTATTTTGAGGTTTGTTGATAAAAATGGAGATATTCAAGAACGGTTCCTTGGTTTTTATGACGTCAGCAAAGGAACAACTGCGAGTGGTTTGTATGAAGTATTAAATTCGGCGTTAGATGATCTGTCATATAGAGAGAAACTAATTGCACAATGTTACGATGGAGCGAGCGTTATGGCTGGACAGCTGGGTGGGTTGCAAGTCAAGGTTCGAACCCAGGCACCTGAAGCACTGTTCGTACACTGTGTGGCTCACAGGCTCAACTTGGTATTACAACACGGGGCAAGAAGCATTCGAGAAACACGCTCTTTCTTTTCAAAAGTTCACACCTTTCCTACTTTTTTTTATAATTCTGCTAAAGGCAGTGAATTTCTTTCATGTATCGTTGGGAAGCGCATTCCTTCCCACACAGAAGTGCGATGGAACTCGAATTCAAAGCCGTTAGCTTTTATCGTTACTCAAAGAGATGCTCTGATTTTAGTGTTTCGTGATATATTACAATCGGAAGATACGTCCGAAGCTTCTTATGATGCAGCTGAAACCTTGTTAGCCAAACTCAATAACTTCCAGTTTGTCTTTCTACTTCACGTGTACAACGACATCTTCAAAATTACTGATGTGCTGTTCGATATATTACAAAAGAAGATATTTGATGTGAATCATAGTTTTGCACAGGTAGAAACAGCAGTACGACGAATAAAAGAGTTTCGATGCGCTGCCAAAGCAAATGCATATATCGATTATGTGAAATCTATCACCGGCCCACCTCCAGCAACCCGTGGCGCACAGCAAGAATATAAAGACAAGTATCGAAAATTACATTTCGAAATTATCGACAATATTACACTGCAGCTAGACACGCGATTTAGTGACATACAAAAACTCGGCTTTTTAGCACTAGTTGACTCAACACGATTTCAAACGTATAGTGAATATGTATTTCCCATCGAAGCGTTTCACTCACTAAAACTATTCTATTCGAGCCGTTTTGATTTTAATCGCTTAAAAATTGAACTGGAAGTAATTTACGCAGATGGAAGTTTTGCATCGCTCTCAGTGACCGACGTAATTAAATTGTTTATTTCAAATGATCTCGTTGAAGTACTTCAAGAAGCGTTTAATTTATTCTGCTTGGTGGCAACTATTCCCGTGACAAGTTCTAGTGTTGAAAGAAGCTTTTCGTGTTTGAATCGTGTGAAAATGTACCTCAGAAGTACTATGACACAAGAAAGACTAGCAGTAACCACACTCGCAATCGAGAAGGAACTTCTCTGTAAACTAGAAACCCGCGAATCGTGGTACGATGACGTCATTACACGTTTCGCCAGAAAAAAAGAGAGGCGGATCGATCTGATTTTCAAATAACACCGTCAAGACACCAGTGGTGAGTAGAGCGCTTTTAATTTTTAATTCTTAAGATCAGCTATACAATATTGAACGAAATACAATAACGTGAATGCAAAGGCATCCGCAGGGGTAGGGGGGGGGGGCAAGCCGGGCAGTGGCACTTAGTTTCGAGTATCGACTGCACAAAAATTACATTTTTTTGGTATTGCATTCAGCTCACTACCTTTTTCTAAAACGCGCCACACGCACTCTAAAAATCTGATTTTCAAAAATTTCGCCTGCGGCGCTATTGTTGGGGGGCAGAGCCCCCCAAACCCTTCGTGCTGGTCCCACGAAAGTAGCCTGGCCTCACCAGTCTCATTGCCTCAGAGCCGCCACTGCCATCCATTAATGTGCCATCTCAACTATTGGAATCCTACGATCACTCGTCCACCCGAGTACGGAACCTCAGACCTGACCCAGACTTCTCCGCTATTGCTACTGTACTCTCGCATCCTAGGCTTATCCCCCCCACTCCCGTATCCCTAGTACCCTCCCCTCATTAACCACCATACAAGCCCATTCTGCTTTCTCCCACATGAAAACATCTGGCAACTTTACATTAGTCATTTGCAAGTTTTTTATCTTAATTTACTTCTTAAAATATCTTTGTGAAGTGAACCTGTGACACAAATTAAAATAATGTCAAAATTCACCAAATAACACGTAGACCTTTAATGCCCGTCATTTAGAACGCGGGTGCGACTTTGAACCTTAGAATCCATTCAAATTTTATTTTTAATAAAAACATGTTTTTTTCAGCAATGTGCAGTGTAGTACTAACTTTTAATTTTCAACTTCATGGTGTTTCATAACACGTTAATATTTTGTATGTAATCTTCCACTGTCTTACGCAATACAGCATTATAGCGGTAAATATAGAAGATATCAATGTCCGGTATCACCTTATCATTGTCAGATCCATTATTTCCTTGTTAGCTTTAACTAGGAAACGCTCAGTTGGACGCGTTGATAAGCAAGCACGTGCTTTAGCTAGACCCACATTGCACATTTTTTTAAATATTTAAATTTGCGACGTTCGCTGTCCACAGGGCCATGTTTCCAATATTATTTATTATTGCCAAGGTATTTGGGTAAACCCGTGTGTAAACTTTTACTTTGTGGATAAAATCCACCGCCATCTAGAGGACCTTGACTCATTGGGAAAACTATTTAAACTCTTTGGTGACAAATAATCCACTGCTTCCTCAAAAGTATTTTGATTACTTCTAGGTGGCAGTGCATTAGAAACTTCGCGCGTCTTTTCTTCTTTTTTTGTTATAATGTAATTTCCATTTACACTTCTTATCGGATCAAAATAAAATTAACACATTCGTGACCGGACGGACATTCTAAATGATTTGGCCACCTCAGATTTTGTCGCCGTTTAGTTTGAAAAAAAAACTTTCGATTTACTTTAATGTAACTTTTTAACTTTTTGAACGATTTTGCCACAAAACTAATGGCATTCAATCAAGAACAAAGCTTGCGGATGGTCAAAATTTCAAATCGATCCGAGCCTTCGTTCGAACGTTATGGCGAGACATACAAACAAACAAAAAACAAAAAAAAACAAAACAAAAAGACAGAAAAAAACAAAACCAGTGACTAATTTTTCCGGCAGAGTCAAATGGAAACGCTCGCTTAAATATACTCTTATATTTTAAGTTTCCTTCCTGCACTTGATTCACTTCTGTCTTCGGGTTTACATTGTAAATGTACAGTGCTGAATGAGAGACAATCTCGTGTTGACATTTCATCATCGCAGTGATGATTAAAATTACTTCTTACACTTGTGCCCGAGACCGTATGGTAGTATATCTTGAAGCCGGTGAGGACACTGTTAGGCTGGTGGGGTGACCCCCATGTGAGGTACAACGCAGTCGAGCCCAGCTCGTAGGCGTCGAATCTCGTAACAGGCCCTGGCACTGGAACAACGAGCAGCATGGCACACATATTCAATACTTGGGGATGTAATCGCATATTGTGTTATACTAATGAGAGTGATTATACAACGTGCAGCATGGCACACATATTCAATACTTGGTGATTTAATCACATATTGTGTTATACTAGGAAACGCTCAGTTGGACGCGTTGATAAGCGAGCACGTGCTATAGCTAGACCCACATTGCACATTTTTTTAAATTTTAATTTGCGACGTTCGCTGTCCACAGGCCATGTTTCCAATATTATTTATTATTGCCAAGGTATTTGGGTAAACCCGTGTGTTAATGTTTACTTTGTGGATAAAACCACCGCCATCTAGAGGACCTTGACTCCTTGGGAAAACTATTTAAACTCTTTGTTGACAAATAATAGACTGCTTCCTCGAAAGTATTTTGATTACTTCTAGGTGGCAGTGCATTAGAAACTTCGCGCGTCTTTTCGTTGCCATGGCAACGTTACTTTTGTTATAATGTAATTTCCATCTACACTACTTATCGGATCAAAATTAAATTAACATATTCGTTACCGGACGGACATTCTAAATGATTTGGCTATCTCAGATTTTGTCGCCGTTTAGTTTGAAAAAAAAAACTTTCGATTAACTTTAATGTAACTTTTTAACTTTTTGAACGATTTTGCCACAAAACTAATGGCATTCAACCGAGAACGAAGCTTGCGGATGGTCAAAATTTCAACTCGATCCGAGCCTCCGTTCGAACGTTATGGCGAAACAAAAAAACAAACAAAAAAAAAAAAAACCAGTGACTAATTTTTCCGGCAGAGTCAAATGGAAACGCTCGCTTAACAAACACTGTAAATTATACTAGGAAACGCTCAGTTGGACGCTTTGATAAGCGAGCCGTGTTTATAGCTAGACCCACATTGCACATTTTTTTAAATTTAAAAATTTACGACGTTCGCGTTTCCAGTATTATTTATTATTGCCAAGGTATTTGGGTAAACCCGTGTTTAAATCTTTACTTTAAATCCACCGCCATCTAGAGGACCTTGACTCCTTGGGAAAACTATTTAAACTCTTTGTTGACAAATAATAGACTGCTTCCTCGAAAGTATTTTGATTACTTCTAGTGGCAGTGCATTAGAAACTTTGCGCTCTTTTCGTTGCCATGGCAACGTTACTTTTGTTATAATGTAATTTCCATCTACACTACTTATCGGATCAAAATAAAATTAACATATTCGTGACCGGACGGACATTCTAAATGATTTGGCTATCTCAGATTTTGTCGCCGTTGAGTTTGAAAAAAAAACTTTCGATTAACTTTAATGTAACTTTTTAACTTTTTGAACGATTTTGCCACAAAACTATTGGCATTCAATCGAGAACAAAGCTTGCGGATGGTGAAAATTTCAACTCGATCCGAGCCTCCGTTCGACCGCTATCATGAGCCAAAAAAGCTGCACGACTTTCTGTTGCCATGGTAACCGTACTTTGTTATAATGTAATTTCCATCTACACTACTTATCGGATCAAAATAAAATTAACATATTCGTGACCGGACGGACATTCTAAATGATTTGGCAATCTCAGATTTTGTCCCTGTTAAGTTTTAGAAAAAAACTTTTGATTAACTTTAATGTAACTTTTTAACTTTTTGAACGATTTTGCCACAAAACTAATGGCATTCAATCGAGAACAAAGCTTGCGGATGGTGAAAATTTCAACTCGATCCGAGCCTCCGTTCGAACGTTATCGCGAGACATACAAAAAAAAAAAACAAACAAACAAACAAACAAAAAAAAAAAAAAAAAAACCAGTGACTAATTTTTCCGGCAGAGTCAAATGGAAACGCTCGCTTAACAAACACTGTAAATTATATTACAATCGTAGTCAATTTAGTCGACAGAGTAGTTTTGCCAACAAAAGTTTATGCGGTCAAAGTGCTAATGTAAAGTTTGTTCGGTCTAACGCTACCCATCGAAAGAAACATTCATTCCTTTACAACAAATTGTCTCCTTTGTTGGTCACAATATGTTGCGGTTTCCATTCATATTTTCTTGTATTCGGCTGCCAATTATCTCAGCCAGCGGTTTAGCCGAGCTCGTTTAACCGGTTCCCGCTCGAACACCGAAGTTAAGCAGAATCGGGCGTGGTCATGGGTAGAGTGGGTGACCGCTCTACCCTGAAACTCATGTATACCGCTGGGAAGAGCAGATGGAGGGTTCGAAAGCTAGTGTAACGGCTTCGTTCTCCTTGACGTCTGCTCGGCAGTCCGGGTTAGTGGAGGAACCTATATGACTGTCAAAGTTACACCGTCCTGTCGGATGGGACGTTAAGCCGTTGATCCCCTTGGTACTTTTTGAAAGGAGTAGGCTACGTGCCGGTACCGGGTTTCCCCTCCTCCCTTCTGTTCATACTTCATCCTCATCTATCACCACTCATCGTCTCGATTAGTCAAAGTGCATAAATATGAGACGTTAAGCAATATTCAATCAAAAAGCCAATTATCTCGGGAAACCCCTTTCTATATTTTGTAGTCCCAAATTCTTTTGGCCACCCATTTGGCTGAATCTTCAAAACTCTGATTGTGGTTGGTCAACAAAGTTTTTCAACTCCACGTGGAGTAATTCAGTACTTCCCAGAATTCCATGTGAATAACAATTTATACTAGAATTAGTTGAATAAAAAGACTTAACTCCTTGGAGGAATTCTAGATCTTCAAGGGTACCGTTAACCGAACAAACTTTAACTAACATGCGAGACTTATCTCGGTTAATAGAGACGTTAACGTCGTTAAGCAACATAAATCATCATCACCCTAACCCTTCTACTGCACCTCTGATGTGAGGTGACCAGTACCACACCTCAATCACCTCCCTCTCCTCCAGATTATTAATTCATTTCCCCCCCCCCCCCCCTCCATCATCCTCGAGTCTTCATCTCTCACAACATCTATGAAAGTCCCCCCTCGTAAAGTACACAGCACTCTTCCCTTGACAACTTGCGTACACATTATGATCAGTACTCCTCTCCTTCTTTGTACATTGCACCTCTCTTTTTTATAACTGAACAAGTCTATGTTAAATAAATAAACATGGTAACACTGTAGAGGCCTATGTGATTCGCAAATGACGTTTAAACCTAAATATGTGCAAATTATTTTATTTTTCAAAATGAGCATGAATTTACCTAGTCAATCTATCCTATACCAGGAAATTCCAAAATTGAAATACTGCCAAACTTTGAAATAAGTTTTATTTGCATAATAACACCGAAATCAAGAATTTAAAGACAAATAAAAACACTGCACAATATTATTAGTGTGGCTCGTTGGTCTTGTGGTTAGAGGTTCTGCTTCCAATGCAGAATGTCAAGGGTTCTATTCCCGCTCTAGGCAGAAGTTTTTTAACTTCTGATTTGGGCTTTCAATCAGTTCTTGGCTTAGGAATGTTTAAACGGTGACTTTGGAGCCGCCCTAGGAATGAGGCACATAATAAATTCTATGGTTGTTCCAAATTAACCTTGCTGATTCTGGTGCTGTCCGCGGGTGGAACCGTGTCCAACTTGATTGGTCGGCGTTTTGTACTTAAACATGCCGGTCTCTAGTTGGTCATTGTTCCCTCGTCGATGGTGTCTGCGCCTACAGGGTTGGCTTGGTCTGCTTTAAATTTTATGTCCCCCACTGAAAATGAGTTCCGAGACTGAGTTGGTTGACTCTAAATACGAATTTTAATTAATTAATTTTATTTGTTTATTAACAAACTTACATTTAATTAATTATAAATTAAGCCCTAGTAGGCGTAACTAAAGCCAGCCTCAAATGAGTATATCCAAACTTGTTTCATGAGAGAGGCAAAAATAGTCCGCAAGTCGCAAAAGGCTACATGAAAAATTAAATCTCTGATTTGAAAAACAAAAATAATTGTAAAATAAGACCGTTGTTTATGCACCTCGGTAACAGTACCGGTAAAGTAAAAAATTGCTGAGAACTAACTTAAAAAAACACATTTTGGCTTGAAAAGACTTATTGGTAAATGCTTTCACATTAATCACACAGAAACGCAACCGGCCATGTTGAATGCTGCTCTGGTAGAACAAAGGTTAAAATTAATGTTTTAATGAGTAGGCTAATATTTGACATGATGAAAATAGGAAAAAAATGTTTACAATCTTTAACTTGGGCAAATTGTCGAAATTCATCACTCCTAATTATTCTGACAACCCTGCAAAATCTCTACTCTACTTCTAAAGAAGAGTGCATATCTTCAGTATTGAGTAGGAACAAAGCTGTTTAGTTAAGCACCACAGTCTTTATGTTAGGAGCTTTTAGTTTAAACTCTCTTTGCCGTTCTAATAAAATCAAAATCCCAAAATTCTATATTTTACTACCTAAATCACGAGAAATTTGAGTTTTTAAATCTCCATCTTACATTAACTCGACCTATCTATAGTGTCGCTGTAAAATATCCATTTTCTACTATGATGTCCACAATTTAGTCTTTCATGCCGTTACGTACATTCCATATTCCTAGCAAGTTTTAGAATATTATCAACAACACCACACATACTACAATTGCACAAATACAGATGCCAGGTAGCAAAATCTATCTACTAAACTATAAATATATTCATATTTCTATCTTGATGTAATGAACTTTCACCCTGCACTTTTCTCTTCCCTCAGAGGCAGCTACAGAAGGTATTGTTGTCTTTACAATATGATAGCCCTCTTTGTATCAGTGGCCACAGTGCGTTAATAACGGTGCTGGGATCCGCGGCAACATAACTATGTCAACTTGACCGACAAAGATTCAGATTCAGATTTTTATTAACCAACTAGACAGGTACATGGCACACTGTATGGGCATCGTCAATAAATAATATAGCCTATGTATTAACAATATTTCACATTAAACCAAAATTACACAACAATTACATATAATATGCAATGTATACAAAACCAAATACTTAAAACAAAATGCTTCTTAAACCAGGTGTAAGGTTAGGTTCAACTTCCATTAGCACTTATCATACATCTAACAATATTCCAGTTCTAGATCCAACGATCCAATCCCCAATCAGTATCATGATGAGTTACTAGGTCAACAACACACCTTCTTTGGTCTTAAGATTGAAAAAATTCTTGGAGAGAATAGTAACGTTTTGGGTGGGCGAAGCGAAGACTTCAATTTCACTGACCGCCTTAAAAATTTAGCTCTGGTGTTTTTTTTTTCCGTTTGTTTGTTTGTTTGCTCTCTACCGGGCAAACGACATATGCGATCTTGATGAGAATTGGAGGGGACCTTCGAAATCTCTGAACCTAAACCTGCCACGTTTTTGTGTACAATCGAAGAAATATTTCTCTTAAATATCATACTTTTACGATTTTTTCCAATTTTTAGTGCAATATTCTGTGACATTTGGGCCGATTCTGACCAAACGGGTGGGGCTACAATGTTCATATTTTACATGGACATTAAGGTAATGGTGATGCATTGTATTTTGAAAGAAAAAGTTGGAAAAGCTAGCCAGAATCCATAGAAATAAAGGTTTTAATATAAGTTTTATGAGGTATATAATAACAATTAACAAGTAACAATAGAAACTTGACAACAATCACCTACAATGCGTTCAAATGCGTTCAAAAAGCACTTGCAAAAGTAAAGAGATCCCATGCAAACTAAAAACTTACAAAAAAGCTCATCCATCAACGCGACTAAAAAAAGCGTTCGCGAAGCGGCCTAGTACTACAAAAATGTGATTTTAGTTCTTGTTTGAATGTTGCGGCTTGTTTGATGTTCTTAATTTGTGTAGGAAGTTTATTGTATATAGGCACCGAGCGTTCGTCCGTGTGGCGCGGCGAGCGGCGAAAAGCTGCATTTCGATGGGGCTAGCTGCCGCAGTTTGCATTGAAACATGTGTTAAAATAATGAACTGTATCTCGACTGTTTTTGTAAATTGAGCTTACGTCGACCTCTGTGATCAAAGTTCTGAATCTCTTGCTACACACTACCAACTTGATTTTTGTTAATAACGACTAGAAATATTTTATTTGACAACTTTTGGTGGACCTGTGCGTGCGCGCGTTACTCCGTAAACGTCCATGGTTTTGTCGGCTCACTGACAGGCTAGAGCATAGATACTAGTATACCAGGCTAGAGGCTTAGGGTAGCGAAAGTATTTATTTGACATCCACTCAAAAAGGCTAAGCCATGGTCCTCCACGAAAGTCGTTCAATTAATCATCACCGCCCTCCTCCAAAAATAACAAAATATAATCCATGCTCAATTTTATTTAAAGTTACAATGTGCTTTCGATAATGCAACTGACATTTTTTAGAAGCCTGATTGGGTTGGTAGGAGGGTAGGCCTACCTACATTTCGTTTTAATTTGCAAAGGGGACCCAATGTGAAATTACTTAATAATTAAATTAAATATTTGCCTAAATTCTAACAGATCTACACCAATATTGAAATCTTAGGGTAACAGCCTAAAAACTTGCAGGTGTCAATCAGCACAGCATAGTAGACTTGCGGCATAATGCCTCACAAGCCACAGTAGGTCTTAAAAAAACATAAACATGGCTTAGGCTAAACCTGGCCTAGGGCTCCTCAAGGATGATCAAGAGGGGCCTAGGCCTATAACTATGCTTCTCAACAATTTGGCCCCAAGTTCTGCAAACAACTTGGCCTAGGCGTTCGATACCATCTACATATTTATCAGCGCGACACAAAATCACGATGAGCTTGGCTGAGTGGTACTGCATTTGACTTCTATGCAAGAGGTCGGCGGTTCGAATCCTCGTCAGGTGATTTTTTTTTGCCATTCAATTTTGTGTCTTTGTTTTTCTGCAAATGATTTAACTTCATTAGATTTGGCCTCGTCACAGACGCAAAATTTTACGTCGGAGATAATAAAAATGCGGAAATGTGGAACCCTGTGGTTCACCTTGTGCCAACGAGTACGTCGAGTGCATAGGTGCATAATTTTATTGTAATTATAATAATTTGGAACGTAACATAATGATCGAAAGTAACAAACAAAACAAAAAGTAGGTCCATGTGTAATGTTGGTCTCCGCCTAGCCTAGCCGTGTATGCCTATGTTCAGCCATTTAGCACTATACTAGGTATTTTGTCAACACTGAACATAAACACAAATTGGTTCTTATTATTACGTCGCCAAATAATTTGTCAAGGCACTTTTTGAGAGTTTACTAGAAGCAACTGACCGTACGCATTCATACAGCTGACCAACGCATGTCACACAGAACAGGCCTACCACTTTCATGAGTGATAGTGATGGCAGTCATAGAGCCAATCAAATCTTTAATTGTAGGAATAATTTTGCACTATTATTACAGCTGACCATACGACTATCCACAGCCAAAGATAATAGCATTGGCTAATATAAATGATAAATGTCCTATCCTTGATGATCACTGTATAAGCACGTAGACTGAGACCTTTTTGTCTCACCACTTTTCTATACATTATTATTAAAAGAGTATTTACAACTAGGATGTATTTCTTTAACATAATAAAATTATTACTTTTTAATAATGCTAGGACTTTTTCAAACTAGTTTTTACACTCGAAACCGGCAATATCACTCCTAAATCCGTAATTAATAACTCGATCCCCATTCAATTCCATTACGATAGCGCGGGCGAAGCCCAACATTTGTTCCGCCAGCTCTCACCACGCTGTGCTGCCTGTCAGCTCAGTGGCGTGCTCAGTGGCTAAACTCGGTGCCCATAGTGAGACACAGATAGTGTGGCCCTTTTGCATACAGTGTTGTCTTATGATGGGGTACATGGAGACTATTTTGGGAGCGAGTAGGATAGCTATGTACCAGAGAGTTTGTTAAAAAAAGTTTCTGATTAAAATGCACAAATAGTGCTGAGGTTAGTATGAGTGAGCATGTGACTGTTAAAATCACCGCCGTCTGGATGTATGTAAGATACAAATTAGCTGCTTGTCGTGGCTCGGATTTCCCCATGTTAAATGATTGACATGCAAAAGGAATAGAGCTTTGTCGGTCTGCCGCTAGATAGGGCTAGTTAAGGGGGGCGGAAGTAGATTAATTTCAGGTTTAGGATTGGGACTCATGGCCGGGCTTTTAATTAATGAATAATAAAGGTGATAATTATATTTTTATTTTGTTGGAACGTTTTATATTAAGGAAATTGTTTAGTGAGACACAGATAGTGTGGCCCTTTTGCATACAGTGTTGTCTTATGATGGGGTACATGGAGACTATTTTGGGAGCGAGTAGGATAGCTATGTACCAGAGAGTTTGTTAAAAAAAGTTTCTGATTAAAATGCACAAATAGTGCTGAGGTTAGTATGAGTGAGCATGTGACTGTTAAAATCACCGCCGTCTGGATGTATGTAAGATACAAATTAGCTGCTTGTCGTGGCTCGGATTTCCCCATGTTAAATGATTGACATGCAAAAGGAATAGAGCTTTGTCGGTCTGCCGCTAGATAGGGCTAGTTAAGGGGGGCGGAAGTAGATTTATTTCAGGTTTAGGATTGGGACTCATGGCCGGGCTTTTAATTAATGAATAATAAAGGTGATAATTATCTTTTAATTTTGTTGGAACGTTTTATATTAAGGAATTGTTTATTTTCCATGAATTATGACAACAATCTCAGGTATGTAAAGGAAGTTTCACAGATCTAGTTCCAGATTTGAACCATAGATGGTGTTAGTTAAGGGGGGCATGAACTTCTTTACCGACTGAAAGTTCACTGAAAGTCATGACCAAATTTTGTTGAGCCACGACAAGCAGCTAATTTGTATCTTACATACATCCAGACGGCGGTGGTTAAAATATTTAGTTTGGGAAACAGTTTGCTGCATGATTGCCAAATTGATACTCCTGCAAGTATACGAATGGGCGCCCCCCCAAAATAAGATTGCATATGCTATACACGCTAATTTTACACACTAATACACACACTACACTACACTAATTACACTGCACTAATTTTAATACTGACAAGTCAACAAGTGGTTTCAGCCTACGAAGTAGATAACAGCTACTTCTCTAAGTATAGGCGGTGTTAGTTAAGGTTCATTTAGCCACCTGTAGCATCACAGAGAACCAACTCTTCATACTTGCTCGCGTCGAGTTAGGTACGCAGTGGAGTATCCCATACCAAGCTCCTGCCAACTGTCATTTTATTAATTCTATTTTCCCCCAGAATCTAATCCAGTCGTCCAATTATGTCTTTATTAGGGATGTCAAACATTTATTTTAGATCAAAAGTTAGCCCTGAATAATGGATCCCAAACTGAAAATAAAATGGCAAATTTGCTACTGGATATCGATTGCTAATTAATTTTAGATTTATCTTAATCTTTTGCATTAATTCTCATACTAATCTAGTAAAACTGATGGATTTGTTTTGACTTTTTGACTGATTTTCTAGCAAAAAATGTTTGAAATTATTTATTTAGATGCATTTTCACTCCTTTGTATCAGCCCATGTTTGTATTAAACTACTCAAGCTATGATTACCTACCACCTTGAAAAAACTATATTTTTAGTGAACGGTTAATTATCATTGATCAATATAGCTGGCAGCTAAGCATATGCACCAACAATAGATTTAGTTGTTTTGACGTTCCTAGTTTTGACCACGTTGTAGTAACGTAAATGATAATCTCAACATGAATACTTCCCCTGGTTCACTCTACACTGTCCGCTAACACTGAACTCTACACACCCCTAGTATCCCACGTCTCTCCTCTGCCACGGCTTGCTACCGCACTGACATTGTTATTGACTCTAGAACTGGTACAATAGATTTGCTTTTGTGTAACTATACTACTTTCGTTAAAAATAGAATCTAGATGGTGCGTACCACAATGTAATTACCGCAGCTACTTTTCATCTGCAATTACAAAATGCAGGGTGATAGTTAATTACATAGATGCAACGGATAAATTTGTAGATCAATAGATTTTGTTACTCGACATCAGTATTCGTGCAATAATTGTGCTGTTCGATATTATACGAGCAATTGAAGAGCAACCGATAGACTAGGATGATGAACAATTACACAACTCTGTGTTTTATGCAGGATTTGAACAACAATGTCCCTTAGTACTCTTGGAGTTTCTAATTCCCACCTGGAATCGTTGCCAGCCTTGTGCTTTTCATTAAACATTCTTCAATATTCCCTTCCTCGCTTAAACCTCAATCTCCCGTTTATCTCCCATCTTTCCGTTTAATAATTGCACAGCTTCCTCATTGTTTAAACTCCCTTGAGTATCTTTAAGGCTCATTTCGTCCACCCCACTCTTCTGTCACTCCAACTATTAGCATCAGTTGTTTTGACTAGATAGACTAGACCTCTGGCTTACCTGTAAATTATCCATTTTCCACTGACAACCCCGTCCCACATTTGCGAGAATAATTTGAATACGGACGTCGATTAACGGTCTATATATGTACAAACGATTCGATAACCATTGTTGGTAATATAAAAAAGTCACGCAGGCCCTAGTGTTGATTATCGATCACTGATCAATTAATTGTCATTAATTCAGTTCTTCAGTTTCTATTAAAAAGGTACTTGGGGATGATGTTGGCAGAGGATTTGTGTTGTGTTGGGGGGGGGGGGGGCAGGTGGTGGTGGTAGCTAGGAAGAGGAATAGTCTAAGCTCTGTTATTAGCCAGCAGGGGGGTTAGATCAGGGTGTCTACAAGTCTAGAAAAGTCACGAAAATTGATCATATTTCTGGAATTCCCATCATAAATCTTGTAAACTAACCAAATCAAATCTATAAAACCAAAAATGGACCCTTATTTTAATGTGCCGTCGCAGCCCATCACAACGCTCAGCGCTCTGTGGAAAAATCAATTCTATTATTAGAGCAATATTTTCCGTAGGCTTAAGCCTTGGAAGTCTTAAAAATATCAATATCCATCTGGAAAAGTTGGGGAATTTAATGTGAAATTTGTAGACACCCCGAGTTAGATAGGCCTAACTGTATGGAGTATGGGGCGGCAGCAAAGAGGGTCAGGGGAGATTTAGGCAGTAGGGGTGGAAGGAATATGTGTGAGGATGGTAGAAGGCATATGGAAGTGTTATTTGGGTGGGGGTCATTCAAGGGGTGGCAGGACAGGTGACAGGATAGATCAGTCAGGGGAAGTAGGGAGTGGAGGGGAATTCACAATAGGTTACAGGAAGGACTAATAGAGGCAGAGGGATCGTCCGTGGAAGTCCCAGCAGAATGTAAGGGAGAACAAGACCTGGGGGGTGAGATTCGACGCAAAGTCACGTGTTGGTTTCCGTGCTGTTTTCCAACAATCGGCAGACTCGACGAATCTTTTGATTCAGTCTGCTATTTGGTTGTCGGAAACACTTCCGACAATCGTAAATTCGTACACAACAAAATCCTCCATTTTTATTTCGATAACATAGCATCATATTTTGCTTAAATACCGGAATATTTTGTGATTTGTTGGTCCACAGTACACTTGTTTGACTCTTTATTTTATAAGTTGATTATTGTTGCACAATACTTTGTTTCCTTTATTTATAAACATAGTAATTAACAAACATACATTAATTTTGACTTTGCTCGCATTCACAAGATATATATAAAAATAAAAAAAACACGGCTGCACAAAAACTCATTGCCTTATAAATATGCGGCTGGCTAGTTTCTTCTTACATAATCATGGCGGTGGACACTTAAGATTTTACAACGAAGCTTCCGATTGGCTTCACAATCGTAAAATCCTTGCCACAGACGCAAGTCACGGAATGATTCCGAAAATCGGAAACGAAACTCGAGTCTTTTCTTTATGGACGGAATCAGATTATTCAAAACCACGCGGAAGTTGAGTCTCGTCGAGTCTCACCCCCCTGGGGAGGTATGGTTTGGTGGAAAGTACTGTTGGGGAGTAGAATTTGACTTGCTTGTGATTATAGTTTCTAAGTCTTCAAGAGAGTTCAGGTTGCATTAGGAGAGGATTAGGGGCGAGTACTTGCCACTGGATGGAAGGAACCAAACCAATGACATTGCCAATTAAGTTTTCCCTATTACTTTTATAATAGAAAGATCGTTAAAAATATGTATAATTGATTATTGATCGACATTGACAAATTAATTTTTAATTCAATATTTATCGGTCAGGACTTGATCAGTCGCGAGTAACAAGCGTTCGACACCCTTAAATTTCTATCGTACTGGTATAGTTGTTCACACACTGACGTTACCGGCATAGTTTTCGTAGGATGTTACTGATTGTGCTACTTCATCATTACTTCCCGTTAGAAAGTCTAAAACAAATAAATGAGTATAGGCAGTGTCAGTTAAGGTTGCCATAGCTATGCACAACACCACCAGTTTGAACAACAATTTGGAAATAATTGCTGTCTAAAACTGTCACCGAGGATGGATTGATTGACTGGATATTGCTTAACGTCTCATGAGACTACCTTTTGTGAACTCAAGATTTTGACAGAAGATAGCAAATGGATCAAGAAACTGTTATCAAATCCCAAATGCTTAATAATAGTCTGCTGACTCGCAGTTACACTGATGCATGATTGCAAAGTCACTGCCATTGTTGATCTTCGTTGAATTAGTGACTAGGCTAGTCGACTACAGCAAAATAAAGCTTTGGGACACCCCCAATATCGCACTGAAGACACTACACAAATGGTCAACACTGAATGGAATGATAAGACAATGAAAATAAGACTACTTACTTCACAACCAGGTAGTTCATCGCACATTTTAAACTGAATTTTAAACATGTTTTTATCAACTCAAGAGTTGGAAGGAAGTGCCAATAGAATAAGGACGACTAATGCACCGAAGGCACTAGACACACATCACAAATTTCCATGTAACGTTGTATGGACAGTACTGAACAAGGTAATATGTTTCCCCACTTAATTGGGTTTGGGTGTGAACATAATGAACGGAATAAATAAATAAATAAATTGTATTTGGAGTCGACCCACTGAGTTATATAATTGATTTTTAGTGGGGGAACCCTGTTGGCCCCAACGCAATCGACGAGTGAGCGATAACCAACCAAAGATCAATATTTTTTAATAGGAAATATAGCAATCAGTGGCATGGACAGTGCAAACACACGCGGATCAACGCCAGAATCAACGAGGCCGATTCAGAACAACTCTGAATTTATTATGTGCTTTGTTGCTAGGACGGCTCCAAAGTCACCGTTTTCAAACTTCTAAGATAAGAACTGATGGACTTAAGTCCAAATCGGAAGTTAAAAAACTCTTGACTTTGGCGGGAATCGAAATTAGAGAAACGGAAGTCCATTTTACCATTCTGTGAGAACGGAATGGTAAAAACGGAATAGGCCTAAAGCATAATATAATTATTATAATTTCATCTAGCAAGATTTCACAAAGTATACCCTCCTGGATCCTTGTTCCCTAGCTATAAATCATACCCTACCTTAGGCCCTACATCATCTCCCCTTCAAACTGTTCCGAAATAGTTGGCGACATTCGGGCCAATTACAAAGTTGATTATTGTAATTAGTTTTTCACTCAGTTGATTTAGGTAATTTTCTTTGTAATTTTCCTGAGAAATAGCAGTAAACATAGTTGTTCGTAAGCCATTTTCTCTGTGTAAAGTTGTCGGAAAACAATAACAACGCTTATTCAAGCGCAGCACTAGCGCAGTTCGCATTATAAATTTGTCACTTCCTCAATTCAGATTCTATGCAATCACGTAATGTACGTTCTGTTATTACAGTAATGTATTTTAAGTATTGTTTGTCAGATCCTGTGCAATAACAATGCAGAATCTGTTGCACCTACATATGGTTTTAAATACATTTATAGGTCGATGGATTTTGTTACTTAACGTCTGTATTGTTACAAGTCTGTTCTATTTGTGACCGTATGAGGGATAGATGAGGATAAAGGAACAACTACAAAACTCCCGTGTATTAAATACAGATTTCGAACCCATGTCCTTAGTGATCACTTAGGACCAACTAGTTGTCTATTTGAGCCATTGGTTCCATTATTTATATGTATTCAATAGATTACTTTCTAGTTTCCATGAAAAGTACAAATTAATAATAAATGTTAGGTAAGCTAGGTTTCTATGTTTGTGTTAGTTTTCTATTTCCATCTCAGCTCTTTGCCTCATTTCAACTGGGCTTGGTTGATGTAGGTAGGGTTGATGCAAATAATCTATAGGCCTAGGCCTACATAAGATAAGTGGATTATTGATCAGTAATTAGACTAGACCACCAAGACAGTAACTTTTAGCTTCTGAATTGTAGTTGCCTGGGTCATTTCATATCAAATCTAACACAGTAAAGTACAAAAAAATGACTTTACCCCCTCAGATTTTAAAAAAAAATCGGCACATCTACTCAAAACCGCAAATAAAAAAATTATTTTAAAATTTTTCGTTGTATCTCTTACGGTTTTTGTATTGTGGGTGGCTCAAAAACTCAAATTTGGGCGCACCGACCTATAACCAAAAAATTAAAAAATCTATACCGTTGAACGTAGAAAGTTAATTCTTTGTCACTTCTTTGTAGTAGTAGATCAAGCAACAATAGAGTAGTAAGCATAGCCAAATGATCTGGGTTCGAGTCCCAGACAGGCTGACTTTTAAGTACACAACACACACAACAGACGTACACAATTACTTTCGAAAAACATAAACAATTAAATAAATAAAGTTTTAGCACTTCATTATAATAGCTCAAGCAACAAAAGTGTAGTTAGCTTAGCCAGATGATCTGGGTTCAAGTCCCAACACACACAACAGACTACATAATCAATTTCGAAAAAAACATTAACAATAGAATAAAGAAAGTTTTATCTCAAGCAACAAAAGAGAAGTTAGCATAGCCAGATGATCTTGGTTCGAGTCCCAGACAGGCTGATTTTTAAGTACACACAACAGACGTACTCAATCACTTTCGAAAGTCATGAACGCTTAAACAGCACTTACAGACTACAAGATTCCCTAATAACCATTCTTAATTCTATAAAACTATTTGGCATTAACATCACAAATGACTTGAAATGGAATATGCAAACAGATTTTGTTCGTAACAGAGCTGCTTTCTTGTTTGGGTTTGTACGGAGAATCGGTAGGAGTAGACAACGTACAATTCAAACCGCTTACCTTACTCTAACTAGGCCGCTTCGCGAAAGTTTTTTCTAGTCGCGTTGATGGATGAGCTTTTTTGTAAGTTTTTAGAATGAGTGGGATCTCTTTACTTTTTCATGCCCCATTGCAAAATCATTTTTGTTAAATTAGGATATTGGTTATAATAAAGTAGTATTAATTGCTATGGTAATACCAATTAATAGAAGAGGGGGGCCCGAAGATTTGCTTTTTGAACGTATTGTAGGTGATTGTTATCAAGTTTCTATAGTTTGTACTTGTTAATTATTACACACCTCAGAAAACTCATATCAAAACATTTATTTCTTCTTTCAAAAGGCAATACATCACCATTACCTTAATGTCCATGTTAAATATGAACGTTGTAGCCCCACTCGTTAGGGTCAGAATTGGCCTAAATATCACATGGCAAGTCTAACTAAGTTCGGAGATTTCAAAGGTCCCCTCCAATTTTCATCAAGATCGCATTTACCGTTTGCCCAGTAGAGCGCGAACAAATGGACAGAAAAAAAACTGCACTAATTTTTTGGGGCGGTCAGTGAAATTGAAGTCTTTGCTTCGCTCATCCAATTAGACCTGTTTTAACATATGGCAATTCAGCGTGGCATCTAACTACTCGGCAAAATATGTGCAAACTAGAAGGCATACAGAATAGAGCCACTAAAATGATTTTAGGTAAGGCTAGTTTCAACCCCAGTGCTACTGCACGCCGCAATATATGTAAAATTCCTTCAATTAAAAATTTTTGTAAGCAAGCTGATGTTAAGTTGTTGAGGGGTATGCTGTGTGGTAAAGTGGATGTAGATCCGTTATTAAGAATATCCATTAGCAAAAGACAGCTACTTCGAAATGATAATGACATTCCCTTGATACCTCCATGGGCTAGAACATCAGCATATCAAAATGGTTTTTACAATAGATCTGTTTCCCTATGGAATGCACTTCCAAATAAATTAAAAACAGACAGTAGTTTCAATAGCGCCATCAAAGATTATTTTAAGTAGGTTGTAGTTCTGTTTTTGTTAGTTGTGGTATTGTTTAGTTTTAGTTTAAATAGTGATTTTATAATATATTGACGTTTGTATTTGATACTGTATTTAACTTGGACATTGTATTTCATTATATATTGTATAAGAGGGTGACAGATACTCACGTACTATGTGGCACGTACCTTCTGTCACTCTCGCATTTATTTTTAATATTACATGTTCAAATGTTGTACAATAAATGCAAATATTAATAAAAAATAAAAAATAATTGTGAAAGTTTTGAACACTTCATTAAAGTAGCTTAAGCAACAATAGAGTAGATATCTAGCATAGCCAGATGATCTAGGTTCGAATCCCAAACAGGCTGACTTTCAAGTACACAACACACCACGCAACAGACTTACACAACCACTATCGAAAAACAAACAATTAAATAAAGTTTTAACACTTCATTATAGTAGCTCAAGCAACAAAAGAGTAATTAGCATAGCCAGATTATCTAGATTTGAGTTTCAGACTGGCTGACTTTCAACTACAAAACACCACAATACAGACGTACACAAACACCTTTCAAAAACATTAGCATTACTTCATTATAGTAGATCAGGCAACAATAGAGTAGGAAGCCTAGCCAGAAGATCTGGGTTCGAGTCCTAGTCGGGCTGACTTTCAACTAGATAGATGTATAGACACAACAGACGTACACGAACACTTTGAAAAACATAAGCAAATAAACATAATTCATAAATTTAGCTCAAGCAACAATAGAGTAGATAGCATAGCCAGATGATCTGGGTTCGAGTCCCAGACAGGCTGACATTCAAGTCACAAAACACAACAGACGTACACGGACACTTTTGAAAATAGCAATTTTAGATTAAACACTCATTATAGTAGCTCAAGCAAAAATAGAGAAAGCCTAGCCAGATGTGCAGATGATCTGGGTTCGAGTCCTAGACAGACTGACTTTCAACTACAAAACACACTCACAACAGACGTACACAAACACTTTTGAAAAACATTAGTAAATAAATAGAGTTTTAACAATTCATTATAGTAGCTCAAGCAACAATAGAGTAGATGCATAGCCAGATGATCTGGGTTCGAGTCCCAGACAGCATGACTTTCAACTACAAAACAAACAGACCTTCACGGACACTTAAGAAAAACATTAGCAAATAAAGAAAGAAAATGTAAAAATGTATTCATCTAGAAGAGAGTTATAAGTAGCAAAAGTAGCATTTTTAATTAATTATCAACATTTTGTAGGTTTATAGGGTTTGGTTGTAGTAAGTGGGTGGGGTGGGGGGGACATTAATGCTGCAAAATGAGTGAAAATTATAAAAACTTAAGTTATGGTCATATTAGTGTTGATGGCAAAATTTGCAATCCATTAGGCCATGGCAGCTGTGGATTTAGTAAGGAGCTCAACAAAATTGTGTATCTTTGTTGAAACTCTTTCATTCTCATGCTTTATGTGAACTGTCTCTATATAAGTCTATATGAATATTGCTCAATATTGTACAGGAGGAATAATCCTGCAAGCAGACTACAGCTGGCTGACTTAGCTCAGTTCAAATGCACATTCCTTAAAAAAATGCATGCATTTCCATTTGTCAAGGAATGTAACTTGCAGCAGCTTGAATCTTTAATGGTTGAGTGTTTGAAATTGTATGTTCCAGATTATTGTGGTCACCTACAACGCAGACAACAGTTCATCAAACAACACTCTACTGATATACAACATCTTCTACGCAGCCACACAACAGCTCCTCCCTGAAGAGTTTAAACCAGTTTCACGTGAGAACACTGTAGCCTAATCCATAACACTTTGCATTTTCAAGGCCGTGGACATAGCCTACTTTCTGGATGTTACTTATGTCACTGTTGCTCTCAATATATGCTCTTGAACTCATGCTGTTGTTGTGTTACATTGATTTGTACTTAGCACACCATTAACTATACTCTCTTCCCTTTCTAGATTATAAGCAGTTGCACTAATCCTTTTCTATTGGAAGTGTTGGTCATGATGATCCTATTGCTATCACTTGGTCTGTCAATGTTTCCTTCAATAGACCATCTAAATGAAAAGTGTGGAGCTCCACACTTTTCATTTAGACTGGTCTATTGAAGGGAACATTTGACCGACAAGTGTACAATAGGACATGACCAACACTTTCAATAATCCTTAACCCTTCATGACCCAATTAATGGACTTAGCTGTTTTTTTGAAGGCCATTTACTAGGTTGGCTGCTAACCTTGCAAGGTTTAGCAGTTGACCTAGTTTATGGACATAGCCATTTTTTTCAAGGCCATTTAATAGGTCAGCTGCTAAATTTAGCAGTTGACCTAGTTTATGGACTTAGCCATTTTTTTCAAGGCTAAATAAATATATTATATAAATAATAATAATAATTAATAATAATAATAATTAATAATAATAATAATAACAATTGCATTGGAAAAATATATATTTATTAACAATATTAAATAAAATACAATAAATATTATGAAAAACAAGCAAAAAATGGGCAAAAAACACAAAAAATGGGCCAAAAAACCGCTTTTTATACTACCTAAGTCTTTTTTGCATTTCGGAGCTACCAAGTTTAGCGTCGAAACTTTTCACTTAAACAGAGTGTTCTCCCCAATGCTGAGACAGGGTTGATGATGAAACTCGAGAAGGACCAGTTCCTAAACATTTAGTTGTGATTGAACGTACGAAGGTTCAATCACAACTAAGATGATCAGAAAATAGCAACCTCTCGTGAGATTCCATATCAGCCCCGTCAGTGCAATGGGAATAACACACTGTTTGAGTGTAGCAAAACGAGCAAAGAGTGAATGAAAATAGCCAACACCACTATGCAGGACGATGCAGCCGTGAGAACAAATACACTAGGTCATCTCCAAGGGTTAAGTGGCCATCATTGCTCCTAGTTTTTTAAGTATTGAAAACCCTAAAGTACTTCTCTGTGCTTGTAAAATAAACCATACACTTCCTCAATTCTTTGGAAACTTCTTTTATTTATTTCATGTCTATCCCATTCAGATATATATATGAATTGATTTACAAATTGCATTTAAATTAAATAAATAAATTTGTATTTCGAGTCTACCCACTCCACCACACTCAGTCACAGAACTGATTTTCAGTGGGGAGGGGGACATTAAATTCACTTTCCTTCACCCCACGTGCATTTTATAAAAGTGGTGTTAACGCTAACAAAACTTCCAAGATTTAAAATAAAATAAATTCACAATGGTTTTCACAAAGGTTCTAAAGCTAAATTTAAAGAACCCAAGCCAAAGAGATTTCTACTACCGGCTATTGCAGACTGCCCCCCCCCCCCCCCCCCCCCCCCAGGGCCAAGCAAGCACAGAAAAGTGTTTAGGGGTTGCCAATGAGCTCAATTATTGCTCGTGTTTAAAGCGATAGACCCCTGCCAACATTATGTTATGTGGTTTTGAGTGAACTATAGCCTGCATGAAAAAAGATTGTAATGTTATGGTAAGTAAGTTTTTAGTTAGACATTTAATTAATTAAACGCATAATCAAAATACAAACCGTACCGATTATTATATTTGAATATTTTTTCTTTCATTATATAATTCTTACAAAACCACATTACTGTTGCTATCAGTTTTTAGATATTTTCCACCGTTCTCGAGATATCACTAAAAAATGTAACTGCAGGGGTCTACCACCCTAAGAAGCTTGGTTCTTCTGAGTCGCAATGTATAAGTTCTCACAACTGTCGGCCACAATAATAGGTCTGTTCATTTCTAAAACGTAAGTTATAAAGTAAACAAGGTTCTCCATAATTTGGTTGATGGCTACAACAAAATGGCTCAGGTGATTGAATTGTTGCACAGAAAAACAGTATTGTACATTCTTTAAAGCAGTGTTGTCCTTATAAACTTAACAGCAATTGATTTTTTTATGTAAAAAAATATTTAATGTAAAGAGAACAAGTTATTTTAATTTTGTAAACATACGTTAAAATTACTGCACAATAATTTTAGAATTTTGCCAAAAGTAGAGTAAAAGGGGGGCTCAAGTCGATTACTGAGTGAAATACACCAATTAGGCTACTATTACTGTATAGCAGGCCTACTAATACTCATACAAGTTCAAAAATCTTATTTTATTTTCAATTTAAACAAAAATTTGTACAATGTCTACTGGTATCTTCTTCTGAAATGTCCACATTTGGCCAACTATGCTATCATGTTAGGTCTGGGCCTAGCAGTAAAAACTGTTTCTATTTCTCACAGCACATACTAAAAAGAAAAGTATGTACGATGAGCTAGGTTCTGTGCTGTATTTATTATCGTAATCTCCATTATGGTACTGAAGACTAAGAGTTTATTTATTTTGTTTATTTAACGTTTTCATTGATTAGTTACAAAAACTGCCAAACACTGCTTTGAAAGAATGCGTACTCTTTTCAAATTAAAATCTTGAAATCGATTTGTTTTTGGCAAAATGAAACAGGGAAATAACCTTCAACATATGCCGGTGTGTAAACCAATATTACAACAATGAACAATGCTTTAGTCAAAGCTAGAAAACAAATAAAAATAAATGTGTATGTCAAGTTGACCCACTCAGATACAAGTTACTAATTTTCAGTGAGGACATTATTACTGTATAAGATTTTGTATGATTTGCTTTAAACGTCACCTAGACACGAAAAATTGCTGGAACCAGGATTTGAACCCGGGACCTTCTGCATTGATAAGAGGGATGAGTCCAAAAGACCAGCAAGCATTCAGGCGCAAAAGCAAGCATGAAACTAGTACGTATAATACATATTTTGTAAATTTACATTTTTACTCATTTGTAGTGACAATCACGATTACTATATGTCTGCAATATTTAAACACAGAGTTTTATTTGTTTGATCTCTCCATATTTGATTTGATATTTGTTGTTTTAAATTATTATTCGTTAGTAAAGAAGTCACTTATTACACATACCAACAATTGCAATGCAACAACTTAATACCGGTATACTTCGGGTACCAGTAAACAGTATTTGTGTTGTTCTATTAGAAATCGAACCTATCAAAACTTGACACACCCTATCAATATGTATTGATTGGCAAATAACTACTCTACTCGACTCTTCTCTATGTGTTCGTCCTGTCTCACTTTTTATACTCAGGTTTGCCAAAAACGAAACCAGTTTCAAGCAGTTTACAAGAGGAATACTATTGACTTTATCTTGATATAGGGCCTTCTATACCATTAGGTTAGGTCATACCGGTACCTAGCTTGAGTTTATTGTTGTAGCCAAATTGAACAGACCTATTGTTGATTGCAAGTATGTCAGTGGTACATGATACATTTAATCAAGAGAGCTGCCTTAAAGAACAATACATACAAACAGGGCCACTTGCAAATCATGGTGTCAGCAGATCAAGCATTAGTGTACTAGTTCCAGAAAATTGTTTGAAAGCCAGACTGTGATTTGCAATTGACCATGATTAGGGGTAACAATACCACCACCACCTTGGAATTATGTGAGAGATTTGAAACTATTGACATAAACAGCAATCTTGTAGGGTAATTAAATATTATATAAATAAAATATACTAGTATAAATATTAAATTATATATGAATATATCATATACAGTATATTATTGTAATACGTTGTATGCAATGGTATAATGAACTAGGTACAGTAAACTCCTTATAATTTGATGCCCAAGGGACCTGCCCCCCCCCAAAAAAAAAAGTTTGAATTATAATTTTGGACTATATGATGCTATACCCAAAGCTTCTGTAGGGTCTTCCAATGCAACTTTGAATTAACTGAGTTTACTGTACACCTTTGCATGCCTATTTCTTTTTGAGAAACAAAATGCTTAAGGTTTTCTGAAACTAACTTTAATTGATGGCAACGTCAACGACCAACATGTAAATTAGAAGATAATTAAGATTTTGATAATAAGGTAGTAATCCCAATTAAAATATCATAATCTTGATAGGCCCACAGGGACTGCCCATCTAGTCCTAATATTGACCTGCGTGTACTGAATGGATAAAAAATAATTTAAAACACCATTATAATTAATTATTAATTGCAACAATTTTAACCAATCAATCTGAATCTGAATTCTATTGAGGTACAGTCAAACCCAACAAAAACGTTCCCTTTCATTTTGTTTTCCCGCTGGTGACGTCCAAAAATTTATATAGGACCCGAAAATAAATCCATTAGTGTAATGATAAAATTACCCGCACAACACGTTCCTGTATGATACGTTTTTCCGCCTAATAAGCGATAATAACGTCCGATTTAATTTCTTGCTTGCCCGTACGATACATTTCCACCAATTTCTGCCAAGCTAGAATTTATCCAAATGTATAGTTTTTGCCTTTTATGAACACCGACAGACGAATGAAGCACTATTTCCTGCCAGACAACACGTCATTGACAGCTGTAGGCTATTTCCCGCCCGCCGGCAGTTGCCTACTAGACCGGTTCCCCCCACCCCTCCCGGCCGCACCGCCTGTGATCGCAAAGACTCGACTAGTCTCTTTCTCTCTCGGCCGGCCGGCTCACTCCACCACGCACTTCACTGCACATTATCAGTATTTTGCACTCTCTCAGTGCCGTGTTATTCTTACGCGATAATTATTGCCAGATCATTGTTTTTAATCGATAATGCTGTCTATACAACACTTGTTAAATTGAGGCGCAAGTGTTATGTTATATGAGTCGAGTTGCCGTGTCTTGTTCTCGGATATATATAACGCCGCCCCAACCCGCTAGCCGTGTTGCAACATTTGAAGCTGAGCTGATCTCGACCTTGGAAACTACGACCTTTCCCTAGGGACGTCAAGGATGCAGTTCAGTCGCCCATGCAAGTGCTCTCGTCGATGTGAGTGCGTGCTCGAGACCCGCCTACGGATGTCTGGCGACTGTTTACGCAGGATGCCCATTGCACTGTAAGGTTCATGCGGAAGGGCCCCTCGCTTTTTAAAATTATTATTTTTGTTACGTTTTCCCGCCAAATACATTCAAAACGAGAGCCTACTTCGAAAACATATTAGGCGGGTTTGACTGTATTGTTTTATGGTTTAGTTTTACTACTATATTTCCTGCGCAAACGGCATGAGATATCATAGTTTGGGTCAGATTGTTATGAATTAATTAACAATCACCTTCTAGATAATGCTGCTAAATTCACTACTCAGTGCTCATGCAGCACCCAATTTTTTTTTAAATATCTCAAGTTGTAACATGATGCGCATTGTTTGAGATATTAATTAACGTGCATACAAATGTTTATTAAGCACACTAGGAACAAAATTAGTATAAAAGGTCTTGCACAAGTAAGATAATCAAGAAAAACCTAGTAGTTTGTATTGAATACTGGCACTTATCAATCTATGATAAAGTGACTTTGACGTGGTGTAATTTATAAATCAAAATACCTATCTAAATAACAAAATTTAAGTTCTAATAAAGTATTTAGAAATTAGTTTTTAATTTAGTGCAATGATAAAAACAAGTTATGACTGAGAATTCCCCATTAGGCCTAGATCTGTGATTCTAATTTTTTAATGAGCTAAATATGTAAAATAACGGTCTCACATTAGTACCCTGAGGTTTGACCTCAACTAAAATCTTTTAAATATACATTACAGTGTAGGCCCTACACAGTGCACACACATGATGCTGTTTATGTGAATAAGTTTCAGGCTCAAAGAATTGCACACATCACTCACAAAGTCATGGATGGATTACAAAATAAAGGAGCTAACATTTTGATATCTTCACTCTTTCAGTTGCTAAACTAGTGCCTACAATGATATGAAAGCATTGAATGTGTACAACATTGAGTCAGCCTTTCTACCCACTTAGGCAGATCTTTTACTACTTTTAGGCCTACCCATACTGCTAGATTATATCCATTTATTTATTTAATCCCTTTATCCATTGTAACAATTAACAACAATGTGCAGCAAGGAAGCAAATCACTTCAAATAGGAACAACTTCAAGAGTCGTGTACAGTAATTTCCTATACATAACTGTAGTCACAACTGAAGACTTAAGTAGGTACTGGTATAAATGGAAATCTATTGTCATGATTTTGTGATCCATCCAATAACTGGGAATAGAGGGCTGTGGGTGGCACCGAGAAAACAACATGGAACAAACATGAGCAATCGAGTAACAACCAGTTGTCTAGTCTCCTACAGTCTAGTTTGTCCTACAGTCACTCCCTCTACAAGCTGTGTGTGGGTGTATTGTGTAGCACATTTATAAGTAGCCCCAAAGTAATTGTCAAACTTGGTATTTTTCGAGCTAGGACCCATTGGCAAAAATCTCTCATAAGAAATAACATGGGGACTATCTTAATGCCCTGTGCATGACCTTGGAGGATTTTGATCCAAAAAAATATTGACCATTATTGACGTACTCTACCTCCTTTTCTGTAAATCCTCTATATTTTGTTACGTAATTTGGGAGAGTGGTTCGGTCAAAATATGCTGATTACCAAGAAGGGGTGTGATTTTGGAATGCATATTTTTGCGTGTTTGAGAGGAGAGTATATTTGTGTACAGTTTCAAGACATAATGTTATAAAACACCATTTTAGATTGGTACGGCGCTCTTTATCTATGTGGAACAAAAAAGAAGGAGGTTAAAGCCTGAAACTTTGTGAATGCCTTTTTTCACTAAATGATGCTTAATATAGGGATGTCAAAAAGCGTGGGTATTTCACTAAACGTTTACACCCTACTCAAAAAAGCGTGAACACGTTTACGTCTACAGGCGTTATATCTGTGTTTACTTTTAGTTTTTGATAGACATATATTCTACGAACATTACTTGTTTTCTGCATAATAATTGACCCCCACAAGCACCAAGTAATAAAGAGCCCTTCCGGAGTCCCTATTGATTCGAATTTTATTGAGTAGGCCTACGGAAGACAACACTACAAGTCGAGAAGACGTATAATTTGCGAGTTGACGGATGGATGGGAAGGGGGGTGGGGAGAGTAGTCAGGCGGCTGACGTAGCGCTTGCTGCTCTGTGCACTGCCCGTGTGCCGCTTGCTGGCCAGTGGTCGGACGCACACTGCACAGAGCGATTGAAATTACGAGATCAACTACAGAGTAGGCGTAAGAATATTTATTGAAGATTAACGAAACAAGTAATTGAAGATCAAGTAATTAAGTTAGATTTATTTTGACAAATGAGCGACCGTGCGTGCGGTCATTACAACACAATAGTTTGGCAACATTTTGTAGGCCTACAACTGTCGACTAGAGCCACTTGCTTTGTTCATTCATTGCCGACTACAATTTTCGATGACAACGCAATCGAGCCTCGAGGTGAATAGAAGAAGGGGTTGAAATAGGAGACTATTTCGCCGCTCGCGCTTAAATTGACTCACGAGAAAACATCGTTCGGCGGGAAGCACACAGGATAAAAATAGTAATTACATAAAAACGTTTACCGATCACGAAAAACGGTACACGTGTACACGCCGCGAGGCGTGTACACGTACCATCCCTAGCTTAATATGACTTGTTTTATTATTAAGTAGCAAAATAAGGCAATAATCACGTTTTTATGCCAAATTAGAGCAAAATTGGGAACTTTTCTCAATTTCTGTAAGTTTTAGCTCCAAAATATGCAATTAATTTGACAATTGGGCATTGAAATCAACAATTCTGATAACGTTTAGTTGACAGTTGAAAATATTATTATCGAAGACGCCTAGCTAATTAAGAAAACAACATGGAACGAAGACAAGCAATCGAGTAACAACCAGCCCTCTAGTCAGGTAGTGGATTCTACATTTGCTCCATCTACAAGCTGTGTGTGTGCGTGTGTGTTGTGTGTAAGTATGGTGTGCATAAGGATGGAGATATAGTTAAGAAAACTTAATGAATAACTTAGTGTTTGTGGTTTGGGAAAGAAGAAAGGAGACCAACAGCTTACCTTAAACGATATGGGCAGCTGCATGAAACTGGCTGGTTAACATAAATATTTACAAAACAAGATACACAATGTCGTACGTTTCGGCCAACGAGGCCTTGGTCACCAACCGTTAGAGAAGAATTAAATTTAAAAAATATTTACAATATAGGGCCTATTACAAGGCGCTGTTGGGGGTGAGGGTGGGTGAAGGTGGCGGTGCAACAAGTGGGAGGTGTCAGGTGGTCTAAGAGGGAGGGCCTAGGCCTATCTTAGATTGAGGTTAGGTTTTTTGCGCGAGCTGGTGACTATTTGGTGCGCTAATTCCCATTGTCTTAAGTGTTCCTCGTTGCAGGATGGGGGTAATGACTTAACAACCCTCGTTGTGTAGCAGTCATTGAAGTCCCTGTTGTGGGTTCCTGCATGTTGTGCCACCGGTTTTAGTTCAAGTTTCCTGACAGTGTCCTGCCTATGCCCGTTCATCCTGGTGCTCAGGGAATTAGTGGTTAGGCCTATGTACTCGGCTGGGCATAGCTGGCACTGTAGTTGGTAGATCAGGTTGGTTGTGGTGCAGTTGTTGTGTTGCCTTATGGGGTATGTTATTCCAGTCGCTCGAGCAGTAAATGTTGAAGTGGGGGGGTGAATTTGGCAGGTTTTACAACGGGGTCTCATGCAAGGGTGAGAACCCTGGGGTTGGGGGAGCTTGTCGGTCTTCCTGACGGGGGTGTGTCTAACGATGTGGTCACTGATGTTGGGTGGCCGTCGGAAGTACACGCGAGGCATGTTCAGGGCCAAGTCGTTGGTGAGGGCCGATGCTTTAAGAATATGTGCTCCTCGTTTCAAGATCCCGTTGAGTGCCTGTAGGCCTGGGTGCCACTTGGTGACAAGCGGGATGATTTGGTTGCTCGGCGGAGTACGCTGTACACTGGGACGGTGAATCCGATCTAGGACCTTATGGCGAGGGTATCCCCGGGCAACAAAGGCATTCACAATGCGGTGGCAATACTTTGCTAGGTCCTCTTCGTTAGAACAGATCCTCCGTTCTCGTGTGGCTAGTGAGTGGGGTAGTGCTTGTTTGGTATAGTTGGGGTGGCAGCTGTCATAGTGTAGATATTGCTGGCTGTTGGTCGGCTTATAACTTAAAAATTCTCAAATAAAATTGTTCTGCATTTAGATTCTTAAACATGCTTGAACTTGCACAGATACTAGATTTGAAAATGAAACAAACAAGTAATTGTGATGTGCAGAAAATTTGTTTTTTTGGGCTACAAAAGAAGGTAATCCGGCATATTTTGATGTATCATCCTTTAATTTACGACGGAACAATATATAATATCCGAAGTGAAAAATGTAAGTAGGCCCTACATCTAGAAATCAAAATTCCCCCCTACCGTTCAAAAAACTTGTTAATGTTAATCTATTTCACATCTATGGTAAGTTTCTTGCACAAATAAGAATTGAAGTTGAAACAGAACACTGATGCCTGGTAGTTTCAACAAGAATATGAAAATCAACATTTTACACCCAGCAATTTTAAAACTCCTGTATTCCCAAAGTAGCAAGGTCCAGACAACATCACATATTATATAACAACTGCAGATGCTACACTATAGTATGCAGTGTTGGTCAAGTTCCCGCTAAAAAGGAACTTTTAAAAAGTTACAGTTCCTTCACATAAAAAGGAACTTTTGAGTTCCTGAAATGATAAAAGTTCCTTTATCAGATAAATTATCGCACATAGGATTTAGGTCGCGATTTTTAAGCCGCGTCGTCGCGAGCTATATGACAGGTTCATCATTCGAGGTTACGCCTCCTAAAAATTATATGCTAGTACTGTTTTATCAATGATTTTCATATCTGTATCAGCTAAATATGTTTTGAAATGTACAGGCATGGAGGGTTTTGTCATCTCTTAAGAGTGAAAGGAACTTCTAAAACTTAACTAAAAGTTCCTGGAAATTTGTAACTTTTGTTTTGAAAGTTCCTCTAACTAAAAATGGAACGCGTTCCTTAAAAAGTTCCCGAAAAAGGAATGCATTCCTGGGAATGCGTTCTTTTTTAAAAGTTCCTACCCAACACTGATAGTATGGGACTAGGTAACTTTAAATTACCTACAGTATTTTTAACTTAGCTGCAGACCAGGTGAAAAATTGTGTTATACCTATGTACATATTATTTACTACAGTAGTTATTATTTTCTATCTGTGATGTCGTAAAAGTTTGCCCCAACTGGGGATCGACCTCCGGCTTTGCGTACCGATCCGAGCCCAAAGCGTGATAGTGCCCTTGTAAAATTTTCTAAATCATTGTGTTGATTAATTTTCGTTGACAATTAGTCGTCTATGTTATTTTGTAGTAGCACCACACCCTTGAATGTGTTGATTAGTGTGCTCTTTTTAAAAGTAATTTATATTTCCAAACGCGAGTCCGTCTGTTTATAATTTGAGTTGTTAGATAATTTAGCCCGTGTCTTGTTTTACTTTTCTGTAAAGTGAAATCTTCTAGTTTGCTATTTAGATGCATTCTGTTTTTCGTGTATACGATTTAATTTCAATCCGTTGTGGATCCGTCATGTCATTTAATGATTTTAAATGTGCCATAATTATTTTGCTATCTTTTAAAATCGTTGTTAGTTGCGTGTTGAGGATTAGTATTTTAGTAGTTCTTTTGTATCCGTATCTATCAATTTTGTTTTCAATTATTATATTCAAATTCTGGCACTTTTGGGAATCCTGAATATTTGATACTTCGTTATCGATTCCTGAACTCTAATCCTTTGCCTAAAAAAAATACAAAATTGAGTCGATAATTGAGTCCTGGTTACATTCATGTGGTTCTAAGCATCCTGTAATCTCGGACATGAATTGTTTTTCCATGACATTAATATAAGTACTTTATTGTTACATGAAGTCAATTTTTGAATATATTTAAGTTTAGCATTAATTAGGTCGATATTTACTTGGGACTGTTTGTGTATAATTATCCTCAGGTTTAGAAATAAGGTTACTCATTCAATAAAAATTCAGGTATATATTAAAACCTCTGTTAACTCGGGACATTTGTAATTGTTCGTGGATATGGGTGAATTCTTTATACCTAAATGTTGAATATTATCATTACCTGGTGTTTCCTAGTAATGCCACAAGTAAGGGGCACTTTGAGGTTTAATCAACAGTTATAGTGACCTTCGAATTCACTCAAAATAAGTAATTCTGAAAATTTCATCTTCGAATCCATTGTGCATTTGGTTTGTTCCTGAACCCCGTTTCCCCATCTATCCTGTCCAAACTCTATCTCCGTCTTAGTTGTGTCATTTCTGTTATTTCTTTGGTAAAGTATTAGATAGTTTGGGAACTTGTATTTAAACGTTTTAAACGCTGTCACACCTGTTGACCTACCTTGAAAGCATTCATTGCTATGCTATCTGAAACTACCACTCCTATATTCTTAAATCCAAAGCTAGAGCACTTACTTTTTGTTTAAGTGTATCCAAATATATTTGATGAATGAATCAAGAAGCGTTGTGCTTGTGTGACCTGAATCTTTGCAATAATTTAGGCAGTAGCTTAACCACATTTTATAGAGCGATTCCCCATTCCAGTAATTGCTTCCACGAGACCGATATCGTTCCTAACGCATTCACATCCCCCCCAAATATAGTTCGTTAGGTTCTTCACTTGAAGCAGTTGCAGATTTTACCTATAAGGCGAAATTCTAACCGATGCTGAAAGTGCTACAAATACAATTCCTATGATTCCAGGTGAACTCTGCAAATGATTAGGTCATCTTTGGTAACCTAGACTAAAAATGTGGTTCATTAGAATGAAGCCTTTTTCCTTTGGAATGCTTGGTTTAGGTATGTACAGCCTTCTTTGAGGTCCAATTATTTTAGACAAACTGACATGGCTGTTGCAAACTGCTAAAAATGTAGATGCTTAAAGATTGGCATTATTCAGGTGTACAAGTTTCCAGTTCAAGTTCAATAACAACCTTCCATTGCGATTTTCCAGTTTTAACACTTCTTCTAGAGAATTAACTGACTGCTAAAAGCTGGTCCTTTATTTAATATAAGTTACAAGTTTGGGTTTGGAGCTCTCGAAGGCTAGCTAGATTAAATCCAAAAGGTTGTATATTTAGGTTATTGTTACATTGTGACGATTGTTTAATAAGACAAAATGGTAAAGTATGGTAGGCTTGACCAAAGCTGAAAAAAAGAAAAAAAAATCATGAATCAAGTAGAACCAAATATTCAGATTTGTTAGACCATCCTAATCTATGAAAATTGTTGCCTAGACATTCGACCATTTGCAAGATCAGACAAGAAGGTAAATCAGCTGTGATGAAAGCGTAAATCACGATTTTAACTGACAACCGGGAAAATGCAATGAATGAACTAGCTCAAACTTTTAAATTAAGAGTTGCATCTGTAAGGCGTTGATTAATCCAAGCTAAGAATAAAAACAATCCGAAGACGAACAATTGTCGATAATGAGAATAGGCCTAGGTCACTCACTATCCTCGTGGTGTACATGAGACTCCGATTATGATTCCCGGCTCTGATGGCACTTTCAAAACAGGAATGGGTTTGTCCAGTACCAAGAAGACAACGAGCGAAGTATGTGTCAAATTCATAAATCAGAACGATTCTCTTACGAAGGATTTTTTGGCACATTGCGGAGTATCCGGTTCACCAAGCAAGCAGTGTCGATTTCGCGACGAACATGTTTTTCAAATTTAAGTGATCCATCTTCTTTAAAATGAGAGTTCTGTTTAATTTTTGACAATTCTTGAGCCAACTGCTTAGCTAAGTTATTAGTGCATAATTGGCACATTCTGTTTTAGGAACCATAATAATCAAAATGGTTGGCCTAAATAATATTTTTATTCAATTGAACAATATAACTTTACACTCCCACTCTTAAATATGAAGTAACAAGAAAGAAAACATTAAGTATATGGCCTATCCTACAATTTCCTATGGAATTTATGTACATGGTCCAAGGTACAAATCATATGGTCCAAGGTACATCCCTATGCTGTACCTTGGACCACTTTGCCACTAATTATTAAAACAGTTAATTTATAGTAATAATTGTAAAGTGTATTATACAATAAAATCAACAAAGTTTGTACAAGGCATGTTCTATGCAAATACAAAAAAAATTAACCAGATTCATCATCTCCTTTCTACAGAAAAAATATAAATGTAAAAAGTGGCCCAAGGTACAGCATGTTCCCCTATGCATGAAGTCAATATTTTATATATAGTTGGTACAGTAGACATGTAATTGGTCGATATTTACTTGGGTTCTTCGTGTCATTATCCTTCGGTTTGAGATAGGTTACTCCTTCAATAAAGAATTCAGGTACTATTTCTTTAACTCCATTTATAAACTCGAGACATTTGGTAATTTGATTGTGAGTAGGGTTGAATTTCTTATACCAAAAATGTTGAATATTATCATTACCTGGTGCTTTCCAGCTATGTGTAGCACTGATTGTCGACTTTAATTTATCAACAGTTATAGTACCTTCGAATCTCATCTCAATAATATTGCTCATCCTAGCTATTTCATCTTGAATCCATTGTGCATCTTGGTTGTGTGCTACCGGGTTACCCCATTCATATTCCTGCCCAAAACTCTTCTATCTCCGTCTTAGTTGTGTCATTTCCTGTTATTTCTTTGGTACTAGATAATTTTTGGTAAAACTGTTTTTCCTGTTCTTTGAACATTTGGTTTTGTTTTTCTCTAATACTACATTCTCTATATATTCTTAATCTCTTAGCTAGAGCACTTACTTTTTGTTTAAGTGTATCCAAATATATTTGTGAATGAATTCAGTAAGCGTTTCGTGCTTTGTGTGAACCTTGAATCTTTCAAATATATTTTGGCAGTAGCTTACCACATTTTTAGACCGATTCCCCATTCGTAATTGTTCCAGTCGACCGATATCTTTCCTAATCCTCGATTCTCCCAACTAGTTGCTGTTCGTATTTTTCTTCTTCTGTTGAAGAGGTTGCAGATTTTACCTATAAGCCCAAATATCTAACCACTGCTACAGCTGCACAATAAATTGCCGCGTGAACGTCTGCAAATGATAGTTCATCTTGTGTGTAATCTGATAAAATATGTGTGTTCATTATGTGTACCGCTGCCTTCATTTCCTTTGAATGCTTGGGTTTAGGTATGTATGGTCTTTTGTTTGGTTCTATGTGTACAAACTGACATGGCTGTTGCAAATGCTAATGCTAGAATGTTCTTTAGATTGATCATGTCAGGTGTACAAGTTCAAGTTCAAGTTTTTAATAACAGAAACATCCATTGTCTGATATTTCCTAGTTTTCTTCTTCAAGAGAAATTCTACTAGCTGTCAAAGACAGTCCTTTGTTATTGTTTATGTTAACTTAAGTGTAAGTATGTGTAAGCCTTCTCGAAGGACAAAGTTATTGATTCAATAATTCATATTATTAGTATTATTAATTATTATTTTTATGACATTGTGACGATTTGTTTAAATCCAAAGACAAAATGTAAAAATGGGTGGTGAAACCCTAAAGAAAAAAAAAGAAAAGAAAAAAGAAAAGAAAAAAAAATAGTTTAATTTGCTGTAGGCCTACATATTAAGTTTTAGTGAGAGAGTATGTTGCTTAATGTAGCCCTTCTACTAGTTATTCTATTGATTCTGTAGGTCAACGTTTTAACGTTCTTTCACATTCACTAGGTCAACGTTTAAATCTCGAGGTGTTTGTCCCATCATTCTCGATCCTTTTTATTTCCATGTTGTTTTATTCGGGACAAGGGAATTCAATAAGAGCAGCGCCGATTAAGTATCATGGACGATACAGACATACACCACACCCACTACCAGGGGACACTAGGGTTCACTCCACAGTTTACTCCAGAGAAGCCTCGTGCTGGCAACTATCGGAAAACATTGAACTTGCTGCGATTAAGCTAAAGGGGTTCCAATGCCTGTTTAGTAGGTCCAAACTGTTATCGATTTTGGTTTTTAAATCAGGCCGCATTCTCATTTACGGTAGGGATGACTTCGGGTACCCGGAAACCGGTTCGGAACCGGTTCCATTACGATCCGGTTCCCTTTTTTTCGGATTCGGTTCTATTTTTAGCCTAAAAGTTGCCAAGGGTCTAGGCACAGACGAGAATAAATGAGCCAGAAACACCCGTGGTTGCAAAATTCTTAGGCCTAGGCCTAGGCCCATGTGTTGTGTTATAATAACATTGCAGAACTTGTTTATAACATTTTAATCATATACTTATTCTATTTTTCACGTTTAAGATCACATAATCCAAACTTTATGAACGAAAACGAAAGCAAACAATCTTGTAGGCCATTGTTTGTTCAACTGTTCTCACTTAGCAGTTCTTACAATGTCTGGGACACGGCTCCGCCCCCTATCGAAATTCGAATCGATTATCGCCCCGCCCATGTTTTCAATCGAAATTAGCCCGCGCAGATTCAAATTTACGAAAATTGAGAAAGAAAAATATGTGTAGGAACCGGTTCCGAACCGGATCCGGAGAGGGTGGATCCGGTTCCGGATTTTTCGACCCGAAGTCATCCCTAATTTACGGTATTTTATTTTCACTACTTACTTATTACTATGAGTTCAGAAAAGACTGGATGGATAAAGTGTTGTTGATTGGCTGAAGATGTTACGGAGCCTCAAAAACGAGGTAAAAACAGTGAAACACAGCACTGAACCACGAAATTATGGCGTCATACACGGATAAACGTACAACCGGTGGACGTAATAGGGAATTATAAATGGCATTGATCTTATGAAATGTGAACCGGACCACTCAAAATTCAACATGAAAACAGTTTGACTGTAAGGTGAACTGTGGTGTGAGCTAGTGAACATGCTGGGAACATGCAAACATGCTGGGAACATGCTGGTGCTTCTTCATGACCAGTAGCTTAACGATATCATCACCTTTACTCACTGACAATAGCCGTGTCAGATAACTAAGAGACTGCAAGAAACCAAAAAGTTGACTGAATTTATAAAATTATGCTAAGAAATGATATAGTTAGATACACAGTCGAGCACCGTACCAAACATGCAGGATAAACCTCTTAAAAGGGAGGATAGAGGGATTAGGAATAAATCAACTGTTCCAAGAACCGACTTACAAGCATCAATTATTCTGCGATATGAGCATAGGTGGCTGAACATGATGATGTCTTGAGACGCTGAGGTTGAAGAATCACACGTGAGCAGCGACATATCACGATGAAGAAGGTTCTCGAATCAGGTTCCTGGCACTCCTGAAATGTGCAACACAGTGACTATTAGAGTTGCACAACAATAAAATAAAAAAAATTGATAATTGGAAAGGTACAGACAGGTATTTGGGGTATTAACGAAAATTGTGAATTCTTGTTAATTTCAATAAAAAAAATTTCATATCTTTATGTTTCATGAGTTTCTGATTGCAAATATATGGTTTTCAATTCCGCGATATCCGCGATTTTTCCTATTTCGGCGATATATCAACGATTTTCTCGCTTTTCTTGTCTTTTTGCAATTTAAAAAAAAAAAAAAATTTTTTTTCAAATTCGAACAAAATCCGCCCACGAAATATAATTATGCAAAAATGTTGGCCAAGATTCTGGGCATGTGCGTGGACCGCCTAGGCGCGGGTCAGGGCATCGCATGATGTTTTATAGGGTCGGGGGGGGGGGGGGGTAGCTGCTGTGCGTTAATCCGTGATTTGTGTCATGACGTCGTACTACAGAGCAAGTCAGTAGTCTGCGTCTTTCAAATGGATTTCCCATGTTTCCGTGTTGTCAGCTCTCGTCTCGTCGAGTTTTAAACACATGAAATCCTAAGAAAACTGAAAAGAACCATCATCACAGTAGGGCTAAGCCTACGCACAGAGGCCTGGGCCTAGGCTTATAAGATAACAACCTAGGCCTACTACATGAGTACTGTGACGGCAAAAAATAGGCCTTGGCCCTAGAGACTGCATGCTTTCAAAATTATTACGATAAACAACAAAGGAACTTGGATCCGGGAATAGGCCTAGGCCTACACGGCATCAAAAACAAACATCCTTTATTGGTTCTGTTGCACCTATATCACTAATATTTCCGATCAACTATCGAGAAGAAAGGCCGGTGAATATTCTATTAATGCACTATTTATGTATTTAAAATCGTAGTTGGCGTAGTTTGACACGTTTTATGTTTCTTCCTTCAATCTTCCATCTTTGCTTTAGGTCTGTTCGTTGGACCTGCTCCAACTGCTCAGATCTGCTCGGATAACGAAATAGCCGTTCGTTTCACGAGATCACTTTCTCGAATTGCATTTTTTGGACTCGAGCAACTTGATCTAGAGCAGAAAGATCATGATTTTCGTGCTCTGACATTTTAGGAGGAGCAAGTTCGATTTGATAGCGAATTACGCGTGTTATTTAAATAAAAATGGCTACCTCGTTTGCTGGAAGTGTGAATAATATTTTGCCAATAAATGCAAACAAAATTTTTCTTTTTGGATTGATAGGCCTATATTTTTTTTAGAGCAGATTAGAGTCGATTTTCGCCCCAAAATGTGTTTGTCACAAAACACAAGAGTAATGTGATCTAACTTCCTCGAGCGTGGGTGTGGCCTAAATTCAACCTACTCTAAAGTGATCAAAGAGCAAAGTCGAGCAGGTCCAACGAACAGACCTTTTGACGCTAAGCTTGAAGGTCAAACTCGCCGAGCGACGCGTGGCGCGCTCCGTTGGCCATTGCTAGAACTAGAGTCGATAAAGAAGGTTAGGGAAACTTCTTTATCGACTCTGCTGGAACTCGTACCATTCAAGGGCGCGGAATATTCAAATGTGCTGAAATAGCATCGGAGATGCATAGACCGCGAATATTATAATGCGAGTGCAAATTTGTATGTTTGTTTTTTTTGTAGATGTAGATAAAAATAAAGAGGGACCTGTATGTTACCATGGTAAACTACATTTTTATTGCCACCTTAAAATCCTTTTATGATCCCGGTTGCAAAATTCCCAAAAATATTGAGAAAAAAATTATACACCGCAAACAAACGAAAATGTCAGTAATTTTCACCACCGATTCACCACTTTTTGACAAATTAAAAAACAAAAATTGCCATATATTTTCACCCCAAATACCTGGCTCTGGGTATATATAAAGATATAAAACACTAAAATACTAATTTATTATAAATAGGTAATAGCCTAATAATAGGCCTATCTAGTGGCGGATAGTTTTAGATATCTAGGAAGGAAATGAAGAAATGGCAAGTGGAAAGATTAAAAATGAGATGAAACATCAGAATACAAAATGTAACTTCTACCAGTGAGTGAAAGGTCTGATGTGGGATTTTTTCTTAAATGTTTGTAAATGAAGATTTTCATGTAGTACCGGTAGCCTATATAAAACAATATAATTATGTACTACACTACATAACATTACACAACATACACTTAGGGCTGTGCGAGCCTAGAATTTTTAAGTCAAGCCGAGCCGAGCCTAATATTAAAAAAAAGCTTGATTTTCGAGTCGAGCCGAGCTTTTTCAAAAAAAAAAAAAAAATTAATTAAAAATGATTTTAAAAATTTTTTTAATTTAAAAAAAAATTAAAAATGGTTAGGCTACATATTTTGAGACCTAAAATAATGAAAAAAAGGTCGGCCTATATTCGGTACTATACGGTAGATTCCAAAAAATTGGAATCGATCATTGTGATCTAAGAATCGATTCGGAATCTATTCCCAAGAAAAAACTTTTTAATTGTACGCGCACTTATTTTGGTGGTCATTTTCCATGGAACACGTGATAGGCGGAGATATTCCCGCGGTCTTTTTCCGCGTCGAGTGGGTGGGTCGGGCGATGCGCGGGAGTTGTATTGCGGGTGGCCTATGTTCAGGCGTTATTTCAAATGCAAGAGCACGGAAATAATGCGAGTGTTGTTTTTGTGATTGTATTTTCAAAAAAAAACATCACGCTATATACGGTCCGATACGGTAGGCCTACTCAAGCCTGATTTAAACGGTTCAATGTTTCCTTCAATCCCTTGATTTCAAGGGTTGCATTCAAGACCCATTGAAGAAAACATTAAAGGGCTATTTACACTGTGCTATACTGTGCAACTATTTAGGCCTACATGGTTCAATATTGAATCTATAGTCAGTAGTCACAGCCATTTAAAAATGACACCAACCATATCAACACAACTATGTCCAGCCCTTACTTTTATCTCACTCTACAGTACCTCCCATGGCTGAAGCAGCGACGTCACGATAACAATGAATTCTGATAACAATGAAATGAACTCTGATTGTCTTTTTTGCTACAACCTTGAAAAGAATAGGATATAAATCTAAATGACTGGCATTCAATGGGCTTAATTCAAGACCTTGAACCGTCTAATGGGCAAAAATCCTTGAATTCAACCCTTGAAATCAAGGGTTTGAAGGAAACATTTAGACCAATGACTTACCTACCTGTCTAGAGAATCCTCCTCGTTAACTAGCGACGCCAACGACGCCAAGCAATGACACTGAAGGGTCTTATAGTTTCCTCGAACTCCTGAAAGTGAAACACACAGAGTTATAAACAATTCTAACTGAGCTAGGCTCTATAGTTGTTCCAAATAAACCTTCCTGATGTTTGCAACATAGGTCTGTTTAATTGAGCTAGGGCCTATACCTATACGTGTTTACTGCTTATAAATCACCCTCAGGAAACACAAGGCTCCACCAGATAATATAAAAAAAAGACAATTAAACCTGTAAGGGTGCAAAAAGGCAAAAAGACGGCTTTTATTAGTTTTGTCCAGGCCAGTGGCTAAAACTGGCCAAAACTCAGAAAGATTACATATTGCAATTTATCATCAGTTTTTAGAACTAGATATATCACGTGAATCTTAATAGACTTCAGGTAAATTTTATTCTACACACTTGTATACCTAAGTTGATACTCTGCACTCTGCAGGCTATACGCGTTTCCAAGCAAAGATAGATGGCAGCACTAAAACGCAACATGTCGGACCGATCGGTGATAGAGGCGAGCTGCTTACGGCGAGCGCTGTATATTCAGTTAGGTTCAACTTGATTTTTGTTACATTTCTGATCATTTGCGAAAACATTGTTGATTAATGTCATATCGTCCGCGTATTTTATAAGTAAAATTCGTAAGTTTCGGGGATCGGCTTTATTAAAAACGGGAATTTAATGGCATTTTAAATTACAACAAATAATTGAGATTATTTGATGAACAAACCACACTGTTAAACTATTAAATACAGAAACAAGTGTATCAAATAATGTTGAATGGTGAAGATCGATGATATTTTGCCAAGAAAATGTTGCCCACCAATTCTAATAATTTCAATAATTATTTACTTGATATAGGTGGGACCAGATAAGGTGTCCCACGTCAAGGTCAAGCGAGAGCACGGACACCAACGTTGACAATTTACACACAATGGGCATAAGGTAGGGCCTACCGTATTTGGTCATGTTATCGTGATATGTTATCACATAAATCAACATTTTATAAGCTATGAATAAAGTAGTTCGTCCCACAGAGTCAGTATTTTAGCGAAATAATGATTTTAAGTAATCACGATTTCGAAAGTTTTTTTGCCTTGTTGGTAATGGTGTGTCCAAAGTTCCAGCTGTTTATAATGCCAACCTCGCCAGATGTGATGTCAATGTTTAGGAGCATCAAAATGTCTAGATTTAATTCGTACACTTCATAAATACTTTATTTTTAGGATATATTGGGCAGGCCTTGGCTTTGAAATAGTCGTGTTTTTCTCCGAAAGCAGTTTTAGAGACCGTTATTTTATTTACTTTTTGCCGATCCTGTGGCCATAGTGCGTGGACGACAGTGCTGCGATCCCTCGGCGAGTGACAGCTTATCTGGTTCCACCTATATCTAAAAATCAGAAGAGCTTCTAGCAAATTATACCCCTACACTTGTTTTGTACGTTTTCTACATCGTTTTTCAATGTAAACGCAATCGGAATAGGCCTATATATTTTTCTACTATACACTTAGGACTACCGTTTTTTTTTTTTTTTTTTTTTTAAATAACCATTTTATTAAAAGTAGGCCTATTGAATAGCTGATGGCCTATTTTTATTATTATTTTGTATGTCAATAATGGCATGACGCGTCATTCTGCAGAGAGCTTTAAAATCCTGTAGGTCATATCATTATACTTATTCTATTGTAATAATATAAATCGTATTTATTATGATATTATGTATAGCCTAATATTATGTAATAAATGAACAATGACAGTAAACGGTATATGTAGGCCTATACATTAATTATATAAGGTAGAAAAGGAGTTGGGACAGTTGTGCATAAGCCCTAATACAATTATTATTATTTTTGTTATCGTTTTGTTGTTATTATTATGACTTTATTTATATTAAATTATCATAATAAAACTAAAGAAGTATATCTCAATTAAAAGTGCCATAAGAAGCGAGCGATACTGTATGTGTGTGTTGTGTTTACTATGAGTTGTGAACATTCTTGACGGTTTGAATTTGATTTAGTAGGCCTTTATCGTACCCTGTTAACCTATATATTTAGTATATAGCTTATAAATACCAATGATTTATTATGATATTACAATTAGAGAATTGTAATAATATGGATACAAATGCCATCCTCGGTGTCTTATGGGCGCAGGTCTGAATATAGTAATATTATTCTGGTGAACAATGGTCTCGAATCCCGCATATTGGAGAGCGATTTTATCCTTTTGGTGCACCCCCATGCTTTTGATTATCATCAATCAACAACATTTTGGGAGAGCAACGACAATGTACCTGTGATTGTACATATTTATAAGTGACAAACACGGAATGACATGTGTTCTTCAGATAAGTACATAGCGCGCTCCTCCGACTATCACTGATCGGACAGTTGCATTTTTCGCCACCAGGTAGCAACCCCTTTGCTTGGAAACGCGTATACTGCGTATCAGTTAAGAATGTCGCTGCAGAATTATCGCAGTACTGCCACCCTCGCATGGCCACCTGTTCAGGAAAAATAACACAGAACCATTCTCTAAAACGGTTCGTAAAATAAGGTAAAACTGTAAAACGGCATCAAACTTCTTCTGAAAATGTGTACGCCTTTTAGGTAACGATTATGTAAAACTGGAATATATTAACGGTCATGCTAAGCTCATTACGTGAAGGCGTGATCTCACAATCCATCCGTTGGGGTTTGCAGCAGAAACGCGGTAAATTTGAAATCAATAATGCCAACACAAGAACAGAAATCAAATTTTTAAACCAATTCAAAATCCAATAATTTTCATCAGTTTTTGCCTTTTTTCCTCATCTTTTCTTGTCTTTCTCTCTTGTTCTGTTGAAGGTGGTTAAAACCGCCTAAAATGAGTTTTTACCAGGCTGGTTAAAACCGGTTTATATCATAGGCCTAGGGTATAATATAATACGGTAATACCTATATCAAACTTTTTTGCAAATGTTAGTTTAAGGATAAGTTAATAACATCCCTTAATGCCAAATTTTTATCTACCTCCCCATTGGTGATATATGACCTTGAATATATCGATTTTGAGAATTTTCCCCACTTTGGGAATTTTTTTACCCTCAAGGGGAGTATAAAATATGGAGTGTTTATATTTTTTCTAATAAGTGTGAGGGTCAAGTAAAAGGATATACAAAAATAATTTTGTTATTTACAACCCTTACCCAGAAATCAAATTTTGAAAATGGGAAAAAACTCAATGCATAAGTAACAAAAATTATAGTATTTGAAAGAACAGGCTTTAGGGAGTAAAATACTATGCCTACAGTTAAA
Source organism: Sweltsa coloradensis (assembly GCA_024449915.1). NCBI lineage: Eukaryota > Metazoa > Arthropoda > Insecta > Plecoptera > Chloroperlidae > Sweltsa > Sweltsa coloradensis. The sequence goes on from JAMZAV010000160.1 coordinate 783,982, forward strand.
AAAGTTCTGTACTGTATATCCATTAAAGAATGGTTCAATATTACGCAATATAGGCCCTATAAAAGTGTCAAAAATGGTTGGAATTTCACGAAACTGAGAAGGTAAACAAGTCTCAGATCTCCATTTTCTCGACAGTAGTTGTTGGTGCACACCCTTCAGTTGTCACTCTCTCGTCGTTCACATGAACTTTAGTTTAGGTACATTTCTCCACTCTTCGGCAGATGGCGCACGCCTGCTTGTTCTTGCATCTAGCTGACCCAGATTCCGGAGAGTGGAGGGTGTCTTTGTGTCTGTCAACAACCCCCGACAGACAAGTGCGGACTCTCGAGGCTCACGTTACGGCCACACGCACGGTTTCACGGCTCGCTACGGCCAACTGTACACTACGTACATAATTTTAGTTTACCTAATTGTTAGTTGTTTCGTGTTATTCATATACTTGTGTACTACTGTGCTACATATCAGTCAATAATATTCAGTTCGTTAAGCTTCACCAATCAAGTGATTTACCCACCTATGGATGTACTAATTAGTTCGTAATTTATTCCTGGTCCTCCGATATTTATAAGTTAAGTTTTAAGTTTTATTTTAAGTATTTTATGATTAGAAAGCCACTTGGGCCCAAACAGTAGTGAATTATGTGGGAAGTCGATAGGTCGATATCGATCAAAATGCGATTGTAGTGGTGCGTGGTGCAGCCTGTATGTGGCAAGTGCTTCGAACTACGTTGAGCGTCTGTCACCTGTCAATAAAATAGGTTTCTAAGCCTACTTAGTGAAACCTTGTAAACGTGATTCGAGTTTTTAACCGAATTTGTTGATTGCCCGTGTCACGGGCAACTAACTATGAATTATGCCCCGGGCAACTCGGGCATAGGAATTTTTTAGCCCTGTAATCCGAGGCCTACACATAAAAATAACCTAAAACAATAAGCCAGGCTCACTCACCAGGCTCAACGTAAGAGGCAGACGAGTGAGAAGGTCTTGTCTGGAATCTTGAAACAAGTGCACAGCTCAGACGGTTGAGTGGTCAAGGTGATTAATTTGTAGACTTTGAGAGACCCAGGGTAGGCTTAGGAAGTGTAGAGATAAGGTAACTCTTGTGTCAACGTTGTCTTGATGGTCTTTCGTTCACCTCAGTCCTGAAATGTAAAACAGCACTTTAAAATGGTGGTAAAATGGTATAAATACTGTATTTATACGAGTACTAAGCCTCGGGTAGGCAGAGGCTAGCATTTAATTTAAAATTATGATGTTCAATAAGTGGGGTGTCCCGAGTCGAGTCCGATTCCTAGTCTTAAGTACGGTAAGACCTAGATTTTAACATTCGAGCAAGATCGATCAGAAATGAGAATTCCTGTGAATGTTTGAATTTCGATGCGAGATCGAGCAAATATCGAGATTGAGCGATCAACATATGAAAAATGAAAAAGGTTCAGTGTCCTCCACCAAAATTAAGCACTTTTAGAAAATGATCGGTCTAACTTGTTAGTACCTGTGTTTGTGTAGGCTCCAAAAGTGATAACAAAATAACATTTCATTTATTAAAAAGAAGGAAAAAAAACAATATACAGGGTTCCCACTTTTTGTTTAGAATCAATTTCCCTGACTTTTCCAGTTTTTCCAGGTTTAGTTTCACTTAATTCCAGGTGTGATACACGCCCAAAAATAGCTTGCCGGGAACGCAGCACCCTCTCGATAGGCTCTACAATTTATTTCCCCGTACTTCATCAGGGCGGAACTTCGTTTCATGGGCAACTTTTTTAGAAAGTTCCTTAAAACGTTCCAGTTACAATTAAGTAGTCATTTTGTATTTAGCACCACTTTTCAGTAATCGTTGGTAAGCAACCTTGCCATTAAATATAATTTATAATTTTCATATCATATGTAAGCCCCATCATCATGATTCATTACCCTACCGCTCACCGTGCTCTTTGACAGCCGTACGCATGCTTGCAAGTTGCACGGCAGTCGCATGGCAGTCGCATTAAACAAACTTAAAAATAAAAGGGAACTTTTAAAAGGAACTTGAACTTTTTAGAGGTAAGGGTGTAAAAACGAACTTGAACTTGATAAAAGTTCTTTTTTTAATTGATGAACTGAATCTTTTACAAGTTCCTTTTCAAAAGGAACTTCCCCAAGTATGCCAACAAACTGTAATCATGTTGGCCTTACAATACAATACCTACAATAGTTTCATTTCCATGTAGGCCTAGGATACAGAAATGAACTTGAACTAGGGTTACCATATGTACGGAAGGTGAATGTAGGACAAAGTAAGGATGGAGGTTTGCCAACTGAACGGGGTCTGGGGCGAAGCCCCAGCCGCCGGAGTCGATTTTTTTTTAGGATCTTATATTGTTTGAGGAAGGGCTTAAAACACATTTCAGAGTTATTGTTTGATCAAAGCAGCCCATCTGTTTATTCGAAATTGTGCAATTGTTATACACTGTTACACAAATTAAATACATTCATACGTACACCGACCACTGAATGATGGTTGAGGAAGGATATTATTGTTATTTATTAGTCTTTACTCATCAGTATAGTCATACCATACACTAATTATCAATTTATTTTTGATTTTTTTTCTCGGCTCTTTAAAGGGATCGTTCACCTCTTATGTAAAGGGTTACACAAACATCTATTTACCTATGAAGACTCCATTTACAACAAATTATTGACCAAAAATAATCATAGTAATGCTAAATTAATTGTTAAATGTGCAAAGAAATTTTGTTCATCTTCCCCACTTATCAGTCGTGGGCCCGTGGCAACAGTGCACGAGTAGCGGCCGGCAGAGTGTCAAGTGTCAAGGTGAGCTGCGTCATCTTATTGGGCTATCACTTAGCACGCGACACAAGCTTTGAAGGAGGGTGGGGGATAAGACATTGATACTCTGTTTAAATTAGGTCGAAACAAAACACATGTGCATCCCCAACCCGGCTGAGATGGATATGGTAATTTCTGGATTGATTTACATAACATGTAGGCCTACATCTGTTATTCACACAAAGCAAAATACAAAGTTTGCGACGTAAAATTAAAATCAATTAATCGTACGACGCCTATACAATCTTGTAATCTCGTGATGAAGCACAGCAGTCATGTCACTGTTTACAATAGAATAAGCAGGAGCAGGTGAATAACGTACCAATAGGGTGCACTTTCAGTCTTATCTTGAGTCTTGACGATGACTATTTTTGTGTAGGCCTATTTGGAATGATCATATTTCCTTTAAAACATTTCATTTTATTTATTTTCTTGTCTTGTCTCTACGCTAGGTATGGCCATTCCATTAGCACAAGTATCGAGTGATTATTACAAAATTATGAAATTCTGCTGTTACGACAATCGACTTGTTAGATATACGCAAGTGTCCCCCCCCCCCCCGGGCTGCCAGTCGAAAGATAAATATTTAATGCTGATGCACTATGCCAGTATTCTTTGTCTGTTGCTGATGACGGTGATTTTTATCTATGTTTATGTTTGGAATGGTTCTAATATATTATGTGCCAGCCTGCATGATGCATCTACTCGAAAAACGATAAGCTATTAGGAAGAGTAAACAAATACTGCCCGAAAACCTTATGCATACTTTTCACATTGAAATGTACACATATTACTATTAGTAATATTTAGTATTAGTATTAGTATGATAATACTAGTAATAATGAGGTGAGGTATGTATGTACAGTCAGTGTCACTGATATAATATTGTTTATCTTTTTACGGTGCATTAAAATAGATAGTACAAGCGTAACACGCGAGACTTATTCGGGAGGTCCCCGGTTCGAATGTTCGATACTTACCAAGTGCTGGCAACAATGACATTTTACGTTTTTACGAAAACTGACGCTATCCCATAGCTACTTTATTAGCAGTATGTTTTTCAAAATAAGTGTTGTTGCCCAGTGTTATGTATTAGGGCTGGGCAAAAAATCGATATTTCGATATGATGTCGATAATTGGAAAAAATTTTGATATCGATATTTGATTTCATATCGAAATATCGAAATTTACACAATGCTAAATTTAGAAATTTTGGTGGAGGTGCCAGGTAGGTAGTCTAAATTAAATTACCCTGGCTGGTGCATTTGCTGGAGGTGCCGGGTCATAAAACGCGATTGTGAGATCGTAAATAGGTCTATGGTGACACCTTATCAACCCTATTTGGCCAAAATTATGAAAAATAACACTCTAAAAAAAAAAATTGAAAAAAAAAATTTGAATTTTTTTTTTCTTTTTTTTTTACTAACAATTACATTTTGATATATCGATATCATATCAAAATTTTTCGTGTGATATCGATAATTGAATGATATGTCATAGCCCAGCCCTATTATGTATTGTTGGTGATTGTGAACGCGGGTCTTCCGCTTTGGTTTTAGTAGAACAGACTATTTCGACAGATAGACCGGGACCTGCCTCGCGCGTTACACGCCGCTAGTGGATGTGCTGTGTTGCAACACCTCGCCAGCTTCAGAACAGTGACGTCACTGTTCTTGAGCGCGGCGATGAATTTAAAGACCCCTATTGACGTAGGTCGGGAAATATACACAAACTACTTAGTGTTTATGTTTCTATTTGATATTAAGACTAATTTGTTAAAGAGGTGAACGGACGCTTTAAGCACACGTCCATATACCATACGAAATCTGAGAAATAACGAAAAACAAGTAAAGTCAGGTGTTGCTTGTGCGCTCTTTTGTTGTGTTATCGCATTCGTCAATCTTGACAATTCCTTTCCCAGCCAGTGTACTATACACACTAAAAACATCATACTGCGAGGCATGGCATTCACGTGCAGCACTGAAGGATCAATGTTTGTGAGATGTCTAAGACTTAGAGGCTACGTACGCCGCTACTTGCGTGGGCTGTAATAAGAAACCTAAACTACCCGAATTTAAATAAAACAATAGGCCTACCCTAGAGTACATTCAAAGCTCGAGTGGCGGGCGGCAACATGCATCAAACAATATTTTCTTTGAAATACTGCGAAGAACGTGACCCGCAAAAAATTAACTCTTATGTAATTTAATTAGGCCTAATAAATTTACGTTTTTCGAAGATTTTTTCAATGATTTCGTTTTTTCCGGAAAAGTGGACATTTCACTACTTTTGCGAAATTCCTGGAGGACATATTTTCAAGTCGAAAAAAGAGGACATGTCCGGGATTTCCCGGAGGTCTGGTAACCCTAACTTGAACAAACAAACATGCCCAGGGTAGGGTTACCATAATTTAAACTCAAGGTACAGGGACAAATCTTGCCAGTCAAAAACAGCATGGGGGTCGCCGCAGGCGATATTTTTTTAAAACTAGGTAGACTTTTAGAGTGCGTTTTGAGCGTTTCAGAAAAAAAAATACCTGACTGAATGAATGAAAATATTGTCGTAAGTCTAGTGCAGAACCCAGAAAACCACCAAAAATGCATTGCATTTTGCAATGTGTTGTATTGCATGCAATGTATTGGCGGGACGCGGCACTTAAAATAAATATCGTGACTGTCCCGCTGAAAGCGGGATGTAAGATAAGATAAGATAATTTATTGGGTTTTTGTTAGGCCTAGGCCTACATGTAGTACTTAAAGTGTTTGACAATAATTAATATATTGTGTTACCCATGTTTTTGGCCAGAATTAGTTTGGCCCTAGTCTAACTAAACCTTATAGTTAATTTAATATAATATGTACATGAAAATATATATTTAAGTGCTTAGTAGGCCTATATACTTAATTCTAAATAGTTTAGGTTTGTGCTAGTTTATGAATCTATGGTAAGAAGGTAAGAGGTAAGTAAAATTATAGTACATATAATAATAATAATAATAATAATCATAATAATAATAATAATAATAATAATAATAATAATAATAATTTAAGGCTTTCGCGGCCCGGTAAATAATTAACACAATTAACTGGTCGGGACATTTCGCCACGTCGATTCTGCTGCGTCAAAAGCAATAAAAGCAGAAACTACGCGGCGAAATGTCCCGACCAGTTAATTGTATTAATAATAATAATAATAATAATAATAATAATAATAATAATAATAATAATAATAATAATAATAATAATAATAATAATAATATGAATATGAAACAATACTTAGTTTAAATATTTGATTAGGCCCCTATTACTTAATTTAATTCTAGAGCTAGGTAGTGTTTTTAGTTTTACCGTGCTCATTTGTGTAGGTATTCATTTAAGGTAGGTACAGTATTGTTCTTTAGAAAATCTGTGAGTCTTTTTTTGAATATATTTGTAGAGTTTGATGTCTTTATTTTTTCTGGAAGCTTATTGTACCGGTATATTTGAATTTTTATGTATTTTGAGTTTAATTGTCCCTTTTTTGTTTTATACCGGTAGTGATTTTGTTCTTGTTCGGAGTTGTGTCGTGTCATGTGTTGGTGTGTTTGGTTTCGTGTTTGAATGGTGTGTATATTTTTCCTAATGTGAAGTGCTGCTTCGTATGTGTACCTATAAACTGTATAGGGAGAGTATTTTTAATTGGGTGAAGATGGGTTTGCATGGTGTTTTTGGATTTGCTTTTACTATCGTTCGTACTGCTCTCTTTTGGATTATGAAAATTTGTTGCGATAATGGCGAGGTACCCTAGGTACCCTAGGTAGGCCTAGGCCCAGTGTTGGGTAAGTTCTTATTTAAAATGAACTTTCTAAAAGTTCAGTTCACAGAAAGTTCAAGTTCTTTTAAAACCAAAAATTTTGAAAAGTTCAAGTTTGTCTAAAATATGAACTAGGTAAGTTCTTTTAAAAGTTCTTTTGTAAAAAAATCACTATTATATTAATCGCTGGCGTAAAATGAAGAAAAACACTAGGAAAAACAAGGGTGTGCGAGTATCACTTTTTCAAGTCGAGTTGAGTTCGAGTAGGGCTACTAAACTATTCGCGAGTTTGAGTCGAGTTCGAGTAGTAAACAAATATCTTCAAATCTATGTTGTTTTTGTATTTATGTAGGCCCTATGTATATGTATGCAATCTTATTACCAAATTAATATTATGCTTCAATGCATTAGCATAGCCTTTGCACCATTACCGGTACTATCTATTTTAGAAGGTACAACCGTACAAGCTAGTTAAATTCAATTCTGACTACACTTACACAAGTGCATTTAATTACCGGTAAATCAATTAATATAATGCTAGACACCCAGGAAAACTATTCACAGATGTTGTTTTCGGTAACAAAATGTTTGGAATTGATTTACGATAATAATATGTAATATGAACAATACGACTTGCAGATTGAATTTCAAAACTATATTATTACGCACACAAAGCACGGAGATGGGCATCATATTAGCCAAAGAAGTTGCATTAATTATGAAATTCGAGCGCTGCTGGTGGTCTAACTCTAGTAGCAAGGTTTTACGGCGGGGGGAGAGGGCGTGTCATAGATTGCGACCTTCCCCGGCTCTCTGGCACTACTTCTCGGGCTCAACTGATGGCGGTGACATCGTTTTGATGATTTGTACTACATTCTCGTTACCAGCTTGTAAAATTACGGCAGATAACATTTTAGGCTTCCAAGATTTTTTTCCCGAATTACTTGGCGTGCATCGTTTTAACTTCGTGAATCGTTCCGTGACCTTGTCAAAATCAGCTGAACGTGCGTCAACGTAGGCCTACGGTGGAAAAATGATTTGCTATTGTTTTTAAGCGTCGACGGCGGCGAGTCGATGGCTGCTCAACGCACGGAAAGAACTTTCGGTAAAAGTGCAGTAGGGCCTATAGCGAACGTGGGTATTATAGCGGCTAATACTCCACCTACAAAACCTTTAACGTCGCTGTTTTAAATCTAAAGTACCTTCTAAACCTTTAACGTCACTATTTTAAGCGAAAGTAGGTACTTTTCCGTTGAAAGTCCTTTACAGGCCTATTTAAAATAGCGACGTTAAAGGTTTTGTAGGCCTAGGTGGAGTATTAGCCATACCCACGTCCGCTATACTGCACTTTTACCGAACTTTCAAATGAACTTTCTAAAACTGAAAAGTTTGTTCTCGAAAAGAACTTTTAAAAGTTCAAGTTCATTCATTTAAAAAAGGAAGTGCCTATTTAACCGTAGCTACGGGAAAATTATGATTCTCAATTCGTCCGTAGCATGAACGAAGATCAGCGGAAATAATCGAAGGTATCCGAATCGTCCGCGGGATACCACCTAACTAGGCCAATAGCTTCAAATATCACAGAGCGTTGTGGCAGAGTGGTAGCGCGTCCGAATTCTATGCAAGAGGTCGGCGGTCTATTTGGGTCCATGTTTTTTCTGCAAATGGTTTCACTACATTCGGCCCCGTCGCAAACACAAATCTAGATGATAAAAGCGTTTAAAAAGTGCTGCGCCGCGCTAGTTCTAGGATACAATCGATAAGAGCGCACCCGAAATCCTTTCCGTTAAAAACGAGTTTAGATTTAAAATAGCAAAGTTAAAGGTTTGGTTAGTAGAGTATTTTATTAAAAAACGAGTTAAGATTTAAAATAGCAACGTTAAAGGTTTGGTAAGTAGAGTAGGCCTAGGCCTATTTTATTGAAAAGGTTGGTAGGCCTACTAAGTAAATGTCATAATAAACATGGCGCGCCGGCAACAGTGAAATGGTAGTGTTTGTGTTCAATCTTTATTAATTATAACATAATTCGTATAGGCCTATTTTCAGAGTGGTTATTATTGAATTAACATAATTTTACCGTAATTTACTTCCCGTTCCTACGGTTAAATTAGCAGGCCTAATTTTTCCGTATCCACAGTTCGAGTACCTTCGGTGATTTCCGCCGATGTTCGTTCATGCTACGGACGAATTGAGAATCGTAATTTTCCCGTAGCTACGGTTAAATAGCCACAGCGTTTAAAAAAAGGGTAAGTTCACTGAAAAGTTCACAAAAAAAGAATGCGTTCTTTTTAAAAGTTCCTTCCCCAACACTGCCTAGGCTAGGCCTTTGGCAACCCGGTACCCTACCTACTTGTTCGAATGGGGGGGGGGGGGGGGGGGGGTCCAAATGAAAAGTCTATTTTTTGCAACCCCCCAATAACCAACTTTTAGGCAAAATCAGTGTTTTTAATGGTGTTTAAAGTTTCACGCTCCCTACCCAACCCACTAACCTACTTTTAGGCAAAGTTAGTGTTTTTAATGGTGTTGGACCCCCTCAACCGAACAAGTTTCCTCTAGGCCTAGGGGCCTAGCTAGGCCTACCTAGCCCAGGAGCCATTCCGTATGTAAGGGACGTTACATTTTCACTACTTAACACATATTTTTAAGACTTGAAAATATAAGCTGTTCATATTATGGTAGCACATATCACATCAACAATAATTTTGATTTACTGATCTGAAAAATTGCACTCCAAACATGTTAACCATCTTCAAGAAATATCACATTTAGTGTTGAACGGATGTTACTAATTTGGGAACTACATTTACACTAAGTGGTATTTCTACTAAAAAGCCCAGGCCCTCCAAGTAGGGTAAAAAAAATAATTTGGTATATATGGTGATTCACAAGAATCATGAAATACCCTCAGGTCATTACCTCTGAGAAAAGTTCAAAATTGAATGTTAATTAATAAAAAGTGTGTAACGGATGTTACAGTGCTTTGTAACGGATGTTACGAGTGACCTGAAAGCGCAGCGTTTGAAGCATTTGCTTAAAAACCCAACCTTCTTTGAAAAAAAAAACAGATTGCAAGCTATTGCTTGATAAATTTAAATGCATTACATTTTTTTAAAATTAGTAACTTTTTGAGACATAGGATGGATTTAACAAGGATGTGGCAAGACAAAACAATTATCAAAAAAAAAAAAACTTATAGAGAGAAGTCTTGGACCAAGTAAGTAGATTAGGCCTACCAATTATGTATTTTATAATAACAATATTTTGTTTAATGAGTTTAGACCTTTTATTACTTTGAAATTTGTTTAGGTCAGGTTAGGATTGTAGGTTTACTAGGCCCTACAGGTGGCCTAACCAGGAACCTGTAGTCTAGACCTTAGCCTAGACCCATCCTAACATTTTAAGTTGTCAAGTATCATTGGTTTTCACTCAATTATTGACCAAACATTAACTAAAAATAATGTAACATCCGTTACATGTAACATCCGTTACACATTTTATTAATAGTTATGATATGTAGAAATAAACCAAAATATCCCACATGTAGATGAGTACCCTAACCTCACTTTTGGAAGTTTTGGTTTTATCAGAATAACCTTCAATGATTTACAAGTACTTTTGTCCCGTTTTTGTGTAACGGATGTTACAACAGGTAGCATTTAAATGAAATTGAGATATATTGAAACATGACTTACCTAGAAAAATTTATACTGCACAGTTGACAAGTACCAGCACCTGTCTTGAGTTTATTTCCTACACCCCATCAGTCAGGGGTACCAAACCTCTAGTTACATTGCAACCAAAATTAAGCATATTTCACTTAGTCACATCCGTGTGGCAACACACGGTGAAAAACATGCTTAAAACTATGTTAGAATAATGAGATTTTTGTTTAACTGTTTAATTTTTAAAACAGAAGTGTTGACCAAACAGTTTTTTGCTAAAATAAAATAAAAAATATTATTTTTATTTTATTCCAAATTCCTGCTTTTGACGGAATGGCTCCCAGGCGATTAGCCTAGGCGTCGAGCCCTTACCTGAAACCAGACACCCAGCGGCATATTTCCGTGGACGCAGAAAAATGTTATAAACGCGCATAGGCTAGGACTAGCCCTACTCCTAGTAAACTATTCAACTCACAACTAAGTTTTGAAATAGTTTCTCATTTTCCTGATATTTTATCGAAATGTATTAGGCCTAGGCCTACCACCAGGATCGGTAAAGTAAGACACTACAACGAAACGAACGACAAATGCAACCATGTTTACCAACATACGTACAAACGATGTACAAATTTCGTTATCTACACTGGTTAAAAAAAACTAGAAACGAAACTTAGTTATCGATTTTATGTGATAAATAGGCTTGTATTGAAAAATATAACATTATTGTATGAAAAATGGTTGGAAATATGACATGTATCAAAAATTTAATGTTTGATTTAATCGTATGTTTTGTTACAGCATTGGAGACCCTGCACGTTGCCTGCCTATAATGCCTACATCAATGCCTACATCCATCTCATTAGTTATCGGATTGGCGGGAGCAGCAGTTGAACGTCGTGAGAACGTAAAAAGTTTGTTCCAATTTTATGCGTTCCGTGATATTTAGGCTGCTTTTATTTTCATTTGGGATAGCCCAAATATTAAAACGAGAAAAATTGATTAAAATGAATGGGTTTTTGGTAGCGAACTGAATGGGCAAGAAAAAAATGAACAAAAAATACTGTACGAAAATTCGGGGGTAAGTTAAGACATGGTGGGGGGGGCCCATCCCTACATTTGGGCAGATTTTTTTGGAAAAAAGGTTTGCTGAAGGAAAAAAGAGAACGACGAGTAGGCCTGGCCCAAAATGCTAGAAAAAATGTTTTACTGCGGTCATAACAGCACAAATTTTAATAATAAATTTACTTAACCCCGGTTACAATTATACCCCTGGGAACTTGAGGTGGGCAGGCCAGATACCTAGCCCAGGACCAGATCTTTGGTGGGTCTGTGCCATTTAAGATGATGCTAGGAAGAAAGTTCTGCTTGATAGTTATGTTTACCTATTCCAGAATTCAATGTACCAATTAAGCTAACCATATTTTTAATTTCGATATATTATAGGTAGGCAGTGGCGGCTCCTGGTTAGAGCTGCAAAGCTGCAGCTACCCCTTGTAAAATAGTAAATAAAATAAATATTTACTTATTTAAAAAATAAGTTATTTTTATGTTTTTCAACTTTATACACATTTAATTTTGCTATTAGTTTGACTGCGTGATTTTCTGTTGATTCCGTCGAGCAAGCGGTTCATTTCCACGCATACTGCGAGCTGTAGCTTTGAGACGCTGCAGTCAACTTTGCCCATGTTAAACTGATTTAAATCACCTCGTTCCTCGCAGCGAAAATAAGGCTGTTTGGGTGCTGCTTCTAGCCAGCATTGAGCCCACTGAGGCTCGTTCGGCAACGTTCGCCGCAGCTCGGCTCGGACTCGGTCACGTTGCGTTCCCTTCCCACGCTCGGACTTCATCGGGAGTTGTAATCTCTTCCCCTATGCGTAGTGTAGGTGGGATCGCAGTGTACTTGCCAGATAATTAACCGATAATGAGTGAAAGTGTTAGTGCAATTGATTTTTAACTTCATAGTATAGTTTTTTTTTATCGTCTTCTCTTGAAGAAAAGACTACGACGAAGAAAAATTATAGTATTTTTGTTGCTTCCGTTTGGTCATAATGCACCACTCTGGCCTAGGGGATATGGGGAGGAGGGGCCCATGCTGGTCAGAACCAGTCCCAACGCCGTTATTGGTGATGACGTAGAAGGCAATAAGTAAGGGAGCATCGTACAGCCGAGTGCCGACATTTCCGTGCAGATATTTACACAAAAAATGAATGGATCTATGGTTGTGAACAAACAAGCAAGCTTTATTGTTATCCTTGTTTGTTGTTTGTTGGCGTTAAAACATGGACGGATAAAAGTTAACTCTAATTTAAGTAAATTAGTAGATGAAATACGAAAACATGAGAGCTCTGCTGTTCACATAAACTGGTAGGCCTACTTAGGTTGGTACTTAGGGAAACGTCCCATTTATTTTGCAGCACCCCTACAATAAAATTCACGAGCCGCCACTTTAGGTAGGATACATTTGTTTAATACAATACGTTCGGTTCAGGCAAAAATCATTGCAGTAGGCCCTAGGCCTAGAGGGCACTGCTGTCACAGGATGAAATGATTACTCATTAATGTATGGTACATAAAATGAAGGAAAATTTGACTTTGTCCCTTCTTTTTATCTAATCACTTTTTCAAGGCTTGTCTGTATTTTTTTATATGTGCATTTAGACTAGGTAGGCCTACTCATAATCAAGGCATCAGATTCTTTGTTCCATATTGTGTGCACATTATTTCCCCTTCTTTTCATCACAGAACAGCTCAATAGTCATAAATTATTATCATAAGTGTAATGATTATTTTGGCACATTAATGATAATTTCATATTGTCCTAATTCAAGATTTGAGGGAAATCAATCCAGAAATTACAAAATCTTTATTATTTTGAATAAGTATAGGTTACTATGTTTCACATTAATTTGCAGCATGTGGCAACTATTGGAAAATTTGACAGCTGGCAATATGGAAGCAGTGGAAATTTTATTCCCATGGTGTAAGGAGGCATCAGAAGTACTAATGGCCCCCTTTCAAGAGGCCAACACATTAACAGTAAGTTCAAGCATAACGTGCAAGGCCCTGATTCGTCAGCAGATCCCGGTCTTATACCCACCACCGACTTGATACGGTATCAATTGACTGACAGTTTTCCAAGATTTTCTTCAGTCATTAAAATGTGAATGCAAGGCATTGAGTCCTTGGACATTCTTTTTACAACTACCCTAACTCCAAAATACCTAGTTACCCATCTGAAGAAAAGAGGAACGAACATCTTGTCCATTAGCATGTTTCCCTTAAGCTGCATTTACTACTTGGACGTTGGCGAGCGCTCGCTGCCGGAAGTGGCTGTTCGACCAATCATGGTGCTCTTGAGCGCTCGACTGGTGTAAATAGATACCAAGTGTGTTTGAATTAATAATTAATATATTTGCGTCTCAAAAAACAAATGCATATTTTATCATACAGTTAGAAGCTGAAAATAATATATTAGGAGTTGCAACTCTCATTCATATTATGTCTCTTTCTGGAGAGACGGTAAATAATTCATCAAGCGCCCGATTCGGCGCTAGTCGACGTGTAGGTAGTGAATGAAGCTTTATGATTTGCCACAGCAAAAACCAGTAGGCCTAGTAAACTTTTCTAGTGACAATTAATAAATAGACCTACCTAATGAATTCAACAATTAAGACTTGACATAACTAGGGATGTAAAATTTCCAGAAATTTTTCTCAGAAATAATGGTAAGTTAATTTTCAAAATATATATTAATATTAAGAAGTTGTACATATTGAGTACAATCATTAGTCACTCAACGGTACAATTACAATGCAACATTGTGGAAAATCTTACATTCCGGAAATTCTTTCTTTGGTGAAAAAAAAATTTCTTGTTTTTTTTTCATTTCATTTCTTTATTGCATACAGCCAGTACCGGTACAGTTGATCATGCTAGATGATAATTTGGTATTTGTCATACACCCATTGGTAGTAGGTACATTTTCTATTCTAGATTAAAAATTAAGTTAAGACATTTTAAAAATATTACAATGTAACTCTTGACTTGTCAATAATTAGTTTTGTCAAATTACTATTATCACAAAATGACTGCCTTATATTTCCTGTTATAGGTAGGGTAGTCTGAGTTAATGGTTATAACTTTAAAATAAAGATCATAAATTAATAAAAGAACAATCGAACGTCATTGAGGAGTCATTATAGTACGGTATAGGGCCTACAATACAAGATGTTGGTCCTACCACGTCCACATAATATAATATATTTGTTTCTTTCAGAAGTATTGTTTTTTACAGAAGTTAAAACTTACAATGGTTCACATGTTCACATACACCTATTGGTAGTATATTTTCTATTCTGGATTAAAAATTAAGTTAAGATTTTTTTTAATATTACAAAGTAGGCCTATCTCTTGACTTGTGAATAATTAGTTTTGTCAATATTATTACAAAAGTCTAGCATATATTTACAGTTGGGCCTATAGATAATCCAAGTTAAGAGTTCTAGCTTTAAAATAAGATACTAAAATAAAAAACAATCAAACATCATTGAGGAGTCATTACAGTATAGAAAATAAGATATTGGGCCTCACATAATAAATATCACATATTTCTGTCTAAATCTATCTTAAGATTGGAAGTTAAAACTTTCAATGGTTCACATGTTAGAATTGTCATCAAGAACAAGATATTATCACCAAATAGTCCAGTACCATATATAAAACAGACCACAATTAATTCTTATCTTACGCGTCTGGTAGGGCCCTTAACCTCAGGAGATACAAGTAGATGTCCAGTAGTTTAACATGACAAAAAACAGTTTCAGCACTACCAAGAAGCTCATCTATCACAAAAGATAAATACATGTTATAGCCTAGAAGCCTTTTTAAGTTATTCTCATAATTGACCACTAAGTGACTTGGCTTACTTAAATTAAATAATATGTACGGTATGTCTAGATATCAGCATGGTCTAAGCCCATAAGAATATAGTCTGGTTCAGTTAGTTTCTTACATTAAAAATTATTTTATTGTATAAAAGGTGTTATCCAGCAGATTTTTTTCAGAGTCCTTTTAAACATGTTGGTATTTACTATTTGATGATTTTTGTTTAATCTCTATTGGGAGTTTATTCCAAAATTTCTACCTGCCTGTATTGGTGCTTTTCTATACATTTGTTTGTTGTGGCCTTGGGTGTGGTAGTCTCCTTTTTGTCTGGTGTTATGGTTATGAATTTCTGAACTTATTGTACTAAATTATGTCCCCATACTATTCATATACATTATTGTGTAAATGTATATACCCGGCGTGGTGATAATTTCCAGGTCTCTAAAATGTTCCCGGCAGGAGTCTCTTGGTTTTAATTTGTTTATTATACGAACTGCCCATTTCTGTAATGTGATTTTAGTATTCTAACCAAATTCCCTTATGATGAGTTTCCCCGGCCTAAAATACTGTATGCTATCTGTGCTTCTATCAGTGCATATGTTGTCATTAGAAGCTCTTTATTACAGTATTTGCTTTATGTATGTTAGCCAGGTAGACTAATTGTTTTATGAGGGTGCTTCTTGGTCAATAGTCACTCCTAAGAAGAGTGTATCATTGACTCGTTTTAAAAAAAAATATTATTCTGGAGGTCTTTAAATCTTGGGGAAATTCTCCTGATTGTAGTGAATGATTAATTAAGTAGGGCAATGGTGGTATTAGCTCCTTACTGCAATATTTTATTAGATGAGTTGAGATGCCATCATGGCCTACTGATTTTTGTTTTTTAATTTCCTAATTATTTCCTCTACTTCTATGTAGTCAGTAAGACTCACGGTTATTTCCTGTACATTCCTCCTCTGTTATGTGGGTTCCGATTCATTTATTGTTCTGTTTTCCTTTTTAACTAGGTTTTCAGCTATGTTTACTAGACAAGAGTTTTAAGTATTTTACTACTTTCTTGGTATTTTTGATAATTTTCTCTTTGATGTCTAGGATTATTTTGCAATTATTGTTAGTCCTATCTTGGCGCGACCCTCTTTTTTTTGTATATAATTGACCGGATTGCTTTGCTTTTATTCTTGGATTTTGATATGATTGAATTTATGTACTTTGCTTTGGAATTTTGGATACTAAGTCTGTAGGTTTTCTTATGCTGCATGTACCTGATTTTTGCTTGGGTTCCGCCTGTTGTTTGAACTATTTTAAATTATCTTTTTAGTCTGTCTTTCTGATTTTTTTATATCTAGCATTATCCATGATTTCCCCTGTGTTGGTACTTTTTTCTATCACTACTCATGGGCACGCTATGTTCAAGTATATACATCTTTATACTTACTTCAATTGTCAGGGAAATGTTTCTTATGTACATCCCTAAACATAACATTGTGTTACAGGATGATATGGTGATTATATTAGAAAAGTTACCCATCGTAGAATCCAATCTGAAAAATGGAATACCATTGAGACGTCTTGAAGGGTCAAACGTCCAACTTCCCAATGACAATCAACCGGTCACGCCTACCATGGACAATGAAACTGTAGACCACGAGGCTGCTCATACTAATCCAAATGTGTCTGCAATGGACCTTAGTACGGATAAAGTTGGTAAGATGGTTATATTAATATATTAGGTACCTAAAAGGGGAAAGGTAGGGCCTATAAGTATAAAGATAAACCCATATTTTTCTCTTGGCCCAATGGTATTTTCAAGATAATTTGACACTTTAAATCACAAAGGATCACTTATTTCCCAATATTTTGTATTTGTCATTCTGCATCCCCAACAAATAGTGACCATCAGTATTATTGTATTGCTTGTAGTAAAAAATTATGAACAGTGACCAAGAATAAATTGTAGAGCCCTACAAAGATTTTGAGGATGTAAGGAATTCTTTAAGATGGAGTTGAGTTAAATAAAATTAAGTGAAATACACATTCGTTATCTTCATCAAGGGGACTCACAAGCAACAACTCGAAATCAATTGGTTGGAGCGGGGCGACAGGATCTCGGTACGGAAGGATTGGATACAGTGGCTGGACTGACTCTAGCGAAACAGCTCATCAGGGAAGCTGTCGTTCTACCCATCACACATCCGCAGCTTTTCACAGGTTTGTCAGTGCTGCCTTCACATGCACACGCACTAACACTAACATTTATGCACATGCACACACTAACACATATGCACACGCAATCACACTAACACACGTAATTAATGCACATGCACACACTAACACATACACAGGCACACACTAACACTAATACTCGCAAACACTAACACACATGCACACGCAATCACTAACAAACAACCCAGCTGCCGCCCACAAAATCTGCAAATAAATTTGCCCCCAAAAACTTTCAAAACTTTCCTACGCGCCTGCACACTAACACTAATAATACATGCAAACTTTAACACACATACACATGCACACACCAATACTCATGCATGCACAGGCACACACTAACACACATGCATACACTAACACAGACAGACCAAACAGCCACACACAGACACACAAACAGCGCAGACAGCCAGAAATCAAACAATTAATACCCATAAAATGTTGGGCCTATCAAATCTTCTGTTTGAACCCGAAGTAAGTTTGCTTGTATGTAGAGGGGAAAAAATTATGTATAGAAACTGATCAACAAAGGAGATGAAGGTATATAATATACAATACAAGGCAGTACACCATACATTGCTAATATATAAAATATAATAATATCTTTTTTTTTTTCAAATTTACAACTGCACATACCGGGTACCTGCTAATTTGTACAAATAAAAAGGCAAATATATTTCACGACATCAAAACAATAAATTTCCTTGCCGTCCACCCCTCCCTTAAAAAATTGACATTGTATAAATTCATTAAATTGTGGGTATGTAGGAGGAAAGAAAATACGTTCATAATATTGAAAATTGAAAAATAAAATGTATCCAGAGGAAGTAAAAGCAAAATTCAAAAAAATTCAAAAAGGATTTAGGAAGAAAGGAACAAAAAATATTAAATTATACAGGAAAGAGATACACAAATTTGAAAAAGAAATCATTAAAAAAACTGTTCAAAAGAGGTACTATTGAAGGCAAAATACAAAAAAATACCATTTTCTCCTTACTCCTTTCTCCTAAGCTAATGATTGGTAATGTTACAGGTTCTCGAAAGCCGTGGAACCGAATCCTGTTGTACGGACCTCCTGGCACTGGGAAGACTCGCCTCGCTAACGCAGTGGCAGAAGAAGTCAAGGCCAAGTTCTACCAGGTGTCTGGTGCGGACATTCTTTCCAGCTTTGTCGGGGATTCCGAGAAGTAAGTTTGCTAACTGCACCTAGAGTGTTTAATTTGATGTGTCATTTATGTGGAGTTCGGAAAAGTTAAAGTGATGCAAGTCCTCTTTAAGAAATTGTTCAGGAGAATACTGAATATTTGTCGAAATATTGTTACATAGATTTCTTTATTTACAAGTGCAGTGTATAGTCCAAATAATTCATTACATTATTAACCTCCCCTGCTCTAAAAGTTTCATTAATATATTAGAGCTAAAGGTAGTTGACTTATAATATCAATTTCCAAAAATATGCTAGAAAAATAACAAAACACATGTATGTGTGTTATGTATATTTATTTGTCTCTATCTTATCTATGAGATCCCTGCAGTCACCCCTGACCAGGTAGGGCCTAAGCTGTTGGGTTCCCTCTCCACATACCCATTTTAACAATATGTAAATGCCAAATGGTATGATAAATCAGTTTTTAAGTCCATATAGCTACACTTTTTTTGATATATACTGTGTATATAAATATACACTGCTTTTCAGAAACATTGTAAACAAGTAGAATTTTACTGTGAAGATAAGAAGAAGAGAAGACTGAATTGCAAAAGTGTAACAGAGAGATTAAGATAGACAAACTGGATTACCATAAAGCAAGAAAAGTACTAGTATTTGAAAACGAGCATTGTTGATGCATAATTATTCATGAGTTAGTGCAATTATGTTATTTTACAAACATTTAAAAAAATATTCATATTGATAATGATAGGATGCAAGGATAAAAAAGTTGAAAACCGAAAAATTATTTTCTATTTTGGGTTATTCATAATTAGTTTTAACAGGTCAGTAAAATTTTTTTGTGAGTAGCAAGTACTGAACAGGGAAAATAACCCTGCTTGTCTTGGTATGAGATGACCATGGACCAAAAATGAAAGGAACTGAATAAATCGAAAAGATGTGTGCAGGAGGGAAGAGACGACTGATATTGATGAAGAGAGTGTTGTTAGTTTACAATGGGGGGCAATCGAGGATACCCTAAAAATAAAAAATAAAACATACATGCGACCTCTTCTAGAATATGGCAATTCTCTACTTATAACGTCGTCCAAAGGAGCCACAGATGCACTGGACAGGGTACAAAATCAAGCCCTCACAATAATAACAGGAGGTGTTAAGTCAACTCCAATTGCTGCCATGGAAGCTAAAACTAACATACCACCCCTGGAGACCAGAAGAAACAGTTCAGCAGTATGCCTGCATGAGAAGCTGATAAGACTAGACCGTCTGGAACGGGACAGAAAACCCCACGAACATCTCAAGACACAAAAAACATTCATTACAGCAGTGAAAGAGGTGAAGGAAGGTCTTATCGGGCAATTGAAACACACAGAGAGAGAAAACATCCCCCTACCAAATATAAACGTTGCCATACTAGACATCCTTTACGAACTGACAGTGGATGGACTGGGTAGGACAAAGGCATCCTACATAGACGAGGAGTTAAGAAAACTAACAACAACTCACATACATAAGAACTACACGGAAAAGGATTGGCTACACATTTACACAGATGGCTCGGCTACCCCAGGTGAAGGCCAAGATGGGGCAGGCATTTATTGCAGAGAATTTGAAGAATCTCACCCTGCAGGGAAAAATGGAAGCTGCTATGACGGAGAATTGACTGCTACTCTTCAAGCCCTATACAAAGTTAAAGACTGTTGCAGTGATAAAATTGTAATTTTAACAGACTCAAAAGCAGCAATACAAGCCATAGTCAACAAGGAAGTGACAGATTCTGCGGTAAGGCAGTGCAAACTACAAATCCTAAGACTGCACAATGCAAATAAGGTCATTTATTAAGCTACAGTGGATACCATTACACTGCAATGTATATGGCAATGAGAAAGCGGACTTCTTAGCTAAGCAAGGTAGCAAAATGCTACAACATGGCAAATCGTTAACTTACAGCTCAGTTAAAGCCTATGAAAATGCTGCAGCTTACAAAAAAACTAGACAAGATTGGGTCGAAAAGGGTCAAGACAAACCATGGCAGGAGTACACCATACAGCCAAGAAAACCCTACAAAATATATGATAAGACAAACAGAAACAGCACATTTCAGGTTATAGACACAACATGACCTGCTAGGCAAGCATTTTCACCAAATAGGTGTGTTTGAAACCAGTATCTGCAGATTGTGCAGAAATGGTGAACATGAGAGACGACATCTGTAAACTTGTGTCAGTCTGGCAAATGAGCATGACGCAATGCCCAACGGCATAAAGAAGGAGGAAAGGGAGGCTCGTTTTTACTAATTGTCTACATCAAGCATGATGGCATCATAGGGCAAATGTGGGCATTTGAGAAGAAGAACCTGAGAAGATTTAATCCGTTAAAATTAGTGAAATGACGTGATAACTTTGTTTTCAAGTTCATCGAAATGACGCTAGCTGATGCCTCAGTATACAGTCTTATGTTATATTTATTTTAATTTATTTGCTCAACAATTACTAATTCTTGACATTACTTCTAGGGCTATTCAAGAGTTTTTCCTCCGGGTAAACAAAAGTCGAGAACGTTCTGTGATATTCTTTGACGAAATCGACGGTCTTTGTTGCAAAAGAACCTCAAGCGAACAGGAACACACACGTGGGTTAAAAACGGAACTTCTGAGTCAGCTAGAAAAACTAGAACCGCACGTTTTCCTTTTGGCTGCCACAAACTGTCCATGGGACATAGATATTGCTTTCTTGCGGAGGTTCCAACGACGGGTCTACATTCCTATGCCGGAACGGTGAGGACTATTTCTTACTACTAAAATCTATATTATCAATGTCACAGTTACCATACTGAATTATTATACGTGATACAATTGAATAAATATTTTTTTAACATAATACAATGGAAAATAAAACTAGAAATAAGGTCCAGTAACCTTATTTGGTTTGTCAAGAAACACTCTTGTAGGTGGAATTGATAATATTTTATACAAATTTCAAATTTCTGGATTGTATTCAATTTATTAAATATTAATGTTACACAGTTGTAACAATACAGAGAAAATAAATGTCAAAATCATAACAATAAATTTTATTATTGAATGATAACAATTTGTAGTAAAAGTTTGCCCCGACTGGGGATTGAACCCAGAACCTCCGGCTTTTCGAACTGATGATCTAGCAACCAAGCTATCGGGGCATAAGAAAAGTTTTAAATAAATTGCTATACTGTATTGTGAAACTTTAGATTGCCATGTTCCTTTCTCTACTGAAAGATAACATAGTTTTTGAGCCAATCACTTCTCATCTCCCATGAGTTGGGTAGTAGTATGAATACAAGGTTTTTAAGTAAAACTCGCTTTGAGGCCATAGTTATTGAATGATAGCAATTGACATTGTCGTAAAAGGCAAACTCCTCAAAGCGATGCTTAAAAACTTTTAACTGAAAATAATAATAATAATTCATGTGTACCGGTACCAATATTGATTTCTTCTATTATAGAGATGCTCGAATGGCAATATTTGCATCTCACTCTAAAGGGAGTCGTTTGAGCCTCACCGAGGCTGACTGGGAAGTGGTACTCGATCAAACTGAAGGCTACTCGGGCTCAGATCTAGCATCTCTCACCACGTCCGCACTATTTCAACCAATCAGGGACCTCGAGGCAACTACGCACTGGAAGAAACAATATGGTACTGTAATTACTACCATATTTTACATAAACAAACTACATATCAATAAAACATTTATGTGTCTCGCAAACTAATGATGACATTTTATTTTTGTTATTTGTTTTGTTAACAAGAAAAAGAAACAAGAGTAACTTTATAAACATCATTATATCTTAAGTCCTGGTAAGTCGTTGATATGTTGGCAATAAAAAAGATGCCACCGCAATTGAACCACGCCCGATCAATAAGTGAAACTAATTATAATATCTGTCTCGTTCCCAACTATGGAGCCTGGTGGGAGTAGAAGGATCCCCTAGCCTGATGCCCGTTGCTTTACCTATAAGTCTCAATTTTGCTTTGTCTTCTCTTCATCACTTTCTTCTTCAAACAAACAAATAATAATACAAAAATCAGGTTGAGAATATGATTTAGTATTATGGCCAGATACAAAATTAAAAACCATGTCTTCATGTTAGTACTACTACCTTTTTTTAGACTTACTTTTTACTTACGGTACTTTACTATCGAGTAGGCTTCTGTTGTAGATTTTTCACAGTGCACATTTTATTATTAATGTGAAGGGTAAATAATAATTATGCATAAATTGATAGATATTAAATTCATTAATTTGCAATATGATTACTAAGCCTTCTTGATGAATTTTATACTTTTTTATGATATTAGTAGATGTCTTTTCAAATTCAAATTCCAAGAAACTCAAAAGCACAGATTAATTTTAAAATTAAAACAATAAATACGTACCTATTTTAATTCAATTTTTAAATTCAAACTGGAGTTTTAGGTCCTTTGGAATTTAAATTAAAGGTGGAATACTGCACTCTTTATTTTGCAATGTCCTGAATTAGACGGTTCAATGTTTTGTTCAAGATTCATCGAGTTCAAGGACTAAATATGATTAATGTGAAGTGAAGGAGATATTGTTGTATTTTATTACATATCTATGCACATTTTGATTGTGTTTTGTTCCTGAATTCAATGAATCTTGAATCGAACAATTCAGACTTTAGAAACATACATTTGAATTTTAAGTTACTTTATTTATTGTTTCAGATGGGCACTGGCAAGGTGTCTCTAGTTCCTACCCTCAAGCGCGCCAAGCCTCGCTTGAAGATTTACCACCACTGGAGATCTTGGAACGCGATGTGGAACTCAAAGATTTCTTACAGGCAATCAATGAAACTAGTAAAACTGTCTCCCAAGAAGATCTGGAAGAATACAATGTTTTCAATGTCAAGTACAAGTAGTAATGCACACTGTGATACAAAGTGAAATGAAAAAGTGTAGTATGTAGTTAAATTTTAATCAGGTTTGCTGTACAAGTAGAGTAGCCATAATACTAGGCAGAACATAGGAAAATATACTCTTTAAATGTAGTTATAGTTGTTAGTGAAATGCCAATCGGGTGGAGTCTAGAGTGTTGCAATCAAGGCATCACTCAGAATAATCTTTTTTATCTTTTAATCTTTCTTTTTTCTGAGTGATCAAGACATTGTTTGTGTGATACTACTTCCTATAAACTAGGCCTATAATTATTCTGAAAAGTTTATACTATTTGTTTAATTCACATTCCTGTTTTATGGCTGCTTAAAGGTAAAAGGGGTTGAGCAGACAGGTGGACATATTTGAAACAAATGTTTGAGTTGTTAGTTCCAAGATCCTGCTGGTATATCCCCTTTTATCTCAGACCTAATATCACAGTATAACAATAATATCCAGTAGCCTAGCCTGAGTCAGAGTCAACTAACGATGACTAGATGAGTTGAGTTAAGATAAGATAAGATAAGATAAGTCTTTATTCAACTTCAGTTCAGTTCAAATACATAATTCATAATTTTACATTTCAAATTTAGCCGGTTAGGGCCCAAAAGAAGAAGAATACCCACCTAGAGCCGGAGCTCTGTGTGTGGGTGTATTCAAGTGAAAATTAATTATATTATTAAGATGGCGATGCGGCTGCGAGATCTATGCAGTAAGCTTATGTGGCGTTAAGTGGATAATAAACATTTAAAGTACATTTAAATATGAATAGAAAAAATAATAGCTAAACAAAAATAGACACATTTCTAATCTAATCTAATCTAATTGATAGATCAATCGATCTACAGTAGGTTGAGATGGTACTGGCTAAGTGCTTATTATCCAAGATTTGTAATAGGCATAGGTTTACAATTACTAGGCCCTACAACTTGAAACATTGTTCTAGGCCTATTTGATGACCTTATTTTTATTAATTTGAAATTATTTGTCCTAACAATCGATAAAAATTATAAAAATGCAAAAAATATGTATAGGCCTAGCCTAGGTCTTAAACTCTTCATTAAAATCAAATCTTTTCTGCTGCTGAATTTCATTGTGTTACAATAGTATTGTAATACATGCCCAAAAAAATTGTTTGTTTGTTTGTTTTTTTTTTGTGGGGGGGGGGGGGGGAGTCAAGCTATACGTCGGACGGCAATGAATTTTTGCCGGGCGGCTCTGGGGAGAACACTGTTATTGTTATACTGTGCTAGGGTAATATTGTATAATGAATGTATATGAACTTATGAAGCATGCTTAAAAGGGCAAGGGCTCACTTCTAAGAGAACTAATCTTTTATCTAACCTTTGTGCATGTATCAATTGAAGGTGTCTAGAACTAGAAGGGAAGTTAAAGCAAATGATTAAATTTAAATCCCATTATTATTGATTACATTTCAATGTTTTAATTCAAATTTGTAGTTTTGTAGTATACCTAGGCCTACTTGTGATTAAAAATAAATGCTCTATATTTTTGCATTGTTGTTACATTCTGAATTGGAAAAGGACCGGAAAAACCAGAAGGCTGAGCGCCTCAACTCGTCTCCGCGCCAGCCTCAGCGACTCCTCTCAAGTCAAATTCTTTTGTTTATTTGGAAGGCGGTGGAACGTTTACTTTATAAAACACATTGAAACACTTAATGAAGTGACAATGTTATTTTCTGTTTAAATACAAAAATATGTGGGTGAAGTTAAGTGTGGAGAAACACCCATGTTGAGGCTCTCCCAAGATATGGCCGATAAGGGTTATTGATCGGTTTAATTATTTGTAACGACTTTTAATTTATTATCTCAATCAAAGCGCTTCAAAGTTCAAACCAGTTTGAAAATATTTGTCGCCATAATATCTTTCATGAATGTAGGAACATGCACACTAAGAATCTTAGCTTAGAGCAGAATATAGATGTCAAATGTGTATTTATAAACTAATAAATACAGTAAGCTACAGAATTCAATTTTATCCAAGATAGATCAACAGGTCTTTTACAATTTCTCAACAATGCGTCAAAGGAATTATTTAGGCCTACTTAATGAAATTGAAACGTCTGGAGGCCTACTGTAAGAACATAAAAAAATATTTTTGACTCTGGGGTGTAGCCTAGGCTACCTATGGCAAGAATTACCTCGGAATCTGAAGTGATCAGATCAGCTTTGTGTAAGCACCCTATGCATGCATACATTGAAACCATTTTATCTAGGGATGGGTAATCGCTACCAATTAGCAATTGATAATATTGAAAAAAAAAATTGATCTATACCTACAACGTTAATTGAAGCACTGGGAAGAAGCTCGACTTACGTCCATCTTGCGGAGATCGTTTCATTTGAAAGTGGCGCCGAGCCTGCATCCATCTGCTTAGAGGTTGCAAATGCCATCGATAGATTGCGCCACACACTTGCAACAACAATGTTACGTCCTTCCATAATGCCATTTTGAGCAGAGAAGTTACACCCTTCTTCCACCTTTATGAAATGTTTTCGTCATCTAGGTGCCCGTTAGGGCGCCGCAGCCAAGCCGCGGTGCGCTACACACTCAAGCACCTTATACACCAAGCAGAGTTGGGGTGATTTCGAGGTGTTACCCAGCCGTCATGTAACGTGATGTGAACTTGAAAACTATCACAATCGAGGGGATTTAGGTACCTGACAACACATGCCAAATTTTATTGGGGTACGACCATTCCTTCTTGGTGAAAAAATGTCTTCAAACATGCTCAAAATCACTTTAAGGATGTTAGCTACTGCCTACTACTGCCTACTGCCTACTACTGCTAACATCTAATACGTCGGCCCGCGATTCTGACCAGACGGGTGGGGCTACAATGTTCATATTTTACATGGACATTAAGGTTATAGAATGATAGTCTCTTTTGAAAAAAAAAGTTGAAAAAGTTTGTTGGAAGGCTTCCAAATAAAGGTTTTAAAATAAGCCTTAAACACTTGGCATATAATCAACAAGTAACCATAGTTACTTGACACTTGTTGACGGTATAAGCAGAGTTAGGCGGGAAAGTGCGATACGTAAACAAATGGCGGACATTTAAAAAATTTCTTCTTTGTGTGGAACGAGAAAAGGTGTCATTATACTCTCATAAAACAAATCAGAAACCGTCCCTGGCCTAGGCCCAGATGTAGAAAATTATTTATAATACAACAGTGTAGGTCTAAAGTTCCATTTGGCTATAGGACTAGTAAAATTCATACTTACATTACATGTTTGACAAGCCTAGCCAACCCTATGCCAGCACAACATTGTTTTGATATGAACTTGCTCAACTGTTTGTTTACATAATTGCAACAATCAAATCATTTCATACAACTTGTCTTTCGATTGGCCTGCGTTTATGAAGGCACTGCCATCTAGAATAAATATAGAACTTTTTCGAGCTCTTTGCTATACGCAAATCTTTTTAAAGTGTTTGGATTTCGTGATACTCTTTCAACCATAGACATCCTATATAATTGGCTAGACCAGCAGTCGGTGGTCCACTTCCGGTACAATTAGAAGCCATCTTAAAATGACAGTTTACATGTTAATCAAATGGGAGCGATTTGTGGCCAAATAGTTCTCAAGATTGCCGCCAGGTTGACAGGTAAGCATACTAGCCTTTAACACCAAATGATTACTAAATTCCCTTATGCAATCACTTCGTATTGTTTCTTTTGTTTAATACCATGCTGCACAAGCTAAAACCATATCAAACAATCCAGTAAAATACTTTATTGCATTAAAAAAGCATAAATTAAAACACCAAATCGCCATCTTGAAATGGGCCGGTTGAGTCTTCAATTTGCTACGCTCGCGCCTGTGCGGAGGTATAGGAGACTGCTAATCTAGCCTACTATAGGGGTTTAATATCAATGCTTTCAACTCACAACCCATGACGTTTTCCACGATACCGTTCAAGAATACCAATTCCTTCGAAAACGACTTCGTTTTCAAATTGCGTTTTCAACTCATCTCCCACGAACTCAAGAATTGGGGTCCAGTCCTTATACCGTCGTTATACCATGGTTATACCACCTATACCCAGGATGTACATGAATCCGGGTCTAGATATTTTACATCCTATATTGTTACTGCTAATACCATAGAATTTAAATCAACTTTGATAAAAATATTATATTTTAGCAAATAATTTTGTAATGGAACTTGAAAAAGTAATGAGATCACACACATAACAAAAACTTGTAGAAATACAGCCAAACCTTACACACTCAAAAGGAATGAGATCTAAAAAAAGGGCCAAGCTCATCTACCCTTCCACATAAACGTACAGTGTCCCATAACAGCATCCTCGAAAAGCTTGGCAAAATAGAATTTGCATGTTTACGTTTAAGTTAATTACAAAAAAAGAACTTTGATAAACTATTACGTTAAATTAATAATCGCAAATTCTATTTTGAAAAGCTTTTCGAGGATGCTGTTATGGGACACTGTACGTTTATGTGGAAGGGTAGATGAGCTTGGCCCTTTTTTTAGATCTCATTCCTTTTGAGTGTGTAAGGTTTGGCTGTATTTCTACAAGTTTTTGTTATGTGTGTTTTATCTTACAACTATATTTTCTGACTTATGCCCTTCTTCCTCCCAGTGCCTCAATTTTGGTGTTTTTCAACAATAACAATTCGATATGGCGTTTACATTGTGTATAATAATTTAGATTAATTTCAACAATGAAACGGTCACGTCAGATCTGAAACATTATAAAAAATTGGAATATTTTCCCAATTTTGCATATTGATCAATAAAGTAAACCATCCCACAATACATTGTAACTGTGCATCATGCACCTTCTATGACTGTTCTATCTTAAATTAAAAAATAAAGTTACTTAATTTAGGCTATAGGCTAATATAAATAAGTATTTATAAAATGAATCAAGGATAGTAAATCCTACAATTATTTGTTTACTGAGAAAAATAAATACTGAGGATCTTGTAGGCAGGGGCAGGTATTTAGGACCTATGGTAAAAAGTAAAAACCGTAAATTATAAATAATTTCAACACCAATTCACCGCTTTTGGTCAGAACAAAACCCTCTTCCCCTTACAAAATAAAAACAAAGACATGATAAGTGGTCTCCCTGCAGTGAGCAGAAAGGGTCTGCACCCAAAGAAAGTGGTTCCAGAAGAACAAAAACAAGCAATTAGGGAATATATCGATTCATTCCCTAGAATGGAATCACACTACTGCCGGATGAACACTAAGCGTAAGTATTTAGAATCTAACCTAAACATATAAAAAATGTATGACTTGTACCAAGAAAAACAAATTGAAGAGGGCAAGACTGTTGCTAAGAAGAGCATGTACGATAAAATTTTTAAGAACGAGTACAACCTATCCTTCCATGTCCCAAAGAGTGACCGCTGTGACACTTGCGAAGCATATTCAGTAGCTTTACAGCATCAAAACAATCTGTCTGATATTGAAATGAACATGCATTACATTTGGCTGAAAAGACTGCGATGCGCTCTGAACGACAACAAGACAGGAATAACAAAGACATTGCGGTTGTAAGTTTTGACTTACAGAATGTTGTGACGTGCTCTCGGGCAGAAATAAGCTGTTTTTTTTATTTCCGGAAGCTCAATCTTTATAACCTGACGGCTCACATCTCGACAACGAAACAAGGATATTGTACCATATGGACCGAGGCGGAGATGGGCCGTTCGGGAAATGAGTTCGCCAGCGCTTTTATTCAAGTACTGGAAAAAGTAATACAAGAACATCCAACCCTGCAAGACATTACTTGTTGGAGTGATAGTTGCGTGCCTCAAAATCGCAACTCTCACTTATCTTATGCTATTATAATGTTCTTGAAGGCCAATCCAAACATCAAAACCATAACCTTTAAGTACTCCACACCAGGACACTCCTGTATACAGGAAGTTGACAACATACACAGTAATATTGAAAAGGCCATGAGTGTGTCGGAGTTTTACTCTCCAATATCATTCTTAAGAATATTACTCAAGGTTAACCGCAAGATACCATATAACGTTATCAAATGAACAAAACAAATTTTAAGGATTATCAGTCCTGTGCTTAACAATTGAACTTTTAATTAATCCCTTTTCAAAGGTTGTTGCATTAAAGTTCAGTCAATCTTTGTTTGAGATACATTTCAAGACTTCGCACATGGACGAAGAATGGACCGGTGTAAACATTAAAGTTGCAGACAGATACAAACGGAGAAATGAAGCACAAAATCAACTACTCCAGACTCCTAAAGTGGCAGGGAAATGCACTGAAGTTGCCGCAGAGATGGTAGCAGCCATAAAAACAATGATGCAATGGATGCCATTAGTGGATCGTCAATACTACAGTGGATTGTTTCCGACAATTGGGCCATTAGCACCACAATGAAGGAACTTTACAACAACCTCTGTTTAAAGTATGCCTACATCTACATTTACACGGGGTGTACTCTCATGGAGGCCTAGGGACTACATGTTCATTTGAAAGGCTAATTGAACGTAGTAGATCGTCAGTGCAGTTATTACAATCAATTGTTCAATCAACTTTGCAGTATTATGTATTTTATATTTTAAAACAAGTTTTAGAGCTTTTAAAACTTGCAAACTTGCAAAAATTTCTGCTTAGGCAATAAAAAGAGCCCTTGGCAAAGCTGTATTTACCCCATCCTCTAACTAGTTTTTCCTGGGTACACTACCTCTTTCCAAGGTTTGTTTCATATGGTACCCATTATGATAGAAATGTGAAAATACTTCATTTGAAAGAATAAAGTAATGTACAACTACAATGTACATGGCTGGGAGTCCACCCCTGATATTGCTTCCTCTCTTCAAACTATAAACTACTGATACAGCCGTGGTAACCGCTAAACGAACTGTAACTGTAATCTCATTAAGTAGTAATTTTCTTGTCTTTTCTCAGGCGCGGTTCTAGCCCCAAAAACTTGGGGAGGCCCAACTAGTCCCGCCAGGGGGGGGGGTCTGGGGGGGAACGCCCCCAGAATTGCCCCGCAGGTCGTTTTTTTATTTTCGTGTACTTTAGATTTTAGAAGGTGTATTTTTGACTGTAAGGAAATTCTGGAGATTTCAATAAGGGGGTATTTATGAGTATATTTACTAAGCACAATATATAAATTCAGAGTTTTAATTTTAATTTTGATCTCGCAAACAAGAAATATGTGGCTCAAAGCTCAGAAATTCTTTCGGCTTGCAAATTAGTTTAGAAAATTAAAATGTTTTTTTTGTCTAATGGAATTAGCAACACTGTCAATAGATGAATAGAATTTACAAGGTGAACTGTAAACGGAGATTTTTTTTATGAAAACATCGAAAACTGAGTTTGGGTGTTCCATGAGCTACCCGCTAAGCTCGTACTCGCAGGAGATTACGAGCACGTCGGCTACGTCACCACCGATAAGAAATTCACGCCAGCACCTCCAGGTCTGGATAGTTTGCGTCTTTTGGCAGTCAAAGGGAGGTATTATAGCAGGATCTCGTGTTAACACATTGATGATATGATAAAATATAATTTTTAAGTTGACAGATAATTAATGAGACGTTCAACGCTTTCCATAGGGCCTATTAGACGTATTTATAAGAATTAATATGAATTTGGAAATAATTATCAGAGAAATCGAGGGCGGCCCGGGCCTAATCGGGCCGCCCCGTAAAACCGCGCCTGTCTTTTCTTATCCCTCTGACATGTCCAAACAACTTTAATCTTCTCTCTCCAATTCGATCCATAAAATTCCTTACGCCTAGGCTTACTCAATCTCTACATACTAATATACTTATTCTAATTAGTATTATTCAGCCTCATCCCGTCTTGCCTTCAATACTTCTCAAAAACTTTATGTTCAGAGCTAGCACAAGGCTCTCATCTGGTCTTGTCTCACAGTCACACCATGTCTTAGCTGTTAAAAATAGCTTGCTTCTCTGGTCATCTTGTCATTAATGCCTCAAACCTACTTACTTCTATTACTTCATGTCGGAACTTGTTCGGTTGGGGGGGGGGGGGGGGTCCAAAATAAAATTATCATGTTTTTGCTGTTTTAGTAACAAAAAAACAACAAAATCTTTAACGTTGCTATTTTAAACGAAAGTCTTTTACACTTAAAATAGACAAGTTAAAGGTTTTGTAGGTATTTGTTTCTTTTTGTTTTCAAGAAAAACATGATTTAATTTTGCCCCCCCCCCCTTGTCCACCAGTTATTGCGATACTTATTTCATATTTTGTTTGCTAGTCAAGTTCACATTCTTTTATAAGCAAATGATGTTATATTTAAGTCTGGACTATATTTCTTGACATTAGACACTTGTGTATTATGATGTAACATGATTCGTTTGTCGACAGTAGGCGGCTTGACACCAAGCCTGATTTTTTAACTGTGTGGCGTGATGCCACAATAACATGTGGCAAGAATCAATCAAAACAATTTCAAAAACAATTTTTTTTCTTGGAAGTGGAAATCTAGAACACTGACTTGAAAATAATCTAATAATTTCTATGGGGTTGCCCTTGCCATGTCTCATTATTAGGAAGATTCGTAAACACTTTTTCAGGCGCGTTGTTGGATGAGCGTATTTTTTTTAGACGAAAAAAACGTGAAATTGCGATTTTCATGAGAAATAATTTTTCGATTGTGCTCAAATTTCACATTAATATATACATTCATAAAATTAGGGTTCTGTAATAAAATCATTACAATCGGATAAAGCATGTAGGTGTTATAAGCCGAAGAATTTTTTTTTAAACCGAAAAAAGTGAAAAATTGCGATTTTCATGAGAAATAATTTTTAGATTACGCTCAAATTTCACACGAATATATTAATTCATAAAATTAAGGTTCTGTAAAAAAATTATTACAATCAAATAAAGCATGTAGGTGTTAAGTCGAATACAATTTTTAAAAATCGAAAAAAATCGTAAAATTGCGATTTTAATGAGAAATAATTTTTAGATTGCGCTCAAAAACGTGTCAGTTCTAAGTTCAGTGATTTCGAATGCCTCAAGAAAATTTCATCGCAAATGGAGTATTGGTTTAGCCGGAATCGTGTTAACAAACATACAAAAATACAAACAGAAAAAATAAGAAAAACGAAAAAAATACGTAAAATTGCGATTTTCACGAGAAATAATCTTTCGATTGCGCTCAAAAACGTGGCAGTTCTAAGTCCAGAGATTTTGAAGGCCTCCAGAAAATTTCATCGAAATTGGAGTATCGGTTTAGCTGGAATCGTGTTAACTAACACACAAAAATACAGAAAAAAAAAGAAAAAAAAACATTCCGGATTTTTTTCTCCAGTGTATTGAAATGGAATCTTCGTTTCGCTCACTACGCTCATCCAATCAACAGTGCTTCAGCTGATACCTGATGGTTCAGTTGAATTCACAATGAACAAAAATATTACTTAAATTCCAATACTATTTGTGTAAGGATTAGTGATGTGGAGGTGGAAATATTCTCGCGGGAATGTTCCACGCAATGGGAATATTCCCCCACTGCTAATATATTCCCAAAAACTGGGAATTCAATTATTTTATATGTATATTAGAACCAATTCAGAAATTAGACTGATATCTACTTGTAAATGAGATAAATCAGGGCATTGAACCCAAATTACTTTTATTTCGGGTCGGTTCAACCCCCCTGTAATAATAATGGTTTGGTTCAAACCAGTCTAAACCCGTTGCGACACCGGTTATGTTTTACTGTTTTAGTACATTATACAAGTAAAAATATCAAAACCCTAATACGTAATATATTTCTTGAAACTTTGAAAACATGTAGACTATAGGCCTACCTAGGCTTTCTAATCACATCATTAACCGACTGACACATGAACGTGGTCCACCTTCTACGTCCACTGGCAACGGCAACCACATAGAAATTATTAGATTATTTTCAAGTCAGTGTTCTAGATCTCCACTTCCAAGAAAACAATTTGTTTTTGAAATTGTTTTGAACAATCGCCTTACACAAGAAGGCATATGAAATGCACAATTATGTAAGCCTATCCCTTCCCAATGTCAATTACAAGTTGTCCAACAAAAGTAGTCGATTTGACTATTTCAAGACTTTGTGATCTGAAACAACCGTGAACCAAAATAAACCGAAACTAACCAAAAGCCAAAATTATTCCAAATTTCTGTTTTCGGTTCAGACACTTTCTTATCCAATGGGTTTTTGTTATTTTTGGGGGGGTTTCTGTTTCGAACTGGTTACCTACATGCCCTGATTAAAATGATACATACTTTTTTAAAGTTTTTTCCCAATAATAAGTTTTACTTCGTTCAAAAGTAGAACCTTCAAAATAAGCTGATGTTTTGTAAACCAACTTTGTGTTCAGCTATATATTTCATTTTTAATTGGCTCACAATGTATGCATATTTATTATTTATCATTGAAATGCATAAACATGTTTTACATTAAGCCTATATATACGATACATTATTCTTTTATTTCCTTACACAGTCATATGATGCATAAATCATAATTGATGCATAATAAAATTTAATATTGAGATTGAAATGCAAATAATGAATTATTCTCAAAATTCCTGGTAAAATCCCAATATTTTCAATATTTCCGGGAATATTCCCCAACATAAAAATGTCGGAAATTTACACATCCCTAGTAAGGATGGTACAGATGTACAGTATCTTCATCTAAAAACACCAGAAAATCAGTTTAACTTTGGTTTAATTTCTAATGTTTCAGAATTTGAATGTTTTACTTAAGGGTTGCTGTTTGATCAAACTTTTGACAGTCAATAATCAAAATTTTAATTCAATTACATAATTATGTATGGTATGGCGTATGGTATGTATGGTTGGGTCGGTCAATTTTCAACTAATTAAAATTCAAAATACGCAAAATAGTGTAGGCCCTATCATTGATTGATTGCCTATCTCTCTCTGTTGATTGACTTGATTTGATATTGCTTGAACGTCTCATATTAATGCACTAAGGCTATTTGAGATGATGAGTGGTGATAGATGAGGATGAAGTGAGAATAGAAGGGAGGAGGGAAACCCAGTACCGACACGTAGCCTACTCCTTTCGAAGAGTACCAAGGGGACCAACGGCTTTACGTCTCATCCCAAAGGACGGTGTTACCTTGACAGTCATAGGTTCCTCCACTAACCCGGACTGCCGAGCAGACGTCGAGGAGAATGAAGCCTTTACACTAGCTCTCGAACCCTCCGTCTGCTCTAACCAGCGGTATACGTGTGCCTTGGGGCAGAGCGTTCACCCGCTCTACCCTTGACCAAGCTTGCAGGATGCTTAACTTCGGTGTTCATGTGGGAACCGGCTAAACAACCTCTGCCAAACCGCTGACTTTCCTATCTCTGTTCTCTGCTACACAATATTATATCGTAGTAGGTAAAAAAGGTTTTAAAAGTATCACAAGTGCAAAACTTCCCATTTGTAAACATGAAATTAATTTCTGTAATAATATCCTTTCAGTGGGAGTACTAGTAGAATAAATAATCGATTAATGTTGACTGACCATAAAATGG
This sequence comes from Sweltsa coloradensis, assembly GCA_024449915.1. Classification (NCBI taxonomy): domain Eukaryota; kingdom Metazoa; phylum Arthropoda; class Insecta; order Plecoptera; family Chloroperlidae; genus Sweltsa; species Sweltsa coloradensis. Next base: position 819,008 of record JAMZAV010000160.1, read on the forward strand.
ATTAAAAATCTGGAATTGATAATCAACCGATACTCCACTAATTGATTAATGGTACGGTAAGAAATATTTGGCAGCAACACTACAAAATTTTCAAGACTAAATAGTAAATAGTTACTTACTGGTAACATAGACTAAGTAAAATATATGCGTCAAATAAATACTTCAAAATGAATAAGTTATTTGAAGACATTTTAATTAATCAAAATTTATATAAAAAATAAATTTGTATTGAAGACTGATATTGTTTTAGGTATGTTTTTATGAACCTGACATTGTAGCCAACAAATACAAAAGAAGATTATGTACAGATTTATTATCACAACAGATATTTTTTGGCATGGCTCTTAAGTTGATGGTGATGAATCACTGTCATTTTTGGGCGGATCTGAATAGTATCGGCGTTTGAGAGTACGGTACTTCTTTAACATGTATAATGCTTCGAGTTCTTTCACCACGTACTCTGCTTTGGCAATCAATGCCTCCAATTCAATTGGGTCAGTCACATTTTGATTCTTCATAAATGCATTGTGACATCGGACACGGAAGTAATCATAGCCTTGGGGATAATCTCGGCCAAGATGTAGCAGCTACAAAAACACGAAGATTGAGTTATTAGTATTACACATATATATTATATAAATATAATATGACTTAACAGCCATTTTACTGACTGGGCGGAACATTTCTATTTTTTACTATTGAAAAACATAAATACGGTGCTGTTGGAAATAAATCTACATGACATAAAAAAAACTGCTAGGTACGGTATGTAATAAGCTAATAACAAAAAATTTAAAAACATATCAAACCTATGTCAAATGAAGCAGTTCATAATAAAAACATTAAATCACTTGTGAGAGATTTATGATTACTACGTAGGCCTACAAAGACAACACAAAATTAATTACATAGGTAATACATAGTATTGAAATAAAAGTAAAACTAAGATTAATTCTGGATAATCCTTGGGCTGTTGCGTCGTGTCGATGATGAGGCACTGCTTGATTCTTCGTGGCTTCTTCACACACAAGCACGACACGTCATCGACACGACGCAACAGCCCAAGGATCATCATCATCAAAAGTAATGTTTGAAGAAGTCACCAACATGGGTGGCAAAATGTCAAGTACGACACGTCATCGACACGTCATCGACACGACTCAACAGCCCAAGGATCATCCAGAAGTCATCTACGGGTCGTGAAAGCCTACAGTAGGGCCTACCTATTTCAAAACTATGATTAGGTGATGAAAAATGTAAACAGTAAAAACTAAAAACAAGCACGTGCTGCAATTCACTTGAGATATTACCTACGCAACCAAGGCAACCTGTGAAGCTTGGTGGTGGTTTCGCGCTCTAGATTTTCCTGTTTTTCTCGTCTTGCTTTGGGTATACAGACGTAATAATGGACATCAGGAACTTTTTTCATAGTGGTGAATGTGCGAGGCCTAGGCCTACTATCAATAATCAGTTGCTTGTAGCTACTATGAGTAAAGTAAAAAAAGTATTTTTAACAGAATAATTGTTATAGGCCTAGCCTAAATTATAATTTTCGTTTAAGAGGAGTCACTGAGGCTGACACGGAGACGAGTTTAAGCGCTCAGTTTTCTGGATTTTTTGGGTAAACGGTCAATTTCACATGAACATTAATAATCATAAAGAATCAATCTATGACATCTAGTACGCGTATTCCTAAATTAACTAGGGAAACGCCAAAGTCGTTGTTAAACGAGTGAGTGAGTGAGCCAAGTGTTGAGTACCCGGGAACATCCCCTTTCCTCCCCTATACCTAAGGATCTAGCCCAGTATGAGGAATGATACCGGGTACTCATCACATGGCTCACTCACTCGTTTAACGACTTAGGCGTTTCCCTAGTTATATAAATTGAACATTTGAAATGCGAATCGTATTCAAAACGTATTAGCGTGAAACATTAACAAATTTCCAAGATAAAACAAAATCACCTAAGTTTTATTTCCCATTTAACATCCCTCCAAAATAAAATGTGGGTGTAAAAATATAAAAAAAGTTCGAGCTAACGGGTATCGAACCCCAACCCTCTGTGCGGTAGACTAAATGCTTACCAATAGGCCATGCAAGCCACGTAGATATCGTCCCGCTAGCTGCTACTAAACAAATGCTATCGATATTTTAAAAATCACATTTTTATTTATTGTAGGAGTAAATCGCAATGGATCTAGCTGATTTTGTTAGCAGTTCTCAGTAAACTCGTACTGGATGTCTGTTTAAAATTTCAGCCCAATCTGTTCAGCGGTTCGGCTGATTTTCGGACAGACAGAATCACAGAATGAGAGCCGTTCGAGTTGAATGGAGACACTCGGTCGCTCCGCTCCCTCGTTTAATTAATTGATTTTGAATTTAAAAAATTGTGAAATCCCTGTAATTTACTCAATTTTGGGAATTAATTCCAAGTGTACAGATTTTTCAACGCAAATTTGCATACTGGATATCATTGTTTAAATCAATGTGAACTCGTAGGTAAATTGGTGAATCGTAAGATAAACGGTTTGATAGGAATTTCCAGAATTGAAATCTATGTTTTGGATTTCCCATTTTTTCCATGTTTTGGACTTCTTGTCTCGCAATGGATCTTTATGGCTCATTTTTTGCAACCAAGTGTGGATATCAATATAAAAGTAGGCTTACTTCATTAACATTCATGCAAAATTTGGTAATTGCTAACCGTTCAGCAGAAATCATCAACACCTGAGCACGCGCATTTGAATTGGGCCAAGCTCAGCGACCCCTCTTAAAGGGGCTATTACCCCAAAAAATTATTTTTTACCACATAATCTATACATAGCATAATACTACACTAAAATGACATTTAAAAAATTATATCTTGTAACTGTGATTTTACACGAATTTTTGAATTTTTTTATCCTGAAATTTGTGAAAATTGGCGTTTTGGGAAATTTCTTAAATTGTCTTTCCTTTTATTTTTTTGTTCCACATAGATAGGCCTACTAGAGCATCATTATGTTATGTTATCAGCGTTGAATTCTATACAAGGCGATATAAAAAGGTTCAATATTCGGCCACTATGACCGGTACAATCGCAATGAAAGAATTGCGCGACATGTAGAAATAGGTTGACCAACCTACACATACTACTGTACATCATGGCGTTCCATGACAGACAAAAAATTGAAGACGATCTTTTGTAAGATTTATTGAATAATTTATTGATAATGAGCTTTCAGATAGCAGGAGTATTCATAGTGATTTTTCCTCAAGATACATAGTGATAAAAGTGATAATGTACTCATTGACAATAGGGAATTTGCATAAGTTCCAGATATCGGTAAAAGTATGTGCAACATATAGATATTCGTCTGAAAATGATATAAACGTTAATTTCAGGTTTTTAAAGTTAATCGTTCAATATCTGTTGAGGGTCAAACTTTGACCTTTTAAATTTCCCGCACATTTATTTTGAAACGGCTGCCTACGTCACCGGCCTTCATGACGTACACGGCCGCCTAGATAAACAACGAAATTCCCTCCTTTTACCAAAGTCTTTGGTTCTTACAACAATGGGCAACAATAAACAACAGTTGATGTCCTTTTCCAAGTTTTATAATCAACATTGTGTTTTTACTTATTATCAATTAAAATGCAGTTAAAGCTTACGTTGTGATATTACTAAATGTATAAAATAAAATATTAATCATATTAGAACAAACTAGATGTCAAAATATGCTTCCACAGCCAAGATAATCTCCGAAAGCGAGTAACTTGATATTATCGTTACTTGATTGGTTGATTGGCATCATGAAAGCTGGTGACGTATGACCCGTTTTTTCCCGCCAAAATATGTAGGAAACTTTCACCCTTATTTTATAAATGAAAATATTCTCAAAATCAAGAAAATAAGATATTTTTGTGCAGAGGAAGGTGGCCTTAACCCAGTAGAACCATAAAATAATGTTATGCAAATTCCCTATTCTAGTAATAGTGGTGACAGCTGCTCTAGACACTCGCTTAGGCCTAAAAATAGAGGACAAGGCATTGTTTTAGAGACAGACAGTGACAGTTTGAGTGATGATGATGGTGTAATTCCTAGGGCTAGGCCTGCACCTAGGCCTAATAAAAGAGCTAGGACTGATGGAAATTGGGACTGGCGAGGAATTCCAAATGATCCACAAGACTGTAGGCCTAGGCTTCTGATGTAAAATATATGATACAATTTTCTACCTCTTTCACTTTCACTCACATAGACCCTAAGCCAGGCCCGGACTGGGACCATTTGGGGCCCTCAGCTAAAACCTGTAAAGGGGCCCTCCCCCGGAAAATTTTTTGAAAATTAGGTGCTTGAAAACAATGAAAACGCGTTTTTACGCTATTTTGGCACTTATAAAGAAGAAGAAATTCAGCTAGGTTTTTATACGAATATTATGATTTTCGACTTTTGTTGACTTTATTATTTATTAAAATAAGAAATTCAGTATTTTTAGGATACCACAACACTACAAAACACATGCTGTAGAACTGCCAATAATTACAACAGAGTTCAAAATAAAGTGCAGTATTTTATTCACACCAAAGCATTAATAAATTATGTCAAAATTATTTGTGTAATACAAAAATTATGACAGACGGATAGTAGAGATAAGAAAAATAATACTAACATTTATTTTATACAAACCGTATCGCATAAAATCGACTTGTAGTGACTTAAAAACAATGGTGATGTTATTATATGTAGAAGAGGGGGGAGGGGATGGACGATATGCGCTTGCCTACTGAGTGATCAGCTGATCTGATAGAGCATCGCTGTGCAGTTGTCTGCTGGACACTCGTCACCGCGCAGACGATTCATTACACCACAACAACGTAACTCAACTCACAACACAGTAGCTCGTATAAAGCTTTCATATAAATGGCCAGATATAAACAGTTGTTGGACGTGTTCTACTTTTGGAAAATGTAAACAAAACATTACCAAGAACACAAAATAACTTCTAACAAGACAAAAACTTTTTTTTTGACGTTATGTGGGGGCCTCGGGCCGGGGGCCCTCCGCGATTGCGGACCTGGCCAGTCCGGGCCTGCCCTCAGCCCTAAAAATAAAAATAAACAAGGATAATTATAATTTCCTATATTGTTTCAAGTCATAGGCTATGTAAGGCCTACTTTAAACCAGTTAACATTTGTAAAATTAAAAATTAAAAAAATTGGTTTTCCCCTGCCAAAACTACAAAAAAAACAACTCGTATGGCAATGCCAATGGGCTATTTTGCTTTAAGATTCTACTAAGTAAAAAATGCAAAAAATGGATAGGCTAGTGTTAAAGTAAATCTAAGTCTAAGAGAAGAAAGAAGGAAATAACATTTCATAACTTAACAAAGTACCACATGTAGGCTACCACATGTAGCGTTATCACATCTCATTTACACTTACTTCTCATGTACATTTTGAGTTCATTTTACTCCTTTAAGAATTCATCAATGGAATAAAAACACTTGTCCAGGAAATGGCTTTTACTATAGCTTTAAAAACCCTGTGCCTGTTCACGTTTATTTGTGTGATGTCAGATAGTAATTTGTTGTAGAGGTGTAAGCACAGAGAAAATGGTCCTTTAGAAAATTGAGATGTGTTGAAAGAGTTTATGTGAATATTGTTCTGGGAGCAAGTATTATGTGAATGTATTAGTTACTAGGAAACAATTCTGGGTTGTTGTGAACAAAAAGGACAATGATTTGACAAAACCTATATTTGTATCATGTACTGATAACTAATAGTGAATAGTGAATCTTATCTAAGGATGCATGAAAGAGTCAATATGTGAAGGTTTCTGAAAAGTTCTTTGCAGGATTTTCTCCTTAAAATATCTAAATAAGGTGTAAATAGTTAATTGTGAAACCTTTTTAAAAATCTTAGCACAATTGTGCACTTTGGTAAGCCTAGAGGGAGCAACTTTTTTTATGCGTTGTAATGGGAACACACACTCGGTAGAGTGTCTCACCCCCTCTCGCCTAGGAGAGGTACCATGCACCCATGCAACACATGTGGGGGGTTGGTGAGGGTGGAGGGAGGGACGGCAGTCGAGCACGGTGGCGGGCGTCTCGGGCCTCTTTGTCTTGTATTGTGCAAGTGTTTATTCGGGTGTTTCGGTTGTTTTACAATATGACACTTGTCTAATTGGATTCCAAAGTTATTAGTGTAGTGTGTATACCTCTGGTTATCCCACATCTGGCGCCCAATGATAATACCACGGTGAATGAGCAAGGAGGAAGCCGCGAGTGATTACATAATAATTAGTTTTGCATATGTAGACAATCTATGCCTGGTCGCGGGCGTGTGGGTCATAGTAGTAGGCACGGGGGACCCAGCACCATAATGGATAATTCGGAAGTGGCCGGACTTATTCAAAGCCTTCGCGATGAAATCCGTGGGAATAGTGACGGACTTTCCGCGATGGTGTCGACGCTCCAGACGTCCGTAACGACGCTCACGGAGCGCGTGTCGACCATAGAACTTAGTGCACAGCGCGTCGGTTTGGAGACCGTCCCGCCAACGGCTGTCAGGGTGGCGGCCGCGGAGGAAAGTAGTGCGTCCAGTGTTTGGGGGGCTGATTACAAGCCCCAACTTCAACTACCTATCTTTGATGGCTACGGAGGTCGTACCCATCCGGTTGTCTTTATGAAGGAGCTGGAGGATTCGAGGAAACAAGAGAATGTAGATAGCGCGCGCGTTCGTCAATATGGCCGCTCGTTCGGGGGTAGTCTAGCTGACGGCATAGGCGCAATACATGTAATAACGTTGAAAACATTGTGTTTGAACGCATATTAAAAGCGGTTTTACGCTTTAAAATGGTAGTAAATACACTTAGTTAGTATTCGAGCCATTATGGATTGGAGAAGGGTCGCGGACATTTATTGAGGGAGAAGTAGTTTTTAATGCAAACCAAAATCATCTTTGTGGTTGCACAGGCAATGATGGCAAAACTATGAATGTGTGGCCTACCTACAGTGATGTGACTGGTCAGTTGTATACGGTTGTATGAATGCGGAGAGGTGTGTGTTTTGGTTTTATTTAATAAAATCAAAATAACACGGCCAAATGGTTAAATAAAACCACATTCTGCTATTTGCTTTAAAAATAACACAGTTATTCTATTCTTACTTCTAAGTCACTTTTCACTACAAACTTGCCGATAAAAACAAGCTAAAAATGAAAACAATACTTGCAATATATAAAAAAAAAATCTTCTGATTAAATAGTGCTAGTATTGTGATTCCACTTTTTACCTTCTGCAGGAGCAATCACTAGGTGGTTTATGCAAGATAAAAACTGGGGTGCCTTTTTTTTAAATTTACAATTTACTATGGATTTTATTTTAGGTAATACGATTGATTATATCACTGTATTGCAATGCGAGAAATGCGAAAATACAATAAAAATGTAATGAAATCATTAATTGCAAAAAAACATATGTCTAAATAGAACGGTAAAAAAAAACGACCGAACGTAGATTTGAACTGCCGACCTTTCGAGTAGAACTCAAACGCGCTACCACTTTGCCACAACGCACAGTGATCTTTAGAGCTATTAGCCTATGTTAGGTGGTATCGTCGATGACCGTACGACGAACAGTGCATAATTATTTGTTAGGCTGACCTTACGATTGATTTTACACTCCATAATAAAAAAATCACAGCCAGTAAAAGCTCCGCGCAAAGCCATTTAAATTCACATTTAAAATACCAACACTTGTAGCCGTGTAGGCCCATTAAAGTGTCCGTCCCAGGACAATTATTATAACAAGTGTAGGCCTAAATTATAAATGTAGGTACCGAGTTGGACTATTGGGCAAAATATTTAGAACTGTCATAATGATTATATATTGGCGTATTTGAATTTATGTAGGATATTCCTAGTTTGAGAGTGTCAGGACTCAGGACACCGGCTAGACACACCAAGTAAGTCTACCAAAAAGTTTATTTTACAACACCTTTAAACGTTTTGTGCATAATATAAAATTGCCAGAAAAATAACTCGCCGGTAGTATAAGCATATTACTCAGCAGAACAATGTTGTTCGAGACCGCGAAAGTACAGACTGCAGACACACATGTGTTTAGTGATTGGTTTCGCAATTAACAGCACCCTTTTCCACTCATTCCTCATCTTGTATCATTTGGAAATAAATGAAAGTATATATTATCTGTTTTCTTTGATGAGCACTGTGGCACCGAACATTATTTCTTTGCATTAGGTCGGGATATATTTGAGAAACCCCTACCTCTTGTATGATGTTCCGCGATCAGTACCCCCGAAATAATAGTTCGCGGTTCGACCACTTGGCTGCGCTAGTGTTCCTTGTTTTCTCGAATTACCTAGAAGCAGCGCGAGTACCGCAGCGCTATCAGGTTTCTGTCGCTATGGGACAGTTGCGAGGGTCAGCGCGACGTTGGGGGGACGTCTTTGCTGATAGGTTTGCATCGTTCGAGGACTTACGACAGTCGTTCTTGGCTGAGTTTTGGGGCCGAGTACAACAGCGCAACGTGCGATACGAATTAAACCATGGTAAGTGTCCAAAACATTTTGAACATCAGACGGCGGACTACTTTTTGATGGTGCTGTCTAAAGTCCGCCATCTTACCCCGAGAGTACGTGACGACGACTTCTTGGAAGTCATCGTTGACCATTTCCGACCGGACGTGTCTGCTGCGATGCTGGCCGCTGACAAGACGACGGTCGACGGAACACTCAAGTTACTTCGCAGACTGGACGAAACAAATAAGCGTCGCGCAGATAATTACACTCCTAAGCTGCATGCTGACAATAAGCTTCCCGACGATAACGACAACGGCAACTGGCGAAATCAACAGGTAATGCCAAAACGCGATTACGGAATCGAGCAACGACCTTCATCATACTCTACTGGGGGAGGGCGCCCTACGAACTCCGGTGGACAATGGAGGACCGACAATACGCAGCAACGCGAGCGCCCATACCCGACAACGAGAATTACGTCAGATCGTGGCCGTCAGGTTCGAGCAGTGGACGTCGTCGAGTCCGATGCGTCGGAACTGCATGAAGACCAAAACGACGACACACCTCTGGAGAGGCAGAGGAGTCGAAATAAACCACATATCGTCCATGACCACAGACTTGCTCTCTGACGACGAATTGGACACCACTCCACGCCTCGCACCAGAGTTAATGGGCATGATTCAAGCCTCTGTTCAGTCTCTCATTTTAATTGATTCCGGAAGTGAAATTTCCTGCATCTCCGAGGCATTCCTCAACGACCTCGTCGCAGTGGTAGGAGAGGTGCCACTGCTGCCTAAGCCGAAAATAAAAATATTCGGTGCCATTGGCAATAATGTGCAATGTGCATCCAAACAAATACTACTGTCAGTGCAGATAGACAAATGGAGCAGGGATGTGCCTTGTATCGTGGTGCCCAATCTAACAAAAAATATCATATTTGGTACAGATTGGCTACACGACACCAAAGCAGTGATCGATTTTGACTCCGAGTCGATCGCAATTCACACTGAGGGCGTTACAGCTGTATTGCCATTTCACAACATGCAAACAGAAACAGAACGCGCATTACCATCAACCGACTGTACACCACCACCGGAGAAGAGCACAGCATGAGCTTCAGGGTAGGGCAGGACGACCCCAAGCTACGCGTCGTAGCCCCCACCCCCCCCCAGCTCCACAAAGAAAACCTGCACCAGCCTCGAGAACACCCAACAGAGGCAGACATCGGGGATAGAGTGCATAAATTAGTGAGTCTAACTACAAAGCAACGGTCAGACATTGAAACGCTCCTACTAACTTATAAAGACACATTTTCAACTAAACCAGGTCTGACAGATGTTTACGAACACTCAATCTCCTTAAATGACCTTACTCCTTTCAAACAAAAGTCATACCCAATCCCTCACGCCTTTCGCACAACAGTCACTGAGAAAATTAGGCAGATGGTGGACGACAACATAATCGAGCGGGCATCGACACCGTACATTAACCCTCTTGTGACGGTGATAAAGAAGGACGGCACAGTTAGATTATGCATCGATGCCCGATACTTAAACGCGCGCATGGTCAAAGACCATGATACAGCACGAGACACAGAAGAGTTGCTACGCCGGTTTGACAAAATCAAATACATGTCCACAATAGACCTTACAAGTTCATACTATCAGGTGCCCCTGAGAGAAGCCGACCGTAACTACACAGGCTTCCTACATGAAGGAAAATGTTACAGGTTTAAGGTCCTGCCATTTGGCTTATCAAACGCTGTGGCGGGTTTCACGCGATGTATCGACGCCGCACTTGGACCGGAAGTCGCTGACTTCATATCAGTCTATATCGATGATCTTCTGATCGTTTCGGAAACGTGGGAGGAACACATGGCCCACATGCGGGCGGTGTTAGATCGGTTACAACGGGCGCATTTGACTGCAAACTTTACAAAATCGCAGTTCTGCCAACCTGAGGTCAACTTCCTTGGACACATCCTGACACCCGAGGGCGTAAGGACTGACCCACTGAAAACTCAAGCCATCCGAAACTTTCCCACGCCACGCAATGCTAAACACCTTCGCAGCTTCCTTAGTACCTGCAATTACTAAAGGCAGTTCTGCGCACAGTACTCGGATTGCGTTGCACCGTTGCAAATGCTGTTGAAGTCATCAAGTCAATGGAGATGGGGAGAGGAACAAACAAAAGATCGCATTTCAGCGAACAAAAGAAATGTTCTTGAAAACTGTAATGCTCAACCACCCGCTTCATTCAGGCTGATAGCTCAGCAGTAGCAGTTGGGGCTCAACTGTTCCAGTATGACACTAAGGGCGATAAGAGGGTTATCTCGTTTCATAGTAAATCGCTCAACAATGCCCAAAGGCGATACACTACAACAGAGCGAGAGGCGTACGCGATTATAGTGGCTTTTCAAAAATGGCGGGCTTATCTGCTACGTTCACCAGTAACAGTGTTGACAGATCACAAAGCACTGTCATTCATTCTTAAGTGTCGACTGAGTAGCAGAAGAATTACTCGGTGGATCCTCCTCCTACAAGAGTACGACTTGGTAATTGAATATTGTCGTGGAGTGGACAACATTGTAGCTGATACGCTATCGCCCTACCCCTCTGACAGCGCGTACCACCATGGGGACACTAGCGAGGACGTAAGCGACAAACGTTCATTCGTAGTGGCCAGCCTTCACCTAAAACTACCAGAGACACTCCACATCGATTTCATGGAATTCAAGACCAGACAACTACAAGATAACACCCTCGGACCAATAATCCATAGATTAAGTAATGGTGTTATTACGTCAAACGCTCGCCTAGAACGCCTAACCAAGGTACATTTTCTTTACGACGGTGTTCTCTATAAAAATTCCGCTACAAACACTAATAGCTGGAAAATATGTTTGCCGTCAACTATGGTAGAACACCTCGTCGAGCCCTACCATACAAACTTGGCACACTGTGGACCGCACAAGTGTTACGCGGCCCTGCACTAAACCTTCACCTGGCCTAACATGGCGCGCAGCGTCCGTCGCGTCCTCGCGCCGTGCGAGCTATGTCAAAAAAGAAAAGTCAGTAATAGGCACCCGCAAGGGGACTTCACTCCTATCATCTCCGACAGCAAGGGCGCCTTAGCGGGGGTGGATTTCTATGGGCCCCTCCCTCGCGGGCAACGCGGTATAAGGTTTATCTTTGTCATATTGGACGTGTTTACCAAACTCGTACGACTGTTTCCAATCAAGAACGACAGTATTACGTATTCTGGTAACGAAATACTTCACAGACGCGGGCAAGCCTCGCCGGATACTCGCAGACTGTGGGACGCAGTTCACATCGAACTCATGGTCCGCTACGTTGCGAGATGCGGGCGTGGACGTATCCTTTTGTTTCGTGCGCCACCCGCAGGGAAATCCCAGCGAGCGTATCATGCGCGAGCTAGGACGCATGTTTCGCTGCCTCTGCCACGACAACCACACCTCGTGGGTAGGGAATGTCCAGGCAATCGAGGACTGTCTCAACTCAGTTGTACACGACAGTACAGGCTTTACGCCTATGGAGCTGCACTTTGGGGGTGAAACCAGCGCGAGACGTCGAGGGATACTTTTCCTTGCCTCCCAGCAACGAAGTATCACAACAACAAAAACTTGTATTGGCGGGAGAGCGGTTGATGAGCCGAGGAGAGAGAAGGAAACAACAACACCAGCTGGCCGCTGCTACCCCTGTAGTCCACGAGGACGGTGACCTTGTCCTACTGAAGGCTAACAACATTTCGTCTGCTTTCAACAAGACCATCGCAAAGTTTTTTTTATTATACAACGGTCCTTTCAAAATAGTTCGTTCCGTGGCACCGAATGCCTACGAGCTGGAGCATTTGTCCGGGGAAAAACTGTAAGGGTACCACAATGTAATAAACATTAAAAAGTTCGTGGGTACACCCTAAGACTCGAAGTTCAAGTTCAGATTGAAGTGCTTTTGCATTATGTTTAAGGTTAGTCATCAATAATTACCTGCTAGATTATCTACTATTAGATCTATATGTTCCAATCAACTCTTGATTGCTGTAGGTATTAGGGTATTTGATTGTAATGGTTCAGTTGTAATGGTAAAATAGTTATAAAAATAAGAAGGAAAAAATTAACAAAAAGAAAAATGATAGTTATAACCGTTTAGTTTGATATGCATATTGGGGTATTTCATTGTGTAGTTTCTAGATATTATTTTGTTCCCTACTTCTTATAATTAAAATAATGTGTTTCCATTCTTTTAATTGGGGGGCTGTTATGGGAACACACTCACCCCCTCTCGCCTAGGAGAGGTACCACCCATGCAACACACGTGGGGAGTTGGTGAGGGTAGGTAGAGAGAAGGGACGGCAGTCGAGCACGGGCGGGCCTTCGGGCATCTTGTGTCTTGTATTGTGCAAGTGTTTATTCCGAGTGTTTTGGTGTTTTACAATAAAGCTTGTCTAATTGGATTCCAAAGTTATTAGTGTAGTGTGTATACCTCTGGTTATCCCACAGCGTGTAGAAGGTACACCCAGGTAGTCACCTTCAGGCCACGAACCAACTACATTCACCTTTGGTAGCCATATTCAAAGATGGTTTCTAAATTGTAATAAGATTGCCAAATTTAAATGGAATCATGTCATTAGCACCATTTTACTAGCAAATCAATCATCACAAACTCAAATGTAGTTAATCAAAATTCAAAATTAGTGTAAAATGAAATCCAAGGATGTGCATTGCGAGTTGTAAACGATTAGGGTTATTTTTTTTATGAAAACACTGGTGCCAACATTAGCCTTTGGAATGTACTACTACTTTTATGACAGGGGCTTGAAAACACAATATTAGGCCCTCCATTCATTATAGCAATATAGCATGCTCATAGTTTAGTAGGCCTAAGAACTAATAGTAGATTTTGACCAAGGCTATGTAAGGCAGAAACATTAGCCTGTGTCTTCACGTAGTTAGACCTATGTTTCAAGTCAAGCTGTTTAGTTTCATTTCCCCAATAAATAATAAACACTGGATATAACCAAGGAGGTTCTACGTAGTAGAACTTCTGGAGGTGGCGTGGCCGGGCTGGGAGTGAAGCATGCAGCCGCCATGTTGAGCCGGGAACAACAGAGCCGGGCAGAGCTGTGCGGGAGATGACTCACTCGCCTGTGCACGGTCATTGAGAGTGGTTTGCTTTTGTTTCTATGCGCAATGGTCTGCAGTTGTGCAGCCTATGGCTGTACAAACACTTGGAAATCAAAACCAGACAATGTTACCTTTCACAGGTAAGAATTACAACACACTAGTTTGAGAACAATTATTAGTTTAGTTTAATTGAAAAAGTAGGAGACAAAATATCTTGCTTTTATTTTGGCCGTTTGATTAAGGTTTCCAAAAGATCACATGAGGAGACTAGAGTGGGGGAGAGCTCTTCGAAGAGACAAATGGACTGCGACTCCAAATCAATCAATCTGTACCGTTCATTTTGAGGAGAAATGGGTCGACAGAACAGGTCAAACTATAAGATTTCGTGAAGGGGCTATTCCAAGCATATTTCCTGCATTTCCGGTGCACTTGCAAAAGGTTGGTTGGTTATGGTTACTTGATTAATTTACTGGTTGATAGATATTGAGTTTACGCTAAATATTTATGCTCTTATGTTAAACGAAACTTGGGCTATCTATTAATAGCTCTTTGTAAATGTTTTAATTGTTTTCATATTTTGAATGGGGATTTTAAATTATGCACCGCACCACACTAATTACAAAATTTGTAATTAGTTAATGTATTTATTATGACGCTACTGGGTAAGGCAATATGGATGTGCAAAAATCAATTCGTTTTGTTTATTTGTAATCGGATTACGAAACCTCGTAAAGAAAGGAGTAATCGCTTGACACAGCCCACGGGAAACAGCGAGGTTTAGATAATTCGATCACTCTCGACCAAAATACTTCAGGAAAACCCGACAAGGTGAGAAATAACTTAACTGTGAGAAAAACTATAAAATTATTGCTATGTATAAAATAAAATTCCAACCCATTTCATTCTCAGGTAAGTTGTTCAAGAGAAAACGGTTCGAATGGAAGCGACCTCGACGGAAAAGCTGTACCGAGTGGCGAGGAAGATACACCTCGGAAAAGAGAGTTAAAAAGAAAACTGTGTGACGCGGAAAAAGTTCTAGTTACATCTAAGAAAAAAATCAAAGTTTTGCTACAAGCAAGAAGACGTCTCAAGAAGAGGTGTGCAACGTACAAAGAAATTATTAACGATTTAGAGGAAAAAAGATTGATTTCAGAGGGTGGTTCCGAGCTATTGTTAAAGTGTCTTCCTCCTGAAGGAGCAGCGTTGTTAGAAAGAGTGAGAAAGAAGTCACAAGGTGATAACTCTGACAACACATACTCGGCCAAATTGCGTTGTTTTGCACTAACGTTACACTTTTATTCCCCAGCGGCTTATGAGTACGTTCGAAAAACATTTAATTCTTGTCTTCCTCACACAAGGACCATTAAAAAGTGGTACGAGTCTGTTAATGGTGAAGCTGGCTTTGGTAGCGAAGCCTTTACTGCAATCAAACTCAAAGCCGAAGCGGCTAAAGCAGCAGGCAAGGAAATGATTGTGTCCCTCTGTGTTGATGACATGTCTATCAAACGACACGTAGAGTACGATGGAAATCGCGTTGTAGGCTACGTTGATTTAGGCACGGGCGTAGATGACGATACGTTGCCAGAAGCTACAAACGCATGCGTTTTCATGATAGTAAGCTTAAATGAGTACTGGAAAATACCTTGTGGCTATTTTTTAGTAAACTCCTTGTCAGGGTCAGATCGTGCCGAGCTTACTAAAAAATGCCTTGAAAAATTGCATGATGCTGGATGTAACGTCGAAAGCTTCACATTCAACGGTACATCGGAATCTTTAACAATGGCTGAAAAATTGGGCGCTGTATTGACAAGTGCAAAGTCGCCCAGTGAAATGAAGACACATTTCTTACATCCAATTACCAATAACCCCATCAATATCATACTAGACGCTTGTCACATGTTGAAATTGGTCTTTAATTGTTTAGCTGAGAGAAAAATATTAAAAGATACTGATGGGAAGTTAATAAAGTGGGAATACATAGTAGAATTAGAGAAATTACAAAGAGAACAAGGGTTAAGATTGGGAAACAAATTGACTCAAGCTCACATTAATTGGGGGAGACAAAAGATGAAAGTTAGGTTGGCCGCCCAGACTCTAAGTACATCAGTTGCAGATGCGCTGACATACTGTGGGAAAGAGTTAAAACTACCCCAGTTTGCAGGATCAGAAGCCACGGCGAATTTTATTAGAATATTTGACCACTTATTTGATGTATTAAACTCTTCCAGTCCAGTCTCACGCACATTTAAAGCTCCACTCAGGGAAAGTAACAAAGTATATTGGAGAACGTTTCTTGATAAAGCAGAATCTTACATCTTTGGTCTCCATGATGTGAAATGTAATAAACCAATAATTCAATCAGTAAGAAAGACTGGGTTCCTGGGGTTTATAATTTGTATTAAGAGTGTCAATGCTTTGTTTACCAGACTAGTCAGCACAAGTAAAAGATTAAGGTATATTTTAACCTATAAATTAACCCAAGACCATCTCGAAATGTTTTTTGGATGCATAAGGCAACATGGCGGTCTGAACAACAACCCTACTGTCAGACAATTTAAATCTGCTTACTTAAAAATGGTGGTGAACAATCAAGTAAAGAATGTTAATACAGGGAATGTGATTGAGTTGGATAAAATAAGTATTCTGCATTCGTCAAGTTTGAATGTCAAACCATCTAATCAAAGAAGTTCAGACAGTGACGATAATTGTGACGATATTTTACGTTTACCTCATTTCGATTCTCTTGGTTTGTACGTTGAAAATGTTATACGCGTTTCCAAGCAAAGATAGATGGCAGCACTAAAACGCAACATGTCGGACCAATCAGTGATAGAGGCGAGCTGCTTACGGCGGGCGCTGTATATTCAGTTGGCTTCAACTTGATTTTTTTTACATTTCTGATCATTTGCGAAAACATTGTTGATTATGTCACATCGTCCGCGTATTTTATTAGTAAAATTCGTAAGTTTTGGGGATCGGCTTTGTTAATAACGGGAATTTAATGGTATTTTAAATTACAACAAATAATTGAGATTATTTGATGATATGAGCTCGAAAAGAACAAACCACACTGTTAAACTATTAAATACAGAAACAAGTGTATAAAAAATGTTGAATGATGAAGATCGATGATATTTTGCCAAGAAAATGTTGCTCAATACTAATAATTTCAATAATTTACTTGATATCCAAAATCAAAAGAGATTCTAGCAAATTATAGCCCTACACTTGTTTTGCACTTTTTCTACTTCGTTTTACAATGTAAACGAAATCGGAGTAGGCCTATATATATTTATCTAGTATACACTTAGGACTTCCGGTTTTTTAAATATACATTTTATGAAAAGGAGGCCTATTGAATAGCTGATGGCCTATTTTTGTATTATTGTTTTGTATGTCAATAATGGCATGACGCGTCATTCTGCAGACAGCTTTTAAATCTTGTAGGTCATATCATTATACTTATTCTATAGTTATAATATAAATCGTATTTATTATGATATTATGTAAAATATTATGTATTAAATATTGGTAATGAACAATGACGGTAAATGGTATATGTAGGCCTACATTAATTATATAAGGTAGAAAAGGAGTTGGGACTTGTGCATAAGCGCTAATACAATTAATATTATATTTGTTATTGTTTTGTTATTGTTATTATGAGTATGACTTTATTTATATTAAATTATCATAACAAAACGAAAGAAGTATATCTCAATTAAAAGTGCCATAAGAAGCGAGCGATACTGTATGTGTGTGTTTACCATGAGTTGTGAACATTCTCGACTGTTTGAATTTGATTTAGTATTTATATCGTACCCTGTTAGCTTATATTTGGTATATAGCCTATAAATACCAATGATTTATTATGATATTATAATTAGAGAATTGTAATATGGATACAAATGCCATCCTTGGTGTCTCATGGGTGCATTGGGCGCAGGTCTGAATATAGTAATATTATTCTGGTAAACATGGTCTCGAATCCCGCATATTGGAGAGCGATTTTATTATTTTGGTGCACCCCCATGCTTTTGATAATCATCAATTAACAACATTTTGGGAAAGCAACGACAATGTACCTGTGATTGTACATATTTATAAGTGACAAACACGGAATGACATGTATTCTTCAGGTAAGCACATAGCGCGCTCCTCCGACTATCACTGATCGGACAGTTGCATTTTTCGCCACCAGGTAGCAACCCCTTTGCTTGGAAACGCGTATACCGTACATCGCAGGATATGTTGTGCGTAAAGTATCGAACAATGTTAATTGTGATCAATGCAACCGAGCATTATTTGCTACTAATGAGAAATATTTACATTAATTGAATTAAAAAGCAATGGTGGACTTATAACACCTTCGCGTGATGTGGTGTCAATCTGCCGCTTGACTGAGAGCTATTTCAGAGACGCTCAGGCAAACTCAACTAACTCCAATATAAATGCTGTTGTTCAATAAAAAATTCCATTAAAATTTTCGATTGCTGCAGGGGGTCTTAACATTTTCGACTGTTAGACTTAGGACCCCTTGACAGTCACATCAATGATCTCATCAATATGATAGTTAAAAAGTACTTAGTGATTAGATTTCACCACGCCACAAAAGAAAGAAACAGGTTTCTCACAGGACCAAAAGTACGTTCTCTTCTAAACCGCCTTGTTATTTTTAAAAATCAGTAGTGCTATCATGGAGTTATAAATAGTACTAACTAACTACTAAGTAAATATGATTCATGATTGATGATATAATTATGATTTGTTGCTGTTGCATGCATGCATTGAGTTTTGTTGTTACTACGACACAACTTTAATATAACTTTAATATTTGGAATGCAACACTTCAAACTAATATTATAATTATATTATATAGGGGCTCCAGCATTGTGAATCACGTAATAGTAAAGTAATTAGGTGCTGGACAAATTGTACGATACATCACTGTACCATATTTAAATAATGATTTGTAAACGAAAGAAACTTTTAATATTATTTAGTAGTATAAGTATAGAGAGCTGGAAGAATGTAGCAGAGACTCGATTGTGGGAGGATAGGAAGAAGTGGAAGAATTTGGTCGCGAAACCCAAGCTGACCCTGCCAGAAGCAGGAAACGGCGATGGATAATGATGATGATGATGATAATCCTTCCATATAATTATCATCATCATCCTTTACTACTATCCACAGTACATATAGGTCATCAGGTGTAAATCGTGATTCATGACTATCACTTTACGTGTCACCATAGAGCCATACGTGCGTTTTCTTTGCTTTGTCCCTACTGCTGCTGCACCGCGCCACGTAATTCTTCTCGCACACATTCCCAGCTCAATATGGCTGACGGTCCCACGGCCCGGCTTCACCGCTCACTACTAGCGTTCCCATACCACGCCACCTCCAGAAGTTCTACTATGTAGAACCTCCTTGGATATAACTTACTGTTTTATATAGTTCAATCACACGGGCTCGTTGAGCCATGGTGGACTACGTGTAGTGTACTCTGAGAGCGGTAGTATATTGCTTCAAGCAGGATGTGTCTGTAAAGAGAAAAAAATAAAAATGTTGAGATGTCATTCTGTACCCAGAAAAAGAAAACATTACCTAAATAAGGGTTAGTTAGGCCTAGTGATGTGAGTTGGTAATGTACGCGGTAAATTACTAATTAATTTACCCGGTTACAAATTACGATAATTAACATGGTAAATACCAATGTGGTAAATTACTAAAATTACCGTAATTTACTGTAACATTAAAACTTTTACAGTCTTCAAAATCCTAAGGGACGTTTTCTCTGTTAGGCTCTACTTAGTAGGCTACTAGTTATCTGTTTTAAACATAATAATGTCATTATTTTCTTAATGGTACCGGTATGTCATTATGGTAATGAAGGTAGCTGCATATATTTTGTATTAGGGCCTGCTATAGGCCTACAAATTTTTAAATTATTGTAGCTAAAAACGTTAATTTATGGCAAAAACTTTAAGTGGGCTGTATCGCATATATAGTTTGATTTATTTCGTGAGAGCTGGCTGCTTTTGGCCCGCTATGAGCGGTTAACTGCTACAAATTGTCATCTATTGAGAGTTTAAAGTGGACAGTGACGAAAAAACCCTCTCTACAGGGAGGTTCGAAGAATATTCAGTAAATTTATAGAAAATCAAAAATCAGGTTCAACTTTAGAAACCTGATATTTACAACAAGAGACGCTCAAGTTCCAGGAGAGATGTATTTTGTGCATCCTTCTTCGAATCGAAGTCCCTTATTCTGATAGAAATCTCATTTCTCTTCTCAACACAATATGTTTTGAAAACACTAATACAGAAATACATGTCAAGCTAATGGAAAGCCATGGAAAGAGGGAGAGAGAAACGGCAGGACAGAAAGAAAGAGAACTACATTGCCTATTGAAAACCAGTGTTCAGACCCTTGTGCTTCATTGAACATAATACCATCTCCGTCAGTAGCGTAATGATTTCAGGATGGCCAACACGAAAAGTAACTTTCCTAAAATAAACAGGATTTTACCGAAACTATCTACATTTATTGCTGATTATCCTGTAGCTGCTCACTTAACTGTTAAACTTGTAGTTTGACAGATATACAAGAGGATTTAGAATCAAAGACTTTGCCGATAGCTCTCACGAAATAAATCAAACTATAAACACATGTTAATATGCTACTTAATAGTAATACATTGTGCCCACTGGCTCAATGGTAGGTGACTATAACTAATCGTTTTAAACCAGTGGCGGCTTGAACCCCTGAAAACCCCCGGGGCCAACTTTATAGTATTACACCCACCCACCCAAGCATGGACGCCCGCAGGAATTTTGGTAGGGGGGGGGGGCAAAAATCAGAATTTGTACTTTCGTTGGGTAAGCACAGGGGGTTTGGGGGGCAGAGCCCCCCAACAAAAGCGCCGCAGGCGAAAATTTTGAAAATCAGGTTTTTAGAATGCGTTTGGTGGGTTTTAGAAAAAAGCAGTGGGCTGAATACAATACCAAAATATGTAATTTGTGTGCAGTCGATACTCGAAACTAGAAAACCACCAAAAGGAATTTTAAAGGAAACCATCAAAATAATTTACCCCCCCCCCCCCCATTTATTTGCCCTTTAGTCAAAAGCTTCAGATTCTTAACAATGAGCTGGGCGGTTAGGTTTTTTGATTACTGAGATAATATGACTTTACCCCAACTCACATCTTCGCTTTCGCAAGCCTTTTATTGTGACGGTCAAAATTCACATTATTCCATGGAGTGGTATTCTTTTCAAAACTCAAGACGAACTATTGCAAGTAAAAGACACAATAAGCTAGGTACTTATTTCGCAGAAAATTGCCAATCATTAAATTTAACAAACGTTCATCAGTAAAGAAAATAGAAATCGATTGTACAAGTTAAATCATAAATTCAGACATCAAATGAGGGCAAATTAGCACTTCTGCTTGCTCGGGGCCATGGGGGGGGGGGTCAACTGCCCCCCTTGCCCTCTCCTGCAGGCGCCCATGCACCCACGTGATGGCGATATATTTTTTGCTATAGTGCCCCAAATTACGTGGCCTAAAACACGTTTTCAGGCGAGCCCTTGGATACGCCGTGGCAAACGAAGCATACCCACCGGCAAGGGCGTCTACAGAGATCTTGTCCGGGACGGGCAAAAATCCCAACTTGTACCTTCGCGGAAAAACTAGGGGGTTTGGTGGGCAGAGCCCCCCAACAATCGCGCCGCAGGCGAAAATGTTTAAAACAAGTTTTTAGAGTGCATTTGGTGCGTTTTAGAAAAAAGTAGTGGGCTAAATGCAACATCAAAATAATGTAGTTTTTGTACAGTCGAACTGACATTACCAGGATTTAAACGACATATGTACCCTTCTCAATTTTTAATACTAGGAAAATGCTTAAGTCCCGCCACGTTGTTGGATGAGCATAATTGGTGCATTGAGCTGCCATGTGTTATGCGGATTTTCTGTTGTTCTGTAAAAAAATTATTACTAAGTTCTAGATTTTTTAAAAATTAAATTAAATTAAATAAAAAATAAACTAATTTTTTTTTTAAAATTAATCATAATTTTTAAAAAATTGAAAAAAATCGTAAAATTGCGATTTTCATGAGAAATAATTTTTCGATTGCGCTCAAAAACGTGGCAGTTCTAAGTTCAGAGATTTTGAAGGCCTCCATAAAATTTCATGGCAATTGGAGTATTGGTTTAGCCGGAATCGTGTTAACAAACACACAAAAATTTTTAAAAAAAAAGAAACAAAAAAAAAACATTCCGGATTTTTTGCTCCAGTGTAGTGAAATGGAATCTTCGCTTCGCTCGCTACGCTCATCCAATTAAAATATATATAAAAATACAATGAATATTCTAATTCACAACTAAACTATTCTAAAACTAGGAAAACGCTTAAGTCCCGCCGCGTTGTTGGATGAGCGTAATTGGTGCATTAAGCTGTCATGTGTTACGCGGATTTTCTGTTGTTCTGTGAAAAAATTATTGCTTAGTTGAAGATTTTTTTTAATTAAATTAAATAAAATTAAAAATTAACTTAATTTTTTAATAAATCGTAATTAAAAAAAAAAAAAAAATCGTAAAATTGCAATTTTTATAAGAAATAATTATTCGATTGCGCTCAAATTTAACACGAGTATATAAATTCATGAAATTAAGGTTTTGTGAAAAATCATTACAATAGGATAAAGCATGTAGGTGTTATAAGTCAAAGAATTGTTTTAAAAAGAAAAAAAACCCGTAAATTTTCGATTTTCATGAGAAAATAATTTTTCGATTACGCTCAAATTTCACACGAATATCTTAATTCATAAAATTAAGGTTCTGTGAAAAAATCATTACAATCGGATAAAGCGTGTAGGTGTTATAAGTCGAAGAAATTTTTAAAAAATCGAAAAAAATCGTAAAATTGCGTTTTTTATAAGAAAAAATTTCCCGATTGTGCTCAAAAACGTGGCAGTTCTAAGTTCAGAGATTTCGAAGGCCTCCATAAAATTTCATCGCATTAGCCGGAATCGTGTTAACAATCACACAAAATACAAAAAAAAGAAAAAAGAAAAACATTCCGGATTTTTTTCTCCAGTGTAGTGAAATGGAATCTTCACTTCGCTCGCTACGCTAGCTACGCTCATCTAATAATATATGCATATAAATAGAGTGGAGTTGATTTACATGTACATTTCTTTTATGTCATCGAAGATAGCAATAGCTGGATAGACTGAAAAGTCGAACACTTCTTGGTATGATAGCTTTAAAAAAAAATTACGGACCAGAGCGGTTAGTGGCGTAAAACTTATTTCATAGTTATGGTTTTGACCTTGATTTTTTATTATAATTAGTAGGTGCCACCTTACAATTAATATATATATATATATATTTAGGGGTGTTGTCACTTTCTATTTTTAATGTATTTCATTAATTAATTTTCTTACCACAGCATTAACACTAATCAGTGTATTACACTTTTTCCTGTGTCTACTTCAGTCTACGCCAGATAGGTTCATACAATATAAACATTGGTATGGTTTTCTTGTATTAATTCCCATTACAGCGACACCCTCTTTCAAATTGCTGCGTGTTTTCATTTATCCTCTCATATTTTTTCTCAATAATTTCTTTCTTTGCCCCCCCCCCCCCCCCAGGCTACTGGAGCGGCCGCTACTTTGCTCCCGTGGGGTGGGCGCTACTGTCCTGGAAGGTCTCGTCCTTGTGCTCGATTGGGGTTTTTAACAAAAATGTTGGCTCAAGAAACCGAAAAAAATAGGACTATCATTTGTTAAAAGCTTGACCAGGGATCTTGGAAGCAAAACCAGAGGGGGGCACCTGCCCCCCGCCCCACCCCCTGCGGACACCCATAACAACCGGGCACCACTGGTAGTAGTGGACACAGAAAAAATATTAGATGCTTGATGGTACCGCGCGTTTGACCTTGTTCTTTTTCAGTTTATTTGGCACTATCTTTTGAGCGCGCATTTTAAAACCATCACAATTACATTCCCATCTGACACGGGTATTGGCTTGTTCAGGAAGTTTTCATCATACATGATACTATTTCTTTTATCGCTCATATTTATACACTCAATGATTAATACACCTAAATGTCCACCCCCCAACCGCCACCCCCATTCACCCTGACCTGACCACCCACCCACCTATTTCTCGCAGGGCCATGGCCCCGAATTTGTATGGTCAGGCCGCCACTGTTTTAAACGAGTTACTACTATCAAGCCACATGGCACACTTACCACTTAACGTAAGTGTGTGTGCCGCTGGCGCTGCCTGTATGTGCATCCTTCCACCACACTTAATATATAAAACTATTATTGGTCCACACTTTGATTATTGTAGAGCTCACTATTATGGGACATACGCAAATCTGACATAAGCCTGAGCACTACAAAAACTTCAAAATAGAGGTATGAGAATAGTAATAGGATGTAACAGATACACAAGGATAAAAGATATGCTACAAACATTACAATGGACTTCTGTAGCAGAGAATAGCCTTAAATACCTTAGTTGTGATATTTAAAATTACAAAGGGATTGGTACCTAGCTACTTAAATAAAATATGTCAAGTAAAGGATATGCACCAATACAAAACAAGAAGTACAAATAAACAGTAGGGCCTATCTAGAATTTATGAACAATAGTAGCACTCAAAAATCACTTTTCTATAGTGGAGTAAGACTACACAACAAGCTCGATGAAAACATAAGAAATATAAATAA
The DNA here is from genome assembly GCA_024449915.1 of Sweltsa coloradensis. NCBI lineage: Eukaryota > Metazoa > Arthropoda > Insecta > Plecoptera > Chloroperlidae > Sweltsa > Sweltsa coloradensis. The sequence continues at coordinate 843,420 of JAMZAV010000160.1, forward strand.
TGTATGGAAATTTAGAAAAGAATGTGTCAATTTTGTCAAATCGGAGTTTACGGTATAGGCCTAGTGTAATACAGGGATATTTTATAAGTTTAATTTAAAATAATGGACAAGCAAAGTGAAAAGAACTTCATATGCACAAGAAGGCTCATTCTAGAAGAACATAATATCCCCCCCAAATACAAAAATTTGTAAAAAAAAACGGCAGCAAAGCTCTCCTTCAAAAGTCTTCGTCTGTGAATGCTGTGAGATATAGAAGTTGAGCCAAGCATTTCATTCTTTCTCCCTTGTTTCGCATTGAAAAGAAGTAGGGATGGGATTTGACCGGTCAAATTCAAATTTGGTCAATTGACTGGTCAATTGACGGTCAATTGACGGTCAATTGACGGTCAAATGTAAAAAATCATAAATTTTATTTTATTAAATAATTAGTATATTATTTTTTAAATGTTGTGGTGACAAAAGCTTTTTTATTTAAAAGCTTGTTAAATGCATATTAAAGTGGCATATCATCATCGTCATCATCATCGTCGATGCTGTCATCAGTCCCTTTCTCCGATTCAGCTTCAGCTTACCCAGAAGCTATTATATTCTATTTGTCTATTATAATTCATAATATAACTAGCCTACATAGGCCCTAATAAATAATAATTAAAATAAAATATTACCTAGGCCTAATTAAAACATTTTTAATTGAAAAAGAAAGAAAGAAATGTTATCGTTTACATAACAATTCAAATTCAAATATAAAAATTCAAATAATTTTAAGTTTTAAATGCAATATACACATGTTATCTTTAAGTCAATTGACTGGTCAATTGACCAAAAGTATTTGACCAGTCATTTGACCGGTCAATTGACCAGTCAATTGACCGGTCAATTGACATTGTGCAACCCTAAAAAGAAGTAAGATCATTTTGCCTGTTGACGAGCGCCAAGCCAACCATTTTTGCGGTACAAAAAGTAAAATTTTAAACTCAAAATCATAAAAAAAATACTTGGCCATTAAAACCCTGCCTTTAAAACAGATTGTCTAGAAACAAAAGCTACCGCACCATTTTTTGTTTTTGTTTACAATCTGCAGTTGGCAATATACAATGTTTTTATTAAATTTCTTGTGGTTAATGTCGTCTTGGGTTTTTGTGTAAATGATTTGTTGACCGGACTATAACACATTGATGAATAATTTTAATCAGCAATTAAAATAGGGTAGTCAAATTGTACTAAATACGACCTAACGTTTTTCCTTAAGGGTGGTAGGGAACAGTGGAGGTGAAATATTGCTTGCCTCCCGGCAGATTATTGGATGAGCGTAGCGAGCGAAGCAAAGATTCCATTTCACTTCTACACTGAAGAAAAAAATCCGGAATGTTTTTCTTTTTGTTTTCTGTACCGTATGTATTTTTGTGTGTTTGTCAACACGATTCCGGCTAAATCGATACTCCAATTGCGATGAAATTTCCTGGAGACCTTCGAAATTTCTGAACTTAGAATTTTTTTTTTTAAATTATTTCTCGTGAAAATCGCAATTTTACGATTTTTTTCGAAATTTCTTCGACTTATAACACCTATATGCTTTATCTGCTTGTAATGATTTTGCACAGAACCTTAATTTTATGAATTAATATATTTGTGTGAAATTTGAGCGCAATCGAAAAATTATTTTACTTGAAAATCGCAATTTTACGATTTTTTCAATTTAAAAAACATTTCTTTGACTTGTAACACCTACATGCTTTATCCAATTGTAATGATTTTTTCACAGAACCTTAATTTTATGAATTACTAGGAAAACGCTAAAGTCCCGCCGCGTTGATGGATGAGCGTTTTTGTAAGTTTTTAGTTTGCGTGGGACCACTTTTCCTTTGCAAGTGCTTTCTGAAAGCATTGTAGGTGATTGTTGTCATGTTTCAATTGTTACTTAATTGTTATTATAAACCTCAAAAAACTCATAGTAAAACCTTTATTCTATGGATTCTGGCTAACTTTTTCAACTTTTTCTTTCAAAAAACAATACATAACCATTACCTTAATGTCCAAGGGAAATATGAACGTTGTAGCCCCACCCGTTTGGTCAGAATCGGCCCAAATGTCACGAAAATATTGCACGTAAAATCGAAAAAATCGTAAATGTAGGCTACTTTTATTTGGTGGATTCTGGTTAACTTTTTCAACTTTTTTTTCACAAGGTACTACATCACCATAACCTTAATGTCCATGTAAAATATGAACTTTGTAGCCCCACCCGTTTGGTCAGAATCGGCCCAAATGTCACGAAAATATTGCACTAAAAATCGGAAAAAATCGTAAAAGTGCGATATTCATGAGAAATATTTCTTCGATTGTACCCAAAAACGTGGCACGTCTAAGTTCAGAGATTTCGAAAGTCCAATTCAATTTTTATCAAGATTGCTTATACCGTTTGCCCGGAATCGTGCGAACAAACAGACAAAAAAACAACAAAAACAAACAAACAAACAAACAAATAAACAAAAAAACATTGGAGCTAAATTTTTTGAGGGGTCAGTGAAATTGAAGTTTTCGCTTCGCTCGCTACGCTCATCCAAATATATTCATGTGAAATTTGAACGCAATTGAAAAATTATTTTTCATAAAAATCACAATTTTACGATTTATTCTATTTAAAAAAAAATTCTTCGACTTATAACACCTGCATGCTTTATCCGATTGTAATGATTTTTTCACAGAACCTTAACTTTATGAATTAACATATTCTTGTGAAATTTGAGCGCAATCGAAAAAATTATTACTCATGAACACATGGCAGCTCAATGCACCAATTACGCTCATCCAACAACGCGCCTGAAAAAGCGTTTGCGAAGCTTCCTAGTTAGTTTTCATATTATGTACCCACAGGCGCCGAGTACGGGGGGGGGGGCTCGGGGGCTCAAGCCCCCCCAGCTGTGATTCAGGGGGGCTCAGCCCCCCCTGCGTAGCAAGCTCTAAATTGTGTAAGTGAAAAATTCCAAGGGTTCAATTGCTGACAGGAGTTACCAGAGTTTTTGCTAAATGGCCCTTCGAGTTCGAGTCAATGCACATCGACAAATTATGTCTTTTTCCCACTTCACGTATTCACGTATTTTCTATGAGAGCATTCTTTCTTTGGTCTAGGGTTGCTGACTAATGTGTGGCTATAGTATGTCATGGTTCTTTGACAGTCCGTCTCACTCGGCCCCCTGTTGCAAAAATTAGTTTTCTAACATGACATTTTCAGAGAAAAACTGTCAATAGAGCAGTGCACTTTTAAATGACCCTTCATAGTCATAGGATTTCACCTGAGAGAGTATTATTAGTTGCATGACTACCCGATCTTTATGAGAGTTATTTGTTTGATATGACATATTAATGAAATTCTTTAATTGTTTTTTCACGCCTGAAATCTCGTTTCAGGCCATCGAACATAATGTAGGCCCCCAAAAAATTTCACCTACGGTGTAAGCCTCCGGCGGCTGGGCCTTCGACCCAGACCCCAGCGATTCCCTCATTAAGCCCCCCCCCCCCACAAAATAAAAACTCGGCGCCTGCGGCCTATGTATGTACCATCATGCCAAATTTCAAGCTAATTTAACTCATTCAGTGCCTTCATGGTGAATGCTGGAAATCAAGGTAAAAATAATATAAACTATTAGGGATGGGGGTTGAAAAAATGTGGTTAAGGAAATGAGATCTAGGCCGATTGGGTTAAAACACATTAAAACATAGGCCTAATTCTAATAACTTTGAATAAAAATTCAATTTTGGGTTTAGAGCTTTGAATTATTCCAATTTTAGGGGATGATTTAGGGGGCCTGTTAGGGGTGGAATATCGCTTGCCTCTCGGCAGATTATTTTTCATATTATTATGTAGGCCTACCATCATGCCAAATTGCATGCTGATAACTCATTAGGTGCCTTCATGGTGAATGCTGGAAATCAAGGTAAAAATAATATAAACTAGGCCTATAGGCCTAAGGGATGGGGGTTGAAAAAATGTGGTTTAGGAAATGAGAATAGGCCGATTGGGTTTAAACACATTAAAACATAATTTTTAATAACTAATTTGAATAAAAAATCAATTTTGGGTAAGAGCTATGAATTATTCCAATTTTAGGGGATGATTTAGGGGGTGTAGGGGGTGAAATACTGCTTGCCTCTTGGCGGAATTATATGATTCTAAGGTAGGGCCTACATCGAAGTCTGGTCCAAGTTTCATATTCTAAGATGAACCATTTTCTTTCTAGGCACTTATTCCTCTCTGTCAGAATCCCCAGCCAGCTAGCTAGCTAGCCACCCACCCAGCCAGCCGGAAGGTTTTCGTCGATTTTTACGCACTTTTTTGAACACAAAACGGGTTATCGGATCGGGCTTTTTTTATTTGATATGTCATGGACAACATATCAGGTCATATAGGCCTACCGAGTTTCAAGATTGTAAATCTTTCAAAACGGCGTGTGCAGATAGCAGAAAACCCCCCAACTCGGGTAGGAGTAAACAGGGTCGAGTTATCATTGCCTACTAGCAGTCGCGTGCGCTTGGCTGCGGGCGAACGACCGTCGCCCTAGACTAGGCCTACATACCTGTATACTTATGTGAATGTATAATGCATATTAGTACATAATAAGGCTAATCCTAGGATAAAATATAGGTAGGCCTACCGTAGTACAATGATAGGTACTATAGGCCTAGGCCTACTGATGTGAATTTATAATGAAATAAAATGATTAATAATGAGTACGTTGGGAACAAAATAAAATCATCACTTCATTCACCAAAATAAGCCTAGACCTACACCGCTTGACGTAAAAAAATCTACAATCCTGTAACGTTTCCATTTTAAATAAAGCCTAAAGGACTTTCAACTGAAAAGGAGTTAGGTAGGGCCTACACCAAAAATAGAAACCTGGGCGGGGCGATTGGCCACGTCTATCGTACGATTTAGGCCTAGACTTACACATTTAATTTTTACGTCGAACAAATCAATATAGACCTAGGCCTAGGGCCTACACTCCGTTTAAACATTGCCCGATAACTTTAACTTTAACATCCTAAGACCTGCCCAGGCCCCTACCCTAGACCTAGCCTAGCCCATTGGCCTGAACGGAGAGAAGTTGAGCAGGCAGTAGGGCCTAGATCCTGTGAAGAAACTGGGGGAAATAAGTGAGCAGAGAGACAGAGACAGGCCCTGTCTCTGTCTCCAAATGCTTTAATCCGGCCCGGATTAAAGCATTTGGCGCCCCTAGGCTATAATATTTTAAGCGCCCCCTGTATTGGCCCTACCTACCTACCTACCTACCTACCTACCTACCTACCTACCTACCTACCTAATGTTGTCACTAACTCCGTTTGCAAATAACAGTTATAATATTCAAACATAAAATCACAATAACACAATAATACAATTAATATATTAGCACAAATTAATTTGTGTGCAGAGCGTTAACCCGAAAGTGAAAAAAAGAACTTAGCACTCGCGCCGTTTACGAATAACAATTTTACTATTTAACTAGGAAGCTTCGCAAACGCTTTTTCAGGCGCGTTGTTGGATGAGCGTATTAAATTAAAAACGAAAAAAAGCGTAAAATTGCGATTTTCATAAGATATAATTATTCGATTACGCTCAAATTTCACACGAATATATTAATTGGATGAGCGAAGCGATGATTCCATTTCACTACACTGGAGAAAAAAATCCGGAATGTTTTTTTCTTCTTTTTGTATTTTTGGCTGTTTGTTAACACGATTCCGGCTAAACCGATATTCCAATTGCGATGAAATTTTGTGGAGGCCTTCGAAATCTCTGAACTTAGAACTGCCACGTTTTTGAGTGCAATCGAAATATTATTTCTCATGAAAATCGCAATTTTACGATTTTTTTTTTGATTTTTGAAGCTACGCTCATCCAATAAGTCGAAGAAATTAAAAAAATATTAAAAAATCTCAAAATTGCAATTATTATGAGAAATAATTGTTTGATTGCGCTCAAATTTCCCATGAATATTTCAATTCATAAAATTAAGGTTCTGTGAAAACATCTTAACAATTGGATAAAGCATGTAGGCCTAGGTGTTATAAGTCAAAGAAATTTAAAAAATCGAATAAAACGTAAAATTGCGATTTTCATAAGAAATAATTTCTCGATTGTGCTCAAATTTCACACGAATATATTAATTCATAAAATTAAGGTTCTGTGAAAAAATCATTACAATCGGATAAAGTATGTAGGTGTTACACAAGTCGAAGATTTTTTTTTTAAATAAAAAAAAATCGTAAAATTGCGATTTTCATGAGAAATAATTTTTCGATTGCGCTCAAAAACGTCGGAGATTTCGAAGGCCTCCACAAAATTTCATCGCAATTGGAGTAATCCCAATCAATCAATCGCAATCGGTTTAGCCCGAATCGTGTTAACAAACAGCCAAAAATACAAAAAAAAAAAACATTCCGGATTTTTTACTCCAGTGTAGTGAAATGGAATCTTCCCTTCGCTCACTACGCTCATCCAATAAATTTGTTTGCCGCGCACAGAACTGACACGACTGTTTGGCCGAAAGTGTTAATACAATCTGAGTGATGTGTTGGCTTGGCCCTTGAGCTTGACTGTTAGAGCTATGTCCTCTTTTTCCCCCAAAATCAACTACTAGTTATTTAAGTAAAGACTACTTTACACTTTGAGTTAAAAAGTACTCCTGAACGACATTCATTTCAACTGTTGTAAGAATTATGTTTACTCTAACTTAAAACATGTGAACAAGGCTTGGTGGTTTGATAGAAGGGATTAATGCTGCAGGTCAGTGAGCTAATCGTGGGAGGGGAGGGGGGGGGCGCCGATGGGTGAGGTTATTTCCTGTCATTAATTTATTGAGAGTGTCTAATTCTAAAGAAAATATGCTTTGTCGAAGACCCAAATTCCTATTTAGTCAGCGATTTCAAAGAAAACAAACACCATAAAGTTCTCTTTCTCGAGATGAGAGCGGCTGGCATCCTATTGATATAGTCCTTCTAATAGCTTACTCCCTGACAAATTTAGAGGTTGGCATAGGGGAACTCTTTCGGTTGGTATGGACAGTTTTTGATCAGTAGGTACTTTAGATTTAAAATAGCGACGTTAGCCTAAAGGTTTCGTAGGTACTTTAGATTTAAAATAGCGACGTTAAAGGTTTTGTAGGTAGGTAAAAAAAAACTGTCCATACCAACCGAAAGAGTACCGGCATAGGAATACCAACTACTTTTTAAAATTCTTTTAGGCCTATGTTACAACAACATTACGGAGACAAGACAACTTTGTTGCTCAGAGGGCGCAGCGCCCTCTGAGAGCTTGCGCCCCTAGGCTAGGCCTACAGCCTAGTTAGCCTAATGGTTAATACGGGCCTGGACAGAGAATAATGGAAAACGGAAGAAGGGAAAATTAAATATTAAGTGGAGTGATGGGCACAACTGAGGATTTGTTTCAATAAGTTTAAGGGCGCACCGTTAGGTCATAATGCGCCACTCTAGCCTAGGAGAGAATATGAGGAGGAAACTCCCGTGCTGATTAGGAAAATAATCTAACATAACCTCAAAATTTCCATTTATGAATTCTATGCTGTAGGGTTAGGCCTGGCCTAGGTTTCAAGAGTAAGCTAGGCCTAGTAGGGCTAAATGATAAAAACCTAGACCAATAAGGTGTTGTCACAATAGGCCTACTCACCACAATTTTCATTGCCTATCTTATTAAAAAAACAACCAATTTTTTAATGAAAAGTTCTAGTTCTCTACAATCTTTTTTTTAAAGGCCCATTTTGTGTAGTATTGTGCTATAGATCACGTGGTAAAAAATATTTTTTGGGGTTTTTAGCCCCTTTAAGTCCCGCCTCGTTGTTGGATGAGCGTAATGGGTGCATTGAGCTGCCATGTGTTACGCGGATTTTCTGTTGTTCTGTGAAAAAATCATTACTTAGTCGAAGATTTTTTTTAATTAAATTAAATTAAATAAAAAAATAACTTAATTTTTTTAATTAATCGTAATTTTTAACAAAGAAAAAAAATCGTAAAATTGCAATTTTCATAAGAAATAAATATTCGATTGCGCTCAAATTTAACACGAATATCTTAATTCATGAAATTAAGGTTCTGTGAAAAAATCATTACAATCGGTTAAAGCATGTAGGTGTTATAAGTCGAAGAAAGTTTTTAAAAATCGAAAAAAATCGTTAAAATTGCGTTTTTTATGAGAAAAAATTTCTCGATTGCGCTCAAAAACGTGGCAGTTCTAAGTTCAGAGATTTCGAAGGCCTCCATGAAATTTCATCGCAATCGGAGTAGGTATCGGTTTTGCGGAATCGTGCTAACAAAACAGACAAAAATACAGAAAGAAAAAAAAACATTCCGGATTTTTTCTCCAGTGTAGTGAAATGGAATCTTCGCTTCGCTCGCTACGCTCATCCAATAAGTCGAAGAAATTAAAAAAATAGTAAAAAATCTCAAAATTGCAATTATTATGAGAAATAATTGTTTGATTGCGCTCAAATTTCCCATGAATATTTCAATTCATAAATTAAAGTTCTGTGAAAACATCTTAACAATTGGATAAAGCATGTAGGCCTAGGTGTTATAAGTCAAAGAAATTTAAAAAATCGAATAAAACGTAAAATTGCGATTTTCATAAGAAATAATTTCTCAATTGTGCTCAAATTTCACACGAATATATTAATTCATAAAATTAAAGGGTTTTCTGTAAAAAAAATCATTACAATCGGATAAAGTATGTAGGTGTTACACAAGTCGAAGATTTTTTTTTAAATAAAAAAAAATCGTAAAATTGCGATTTTCATGAGAAAAAATTTTTTTCGATTGCGCTCAAAAACGTCGGAGATTTCGAAGGCCTCCACAAAATTTCATCGCAATTGGAGTAATCCCAATCAATCAATCGCAATCGGTTTAGCCGGAATCGTGTTTAACAAACAGCCAAAAATAAAAAAAAAAAAAGAAAAATTCCGGATTTTTTACTCCAGTGAAGTGAAATGGAATCTTCCGTTCGCTCCACTACGCTCATCCAATAAATTTGTTTTGCCGCGCACAGAACTGACACGACTGTTTGGCCGAAAGTGTTAATACAATCTGAGTGATGTGTTGGCTTGGCCCTTGAGCTTGACTGTTAGAGCTATGTCCTCTTTTTCCCCCAAAATCAACTAGTTATTTAAGTAAAGACTACTTTACACTTGAGTTAAAAAGTACTCCTGAACGACATTCATTTCAACTGTTGTAAGAATTATGTTTACTCTAACTTAAAACATGTGAACAAGGCTTGGTGGTTTGATAGAAGGGATTAATGCTGCAGGTCAGTGAGCTAATCGTGGGAGGGAGGGGGGGGGGGGCCGATGGGTGAGGTTATTTCCTGTCATTAATTTATTGAGAGTGTCTAATTCTAAAGAAAATATGCTTTGTCGAAGACCCAAATTCCTATTTAGTCAGCGATTTCAAAGAAAACAAACACCATAAAGTTCTCTTTCTCGAGATGAGAGCGGCTGGCATCCTATTGATATAGTCCTTCTAATAGCTTACTCCCTGACAAATTTAGAGGTTGGCATAGGGGAACTCTTTCGGTTGGTATAGACAGTTTTGATCAGTAGTAGGTAGGCCTACTTTAGATTTAAAATAGCGACGTTAGCCTAAAGGTTTCGTAGGTACTTTAGATTTAAATAGCGACGTTAAAGGTTTTGTAGGTTACATAAAAAAAAACTGTCCATACGAACCGAAAGAGTACCGGCATAGGAATACCAACTACTTTTTAAAATTCTTTTAGGTCTATGTTACAACAACATTACGGAGACAAGACAACTTTGTTGCTCAGAGGGCGCAGCGCCCTCTGAGAGCTTGCGCCCTAGGCTAGGCCTACAGCTAGTTAGCCTAATGGTTAATACGGGCCTGGACAGAGAATAATGGAAAACGGAAGAAGGGAAAATTAAATATTAAGTGGAGTGATGGGCACAACTGAGGATTTGTTTCAATAAGTTTAAGGGCGCACCGTTAGGTCATAATGCGCCACTCTAGCCTAGGAGAGAATATGAGGAGGAAACTCCCGTGCTGATTAGGAAAATAATCTAACATAACCTCAAAATTTCCATTTATGAATTCTATGCTGTAGGGTTAGGCCTGGCCTAGGTTTCAAGAGTAAGCTAGGCCTAGTAGGGCTAAATGATAAAAACCTAGACCAATAAGGTGTTGTCACAATAGGCCTACTCACCACAATTTTCATTGCCTATCTTATTAAAAAAACAACCAATTTTTTAATGAAAAGTTCTAGTTCTCTACAATCGCGAAACCCGCATGCGCGTGACAGACATCCACCGCCAACAAAATGCAGATTTTAACATCCAGATTGCAGGCGGCAGTGCTGGCGCCTAATTTAAAATTAATTATCATTAAAATACTAACAAATATAATTTGCAGCTAATCCAAAATGCCATTCAATTAATACAGGTAGCACAATACAGATGCGTTCAAATGTTTTGTATTAATTGTTTTGGACCTACAATACGCGTTAAATCAAAAAATTTAAAAATTCACGAGTAAAAATTCTGGAAGTATAAATTTGCAGTGTAGATTTTTTTGATTAATTAATTAAGCGAGCGAAGCGAGCGTTTCCATTTGACTCTGCCAGAAAAATTAGTCACTGGTTTTGTTTTTTTGTTTTTTTTTTGTTTGTATGTCTCGCAAATTTTGACCATCCGCAAGCTTTGTTCTCGATTGAATGCCATTAGTTTTGTGGCAAAATCGTTCAAAAAGTTAAAAAGTTACATTAAAGTTAATCGAAAGTTTTTTTTTCAAACTAAACGGCGACAAAATCTGAGGTGGCCAAATCATTTAGAATGTACGTCCGGTTAAGAATATGTTAATTTTATTTTGATCCGATAAGTAGCGTAAATGGAAATTAGGTAATTATGCCGTATAGGCCTAGCGCTTCACGCGAAAATCACCAAAAAAATCCCCAAAAAGACATTGAAAAGCATTATTATGTTACCTTTATCCATTTATTACTGTTTTTGGTGTAAAAGGTGAGTATCTTCCCATTTTTATGTTATTTAAATTGTGTTTATGTGTTGTTGTATAATACATCAGTTGTCATCACGCCATGTTGGAGCATGGTTGCCAACTGTCATTTTGGTAAAACTACCGTAGGGTACCCCGCTTCCAATCAATCAATCAAGTCAATTGTTATTGTAGGTGCGGCTGCCCACTTATGTAAGACTAGCTGGGGTCCAGGGGCGAAGCCCCGGTGGGGGTTGGGGGCAAAGCCCCCCATTACAGACAAGAAAATAATAAATTATTCGGTACAGAAGTACCGTAACGGAAAGAATTTCGGGTGTTTTATTGTCTAAAGTGTTCTCAGTTTATGTTTCAACAGTCGGTACATGGCTTGTGTGTGTTTACATTAAAATGGCTGCTCAGTGCAGCTACTGTCACTACGTAGGCCTAGTCATATTTAAGAGGTTAGTACTTTGTAAATGCTTTTAAAAATAAATTTCGTTTAGGCCTATTGTAAATCGTGATTTCATTATTGATTATGTGATTCACAGTGAAAATTGTGTTTTTGGGTGAAAATTATGGTGATTTCCACGTGAGGCGCTATACGGCATAATTACCGGAAATTACATTATAACAAAAGTAACGTTGCCATGGCAACGAAAAGACGCGCAAAGTTTCTAATGCACTGCCACCTAGAAGTAATCAAAATACTTTCGAGGAAGAGTGTATTATTTGTCACCAAAGAGTTTAAATAGTTTTCCCAAGGAGTCAAGGTCCTCTAGATGGCGGTGGATTTTATCCACAAAGTAAAGGTTTACACACGGGTTTACCCAAATACCTTGGCAATAATAAATAATATTGGAAACATGGCCATGTGGACAGCGAACGTCGCAAATTTTAAAATTTAAAAAAATGTGCAATGTGGGTCTAGCTATAGCACGTGCTCGCTTATCAACGCGTCCAACTGAGCGTTTCCTAGTTATATATACTAGTAGAGAGCTCGGCACAAAAATCCTGGGTCTCACATTAAATGGCAAGCAAAATATCCATTATGAGCGCAAAGATGAAACCACGCTCAGAATATGCCCGATCAATAAATGTCATCAAATGGACGCCACTATAAACTAAAAAAATAATATATTTTATTTTTCAGGCTGAATGCATGAATTAACACATTACAGGGTTCCAGAAAAGTTATTATAGGGGCGACGGCCAAACTATGGGAGTGCCTACGTCATTTTTTTAAATTTTCGTTCCCATCAGCAAAAATCTCCCATAAGAAATAACATGGCCCGATCTTTATGCTCCAAGACCTTAATGATTTTAATCAAAAAAATATTGGAAATAATTTTTGGATCACACACTGGGTAAAATGGTACTCTCAGCCTGCATGCCTCTTGTTAATATTATTTAGGACTACATCACTGTCACTTACCAATCAGTTCGAAGACTAGACTCGCTACTAAGAGGTCAGACCATGCACGAACATGTTGCCAGTTGGACTCTGATGCTAGAGTATTTACAACAAGGAAGAATACACTAGTTCATTTCGATGTTTTTACTCTCATGTTTTGTATTTATAATGTAACAACCTCGTACAAAGAGCCACCGCGGACAGCTAATAATAGATACGTTGATTACAATTATTCAATCATGGCGGAAGTACCTGCCATAATATGCCAACAAAGCTTTTGCGACCTAAATATAGACGATAAAAACTTAAATTGTCAATGTGTCTCGCCGCTTTCACTTGTAAACACTTTTTTACTACTCTCCCCCAACCGAAACAAAACAGGATCAATGAAGGAATATTAAAGTTTTTACTTTTTAGTTCCATTGAACTATGCTTATTCTTGAATAACTATAATTTTGAACATTATGTCATACTCATAGCCAAGTTAGACTAGGGATATGACCTGCATTTTAATCAAATTCCTGTTTGCCCAACTGACTGACTATTAATAATGCTAATTTTAATAAAATCAAGGTTTTCCCGTGCCCATGCGAATTAGTTTTGCATTAGCATTTCAATGTATTAAATATCTAAATTGTATTATATTCAATTGTAATGTTCTTACAAAGCATATTTTCCCATAGAAGTGCAAAAAACTCCCCAAAATGAAAGGTTTTGATGAAAAGAAAAAATAGAAGCTACAAAATAGTAAATTTGCTCAAAATTTAAATGATTAATGCTTAATATTTAAAATTAAAAGTCTATTCTTACGTATATATACTTTATGATGAAAAGACAAATTTTACAAACCATGATATGTTAAAAATCAACCCACCGTAATACATTAAATCAAGATGAGTAGGACCGTATTGTCCGCTGTCTAAGTACGAATACAATTGTTATTGCGTCTATTACGTGTGTTGTTGATACGAGTCGAGATACCGTAGAACGGAGATGAGTCGTCTGTACATCCACAAACTAGAATCTAGACTTGAAACTGTACCACTACATTTTGTGTTTCTACCTCCATGACCTAATACCAAGTAGAGATGCATGTAATGTATTTAGCATTCTCAAGTAACATTTTATACTTTTTTCATCCCACCAAATCCACAAATCTGGGGGGATTAAAAATTAAGCTTTAAAGTAACATTCCAATTCAATTATAGCCACTTAAAACGTTAGAATGAACAATGCTCAACTTTATTTTTGTAAAATTATCATTTTTCACCGATTTACAATTAAAAACATATTAAAAACAAAATATACGTACCTATAACTATAAGGAGTTGACTAATCTAATATAAGTCCACATGTTTAATTGTTTTTCAAGCCGGCTATTACACGTCTTGACTTCAGCACTGACGTTAGCGATGAAACAGATGCATTTATTTATTTAAAGTCTGTCCCAACTGATTTACTGTTGAGGTCTAAGCATGAATTAGTGTTTAAGGGGAATCCCTAGACCCAAATATGATTTCTAAAGAATGCAGTAAAGACGTCTGAAAAGTAAGAAGAATGTAAGAGGGGCCTTATAAAAGAGCGGATTATTTTTTTGAAATTTTTTTGACGGGACATAACCTCAGAATCAACAATTATATTCAAATTACTGGAATCAGTTGCTCAAGTTCAAAATTGAATTTTGAGCAGCGGGTTTTTGTATATTGTTTCTACACTCATTTATCTACAACCTAAATATAAGGATAATTGGTTTTATATGGTTTCAGGCGTTGCACGATTTTTTCCGTTAAACGGTACAAAATTTGAAATTGTACCGGCAGGCGAAAAAAATTGTGCATTGCAACAAATCATATAAAACCAAAAATCCTTTTATTTAGGTTGTAGATAAAGGAGTGTAGAAATAATATACAAAAAACCGCTGCTCAAAATTCAATTTTGAACTTGAGCAACTGATTCCAGTAATTTGAATACAATTGTTGATTCTGAGGTTATGTCCCGTCAAAAAATTTTCAAAAAAATAATCCGCTCTTTTATTAAGCCCCTCTTACATTCTACTTACTTTTCAGACGTCTGTACTGCATTCTTTAGAAATCATATTTGGGTCTAGGGATTCCCCTTAATTGGGAAGAAAAATTAAGAGGCTACAAAATGCAGAATTTGTTCAGAAATAAAAATGCTATTTTTATAGTTGTGCTTTCAGTAAGTCACCTAAGACAGAAATCACTTAGATACTGTATGCTTTAGTAGTGTAGTCTAGTATGTATTCATGCATTCAATTTAGTCAGCTTAGAAGGCCAAATCCATATCAAAACATAAGCATAGGTATATACATAAATACTCTTGAACTGGGAACATGAAAAACATGTTTCAGTGGGGGGAAAGGTACAGAAGGACGACAGCTTACCTTAAAAAACGTTAAGTAGGTCGCACAGACACAAATAGATGAGTAGACAATATATATATATATGCAATGTCTTAAACTTTCACGGTTGCTAATGTGAGTAGTATTGTACTTACGGGTAAAACCGTGTCTCGATTTTTGGTTCACCGACCAACATTTCGGCACCAATTCAGGAGCCATCATCAGGGTCCTTCCTCTTTGGTCCTCGTCGAGGTCGACGAGTCGCCGAAACGTTGGTCGGTGAACCAAAAATCGAGACACGGTTTTACCCGTAAGTACAATACTACTCACACATATATATATATATATATGTTATATTTGAGGCTTTCGCAGTACATGATATGAAAATATATGTTTTGAGGTAAAACTGCGTGTGATGATTTATAATAAAATAATATTTAAAGTTTGTAACAATATATATATATATATATATATATATGATAAAAACAAGGATCTTGGGTAAAACCGCGTCGAAAATAAGATGAACCAGGGCAGAACCTGGGCGTCCACCGACGTTTCGTCTGTACTACGTCAGACATTTTCAAGGTTGACTGTGACTCTACGGAGGTTGGAGTCACAGTGTTCAAAAGACAACCAATCAGGCCCTATGACAAGAAGCCGGACTAAAAAGGTTTCACTACAGTAAGCTGTGCTATTTTGTTTCTCAATTGCCACCATCCGTATATATTTTTTCGATATGACATCGCCGCCCCGCACCTATTTTCTATATAACCTCGCCGCCCCGCACCTTCAGCCGAGGCTATATAAGGCGGGCGCTGCGTGCTTGCCAACCACTGTGACTCCAACCTCCGTAGAGTCACAGTCAACCTTGAAAATGTCTGACGTAGTACAGACGAAACGTCGGTGGACGCCCAGGTTCTGCCCTGGTTCATCTTATTTTCGACGCGGTTTTACCCAAGATCCTTGTTTTTATCCTATGACGGGCCGCGAAAACCTACAACAATCCATATATATATATATTAATAGGTTGTAACAATATATATATATATATATATATATATATTAGCACGTAGGTTTTCACGAACAGTCATAGATACATCCAAATTTTGTTTTAGGGTTTTTGTTCGTGTATTTCCTCTTCTCTCTAGCAGGCCTACACAAGGACCATTGTCAGCTGGTCGACGTTTCGGCTGAATCACATCAGCCATCATCACGACGAAACCCTAACAGCTCAGAAAAACTACTGCTGCTGCCTCGACTGCAGACGTGGGAATGACCTCGCGTAACAACTCTGCTAGTTTATATACTCTCCAACTCAATGTACGTAATCAAGTTGCGCACGCAGCCCGACTCAGCCCGGGCAAAAACAAACAAACATTAAACCAGACGGCTTCGGCTACGTGTAGTCGGACCTGTGTATTCTTCCGCATCTATTGTTTGCGGCGAGGTGATACACTGTACATTAGGGGGCATGGGCATAGTTTGGGGGTGTTGAGGTTGTATTGAGTGTGACACCAAGGCAGGCCTCCAAGATGCTGGCAAGACGAGTGCGTCATCCCTCCTGTTCATCGTGTGGGGGCGTTTGTGTATCTCTATTGCTTCTCTAATCAAACGTGTGCGAAAGTGCTCTTCTCTTATCAGAGCACGTGTGTTGTCGAAGTCGATAGAGTGACCCGTAGTTGCGACGTGTTGGGCAAGAGGTAGAGAGGAGGAGGAGGTTGTGTAGGCCTGCTAGAGAGAAGAGGAAATACACAAACAAAAACCCTAAAACAAAATTTGGATGTATATATATATACATTTGAGCAACTCGTGGTCTTTATCACTCACTCAGCGTTAGTAGAGATACTAAAGTAGTTCTAAAGCTAGCATGATATGTACAATAAAGATCCATACATGACCTAGTATAGAGAGGGGGGTAAATCATCTTGTGACTAGGTGAAAATGGCTAGGGGAAGGGTATAACATTTTGAAAAATCCTCATCGTAGAAATTTCCGGGAAGTAAATGGAAAATGAGAAATTTTACGGTACTGTATTAATATGTAGTTGTATGAAAAATTGTCCCATACAGTAATCAAGAATATAGTGCACCGCAAAACTTCATTTAGGCCTACGTTTACTCCTTGTATGGAAAATTAAAATATTTACACCTTATTTATTGAAATATTTTCAACATTTTGGGCCAATTTAAAAAAAATATTCTTGGGTTCCTATATTTCAGATTACATCCCTAAGAAGGGATGTACACTAAACTAAGACATTGATTGCATGTTATGTATTATTTTGAAAGTGTGAACAGCACCGTATTGACAATTTATGTATAGATTGATATTTTCATAAGTAAAATCAAGTTGGTGGAAGTAGTTGAAATATTAGATACATTTACAGATAGGCCCTATGAACCCTCGTTTACTCTTGTAGTCTTGCAAACAAGATAGGTATACAAGTTTTGGAATAGGCAGTGAGTGGTAGGGTAAACAAAATCAAATTTGTTTATGGGTTAAGCAGATATTTAATGAGCCAAAACAGATGAGTTGGCTTGAACACAGGGAAATCTGTGGTGTCTTGCTCTCTTAAGTATCTTACAAGTTACAACCATTATTACTCGAAAGAAACCATGGAAGAATGTCTTGGGCATCGACAAGTAATATGTGTGCTCTGTTTCAACGCAGACGCACTAAACATTAGGCTTTAATACATTTCACACTGGCCAAAGTTAGCTCTAATGCATTCCAAATCGGAGATAAGGTTTGCTAACTAGGCTCACAATATGAATAACATCAATATAAAAATCTAGTTTCTACACAATAATTGTCTTAAGATTACATCAACTTTTTAAATATGGGTTGTTATTCTTCCCCTTACTAGTAGTTTTACACTTCCACATTATATTGGGATGTAGGCCTATGTATACAAATAAATAAATAAATAAATAAATAAATAACCAAATAAATACAATGAGACATTACAGTCGATAGGTTTAATACCTTATTGGGTCCAATTGCTAAGAAACCTGTAGGATGACTTTCCAGATACGAGTTTCACCCATGGACACACAGCCAGGCTCATTAGATTACATCTCCTTTAATAAATAAATACATAACAATGTTTTTAAAAGTTATATACAACCATAAAATATAAGTATTTAAAATAAGGAACCTTAAAATCAGGCTGAGAAAATTATAAATTTTGCATGGAAAATGCTATACCGTACTAGTTAGTAACTTGGCATGTACCATTATTGTTTTCATTTTATGGAATAAATTATTTATACTTTGTAGTACTCAAATGATCAGGAAAATAAAACATTTGATAGTAACAAACAGGGAAAAATGGAGATTCACCAGAATTTAAAGGGTATGAACCAAAGGTGATAGGCACAATTACTTGATCATACTTAAAATATGATAATATACACTACTTTCTAAACATGAGAGGTTTAAATATTTGTTTGTTACCAGTACATATTGGCACTAAAATATTTTAGAATTATTTCTACAGGTGACATATAATATATTAAATGTAAATAGGAAACATACATGAAAACAGTTTCAGTTTTAAGGTGCAAGGAATTGTAAATGCACATACACATTCCTTTAATGTAAATTTAAATGTAGATCTTTTTTAAATTTGCTAAGAAGTACTAAATATTAGGGCTGTACGAGTACTCAACATTTCGAGTCGAGTATTTGCTATTGTTACTCGACTAGAAGAAAAAATGCTGCTCAAAATTGAGTTGGGTAATTAATATTCATATATATAATAATATTTACTATTTAGTCACTGCAGATTATGTTTTTGCCCATTCATAAAAATTCGAAGAGAATAGATCCTACCATAATCAACGCCAACTGTTCACTTTACCATTCAAATATTGTTTTTTTACAATTTCAAGTTGTTTCGTTATCATTTATGGAGCCAACACATACGTGAATGTCATTTTTTTTTAAAATTAGCTCGCTCACATCTTTGATTGAAATAGTCAAATCATATAGGCCCTAGTCGAGTATAGATTGAAGTACCCAAACTCGAATCAGACTCAATATTCGAGAAATGTTTAGGAATCGAACTTGATTCGAAGTTGGCAACCAATGATCCCACAGCCCTACTAAATAATATAGTGACACACTTGAAAGTTTCAAATTCCACTTGTAATCATTTCCACAAGTAATAAGTTTAAGATTTCATATATGTAGCCCTAAAAGTGACCTGTAGACTATGTTTACTTCAAACCCGCAACCTCTTCGCCAAATCAAGTACCGGGTAGTGTAGCCGATTGCCCTCCATGTACTATGTAATATTTCTTCTTCTCAAGCATATTAATTTAATAAGCGTGATCACATGCGTTAGCTATACGGTATACCGTACAACTGTAAACTTAGATTATGTCTTGTTTACAGAAAATTGTTATATACTCAAAAGTCTCAAGGGAATCACTCGAGATACCATACTGAGTTATAAACAGAAAAAAAAAACGTTTATTCTCCATTTCATGTATGTTCCCTATAAATTTCTTTTATTCTGCATAAGTTACTACAGACATACAAGTAGGCCTATTTGTGTGACACCTATACTTGCATACCCTCTTTCACTGCTCATCCCAAACTGCCTCGTATTTTTACCATGTATACACAGACTGTGGACCCTATTTTCTTCCTGACTGCAATTACTGTGCACACTTCTCTCCCAAACTGTGCACATGCAGATACATAACACAATATTTACGCAAATCAAAAATGCATACCTTATGTTATGTTTACATGCTTCAAAGTACATAATTTAACCAATAAGCATGTTGCATAAAAAAATGGTTCCCTCTTTGCTACACACGAGTGACAGCTCTGTATACTACTATCAATACATTTAGGTGATTATCTCAAAGGTATGTAGCCATCAACAGTTTAGTTCACGATGTTGGAAAGTCGGCAATTCCTTCAACCCTTCTTTAATGTGTTTGCCTGTTATTAATTCATCAACGTGACAATAAGGCTCATTAGGCCTATTGTTTTGCTTAGGCTATGGTCAAGAATGCAGGGCAAAATGGTTCTCTTACTATTTATGTTGAAAATATCGGTGGGTCAAGTGATGCATGCATTATAGTCGAGTCCCATACCCAATGTTTTTAGTTTTGCTTTAGTTTTATTCGGTAGAAGTTGTGTGAATGCGTCCACAAAGAATATTCCAGAGCAAATTTAAAGGTGCGTGTAATCCGGCATCAATAACGCTGAAGAAGGTGTTCAAACATCGCGAACCAAACTATACCACAATGAACAAATTATTTTACCCTTCTACCACAACATGTAAATACAGGACCACACCCAAGTGTTCCAGGCAGGCCAGAAACATTTATCCTCCATACAAAGAGCTAAATATTTCAGTTCACGAGCCAAGTGTGAATTGCTAGGTGAGGTGAAAACTTCAAGGGTAATATGCAAGGTAAAGACGAGTGCCCAAGAGCAAAACACTTAAGTAAGACCTTGTTTCAAGATCTCTTAGCAACTAAGTTTTAGACCTTGTTTAAGATCCTTGTAAACTCATTTTCTCACTTTGGTTGTAAATATGTTTATTAAATTAATTTCACTTTATCCTTTCAGTGGTTCCTTTGGGACAAGTATAGTTGCATTATGCTAGTAAATTGTTAACAAAAACAAGCTGCAACAATATGAATATACAACATTATTGGTGAATATTTCTATTATAGGCCTAGTAGTCATATGATAATAAAGCTGAGAAGATGACTTGCTGAAAACAAGGCAAACTTCTTTAACAGCGTGACAGTTGCTCAAGTGCAAGGTCTAATTTAATTTCAGCAAGCTACCTTCACAAACAGCGTAAGATTTTGTCGATGTGTAGATATATTAATTGGAACTCAATTTGTAGGCCTTTTTAGCAACAAGATGAGATTGAAAAAATGTTTGCATATTTCCCATCTTTTTGCCCATCTGTTTTTCATCACAGGTAATAAAGTAATACAGCACAGTATCTACGCACTACCTAACGTCTCACAAAGTGTCTACCTACTGCCCTTGAAGATGACGCAATACACATGTTACTCTCTTAAACATCAATATCCCCTATTAGTAATCAAATTAACAGCTTATATGTTGGTTTATAACAATTAATACAAAAACAGGACCAAATCAAATCATTAATATTGCACTGGTATGTTACCCAGTTTTATCTCGTGGTGTATTACTAGTAACTATATACCTAGTATTATTGCACTTAAATACAAATAGAAATCATGTTCTTTGTAAATGTGTAAATTTAGTAGGCCATTGCATTATAAAAGAATGCTTAAAATTTAGAAATTATGTATACCCCTTTAATAATTCATGACTCATGAGCGATTTTCTCATTGACGGGAAATTCACCCACTAGTGTAAATATACCACACAAGAACGATATAACTATAAGGAATCAAGCCACTACAGCTTTGTATAACTATTATTGCAAACCGACAGACGTGGCTCGGCGCCAGCATGTCAGTCCCGCTACTGGTGATTCTGACTGGAGGTTTTCCTCCATCGTAAAGCGAATGCTGGGATCGAGTTCTTAATACAGCCCTCGGACATCCTTCCTACTACTCAAATATCATAAAACACCAAGTTCACCTGAATACCCTACAATAAAATAAATAATGTTATTGCAAAACAGTGGAAGGTTTGATTGGATATGGACTTATTCACGGCAATTTACTCAAACCCTTGCAAGGAGAGTACCAATTACCTATCCATAAGCGCTGACGTCCCGAACACAAATATTAACAATATTCAAACCCACATGGGCAAGTTAGTTCACTTAAACACAGCATACTTAATTTTGGCAACACGAGCATATTCTACTTTGATAACAACTTGTAATCCCTCCTATGGGTCAAATTGATAGCAAAACAAATAAGTTAGTTAAGCTTTGAACTTCATTCAGATCGTTGTACGTTGACTAAAAGCTGAACAAAATGGCCCGTGGAGGACTAGAGTACAATGGCTTACGTTTTAAAAACAAGTCGATTATGCAAAGGAATGCTTCAGATGTTGCACTCTAAATCCATATTAAAAATACCATGATAATCTCTCTCCTAACAAAACAAAGAACAGTTATATCTTACCGGTAATACACAAAACTTCAAGTATTGGCAAGAAGGCCAAACACACCATAATTAAAATTCAAGGTTAATCCAAAACAAGTTCAACACTGTTAAACACGCTACGTATTAAGAAAGGTTTGTCATCCTGCAAAACAAACCTCTACTAACTATGTTACATAAGATGACTTTAATTATGATCATTATAACCATTAACGCATAGTGAAGATAGGCCTTCTAGGACTAACACCCTTAGGATTTAATTTTTTAAGTCGTATTCAAATTTAGGTATTAATAATCAGCAAGTTCATCAGACTTAAAATACTGATTGAAATAAGGATTGCCAATTGAAATCTTAGAAAATAGACACAAAAGAGAACCAACGAGAATCCTTATTAAATAACAATGCACATGGCAAGTTTGTATACCAAGGAACGTACCCAACCTAACACATTGGTAGAATTTTACTTTACTTGAACAGAACCATTGATTAAACGATTCAAGAAATCTACACACTTAATGATTGTCCATTGTTCAAAACTGACATGTTGATGAAACTTTTCACACAAATGGATCAGAATAACCTGAAAGCTTCAGTGCCGAATGTGGAAGAGATGCTATTGAAGGGAGATGTCTATTCTGTTACAACCTCCATTAGGAGGTGTAATTTGCGTCGATGGCCTAGAACGCTGGGTAGCCTACAATGTTACACTTGCTCTTCTAATTGGTAGACTATGATTAAATATTACATAGCCACGGTATGGCCAACGAGACATGTACATGAAGACACACCAACACAGTTCTTGGTTATACCCAAAACATGAAAATTACAAATAGAGCATAGGTCAACACTCCTGTTATCAAGATTTTTAATAGGGAAGAATAGATTTGAATAATCCAATCTCATCACAATTGTCTTTTTAGCTTGACAGTGGTTAACTTGGCAAAATCTATTTTTTTCTCGTTCTCACTCATCCAAAGAATCCCTCTCCAGTTGAAATTCATTATAAACTCAAGGAATGGTTTAATACAAGTGGGGTACAAACACGCGAGATGGGGGAAAGTAGGCCGATATCACTTGAAGACACAGAATTACCCAAGTTTCTGTTACTTACAAATATAACAACAACAATTACAACAAACAACAGTAATAAACTGACAAGCGAAACACTGAAGCTTTCAAAGACAAAAAATACTTATTAACAACATCCAAACATGAGACAATATCCATTTACAAATAGCGTAATGTTAAGTAATACTGCAGCTGAATCACTAGAAATGCATAAGAGGCAATTTGATTACAAGTTACAACTTTACATTTAGTGGTCTTGGGTTCAAGAGGTTCTAGTGCCGACATTAAGCGAGGGAAGAAGACCAAAATCAAAGACGACCGACCAAACTCCGCAAGGACTATCAAATAGTGGAGATTGTCAACACATGGACTCATATTAAGAGCTCAAACAGACCAAAAAACTCGATATCAACGTAATCCAAACTGCTTACGTCAATATTTTAGTAGTTCCTGAACGTATTTTTAAAAAAGTTTGGAAAGAAGAGCACCGAAACATTCAAGTCTAGAAGATCCTCGATAATACACACTAAGTAAATGATAACTTCATTGCATACCAAAGACTGTCAAACTTGGCTTGAGCATTTTAAGACAATGAATAACAATAGGTAGTACATCAAACATGAAAAGATGCCATAATGTAAAATATACCTTGACTGGGATAGCATAAAAAAGTTGATGGTTTATTTTAGACCGTAAGTGCCCTGTAAGATCTATTTAAACCCAGACAATTTTTTTTACGAAGCATCTGAATGTTAACTACAAGGATGTGACCCAAATAAGTAAGTTTTTAAATAGCAAATCAGTTCGTGAACAATAATCAATGATGATAGCAGCCAAGGGCCTCTGAAAGGTTGCTTGCTTCTTTGTCAAGTATATGCTCACTTGATAAATAGAAGTGAGCATTGATGTTATAATAAATGACAAGTGACAAAAGTTATTCAACCACAAGCACTTGCCAGGAGCACTGAATACTAACCTAAAACAATCAGGATAAAAAATGCAAACAACACAAAGGAGGAGGGCATCAAACCGGTTGGAACCGATAGCGAAAAAAATCCGATATTTCCCTGAAACAAAAACCGTTATAAGAATGTGTCAAAACTCAAAATCAAACTGTAAACCAAAATTCGGAATTTCGGTACAGGGCAGTTTTAGATCGAAAAGTCGCAAAATTGCAAAAGAAATGGATCGATGTTCTCTTTAACAAGTTCGATCCATACCTTCTGTCTTTGGCAGTAGGAAGGGTTTACTGAATTGTGCATTTCACATGTGCCTTTTTGTGTACGGCGCACAAAACGCTTTCAAAAAGAGATCAAGAACCGTGCAAATACACTGACAGTGACTAATCCAATAATTATGGGGTTGCCATAGTCTGCGGTCTTAAAAGGTGCAGCAAGCGCATATATTGGTTAATATAATATGATTCAATAAGCCTATGTTTTCAACGTTTCCAAAAATATAGAAATAATTGATTCTATTAAAACTAGCAATGTAAAACTGTAAAACATAATCGGTTTGAAACGAATCGTATCAGAAACCAAAATAATTGCCGTGAACAAAAAAAATTCAATTTGATGCCCTGCAATGAACAATACTATATAATTTATTCTAGGCCTAGATAGATTCAACTCTAAAACATGTACACACAAAATGATATTAAAATAAAGATAATGCAACAAAAAACATAATTTCTTCTACTTGAATACCATAATTGAATATCACAAATAATTGACTATGCAAGTGAATCAGCTGCATCAGAATATTATACGTTAATAAACGAGATGAAGAGATAAAATACAGGAGTAAATCCTTACTTATAATATGGAGGACTGGCAAATGTCTTTAATAACTGAAAATAGACAAAAGATAGTACGGTATAAGAAAAGAATGCTGCTTTGCCCTCTTACATCAAAGGCGTGAATTTCTACTCGGCCACAAAGCATCATCGTTTCATTTACATATCTCTTGCCGCCTTGCGCCATTTCAATGCTTTAACGTCATGTATAACTGTAGAATGTTCCAATGCAACTTCACAATGATTTTTTCCATCATCATTTTGCATAATGTCCTACCAAAACTGATTGCGTATAGAAAGCCGATGCTAAACAAACATAAAAATTAGAAATAGTATCTCACAAAGGGAAACAATTATTTTCAACATATAGAAACAAGAAAGTAAACTTTTATCATTACCGAACAGACGTAGGTAGGCTATTCAAGAATCTCATAACTCATAAGGTTGGGGTTAAGAATTTAATATTTATGACTTTCAGGTCATGTTCTTCTATTATTTATTTAGTAGGTAGATAGTAAAACAATGTCAAAGTAGGAATCATTTGGCAAGATATGATTTAATGGACAGCATATTAGAGACTTTTGTCAAAGTCCAAATTTACTGAAGGAAGCATTAATGTAGACTCCCAAGAAATTACTACAATGGGGTTCAGTGAATTTCTTGTCTATGCTTTACAAAATAATTTACTAATCTTGTATTAGCTGCCATAGTAGCTGTATCATTTAATTACTTTTGGAAATTCTGGAATATTCTAATCGTTTTACTTTTAAGATAACGTCCCTTTGAGAATTGTCTGCAATTATAACTTCCATTGCTAACGAGTTTAGCGCACGTGCCATATTCGTGCAACATTACTGGTTGAGGGATGAAGTAGGCCTATCTACTATTAAATTAAAAATTTGTTGTAATAAAAACTAACTCGGCTCACATACGTAACGTTATGTTGCAAACATCATAATAAATCAAATCAATTTATGGTGTTCTCAAATGGGTTTGAAGGTATCACTGAAAATATGCTGCAGAAGGATGTAAGAACTGATTTGTGACTGTGTCTTAATCAATAAGAAATCAACACAAATAGTTTACATTGACCAAACTCACAAAGCAGTCAAATAAATTTAAAAAAATAATTAAAATCTTTTAAATCTTCAATAATTGTATTGGCAAATTTCTAAAATGTCTAATAGTACTATATATATATATATATAGGCAATACTTTTTCTATAGTGCAATTCAACCAAAGAAATAAATTAATGTGAGAAAAACCATAGAGGCCCCTATACAGGAAAAAACTTAAATATAACTCATGTTTTCTTCCCAATTATGGGACAAGATTATTTAAATTATTCAACATTTTGTTACCTTTATAAGAGTACGCCTACAACATGAAAATGCCTCCTTATGTTGCAACAAAACATACAATATGAAATATTTTGTCTAGTAGTTGGACCAATATGACTTGTAGGCTCAACACTTTTCAATGGTAAAAAAAATAAAAATACCATCGGGTGAATGGCAAATGCTATCGTTGTAAAAAGTTGTTTTTCATGGGCAATTTAATCTTATGCCTCAAATACAAAATGTAACATGTTAAGATAATACATACTTCTCATAAATAAAGGTGAAATATATTGTTTGAGCAAACAGCCATGAAACCATAAAATGAAATTGACTGCCCGGTGTAGACTATTTCACCCGTCCTTTTCAATAATACATGCAGGGGTCCACTTATACAGGCTCTTTATATATAGTCCCTGTCACCTTTAGAAGGAACCAAACTAGAGATCACTTTACTGTGTGGGTAGAGTTTGTTTACTGCCCGGATCATTTGAAAAGAGCGAGCACGTGGCAATAAATCCATGTAGCACGTGGTCAACTGTGGGCCCCGGCGGGTAGCGGGGGAGAGAGGGAAGCCAATCCCAGCATGGCCTGCTCTCTCGCACCCTCGTTAAAGACCCACTTACCACCCCAATTTTAATAGATTCTGACCTGAATAGCAGGTGCATGTTGCCATATTTTGTGGCGGTCTCTTTTCAAACACAAACACATCTTCTCACACTTATCTGGTAGAGTTCCGATTGCGATTAGTTGTCCGCCCGCAATATATGGCAGCACTCGGGCTACAATTAAAACTGCCCGCGCTCAAATATGCCCCCTCCGAATTTCAACCACTGCGTCCGGTTTGGTTCCTTTAAAAGTTGTAATCAAGTATAGCTGATTCACATAAAAGTAACCCGAGTCCCATCCCATCATGCGACTCGGCTGTAAAACTATTAGGATAACAATACACAGATGAATTGCATCAATTAGTCACAGCAGCAGACATTTTGATTTGAGGCTCAATCTAGCTCATTAATGTCATGGCTGCTCTTTTACCAAGAGGAATCCATTAGCTGGAAATAAATTCACGTTGGGCCACGGAAAATGTGAGGTCAATTGTCGTTTTTGTTTAGAGAATCAAGTTCATAATACTACTTGCCCTCAGCCAAGGTGTTGATTACGAATTATAGTTGACAAACCTAATTAATGGTTTTCAATGTCTAAGATTATCCTTAAATTATGATCTACTATGGGATTCAAATCTACTTGATAAATCCATAATACTGTATGTATCATTGATTCATTGATAATGTATGTACCACTACTATTCCCGTTTGTGAGTAGGGGGCTTGTAAACCCCTGGATATACAATATTTATCCAATTGCAAGCATACCTTTTTGATACATTATTATTACTAACACTTAAAAAATTGATAGAATACATAAGGGTATTTCAATTATAAAGTTACAGTATGATGATCCAGCCTTTTGGCATTCCTTTCAAACACACAGTTACAGTATGTTTGTTTTTAAGGTCATTTTTTATTAGAAGCTGGCTTGCATATGGTATTGATTTGCAATAAAGAAAATGCGGATTATATTACTATTGAGAAGGCCTGCTATAATGTTCAAGTTCCAACGTGAATAAAATTTTAAACATTTAAAGAAAACAAACAAAACTTGAACAACGATTTAGTCTAAGCATATTTCCTAAATATCTACGGATAGGCTTACCTAATATTGACATCAACTGTGCCACACGAGTTGAGTGCTTGTCTTTGATCATGTGTCTATGCCTAATTTACATTGTGGCAAAGGTTTAATTTTGGGACGTATCTAGTTACACAGAATATGACACTATTACAGACCAACTTTGACTGAAGCCATACCATTTTTTAATTGAATAATCCGAGAATAAATTGAAATGAACAATAATATGTTAGACCTATAACTAAGAAGATTAAGGTAGCTTGTGTAAAGTTATTTGTTGGCGAATTGCACACGGAATTACCGTACAAAATAGCTACTTTATTTAGATGCAAGATAAAAATAAGTTTTACGAACAGGTGCCCATCTAAAAAGTATTGACTATTGTGTTTCAATAAGGTAAACACAAATATAACAAAACAATAAAATCCATTATTCGTTGCTGATAAACTTGTGATGTAAAAAAAATAATTTGCTAATGTTAGAATTGGTATGGTTACCCAACACATAGTACTTAGCTTATAAAATGTTCCTGCAAAGGACATAAACTGGTCATTTTATGATTGCATAGTATAGAGTAGGTAGGACCATCATCAGTCTTGGAGCCAGCTTCTTCACCTTCCTACAACCAAGTCCGTACAAGTGCGATACCGTCACGCCATCTCTGCGGTTGGCTCTACGACACATAGCTACTAGATTGCACTTTCAAATAAGTTGCATACATTTACAATACATAACTAGGTAGGCTATGTCAATACTAACAGCCAATCCTGTTGACAATTAGGACTACTAATTCAACAATGAACACATGAAAATCTAAACACAGCCACTAAATGGTAGCCATGCCAACAGTAAATTGATTGTCTTCTTCAATAAATAAATGACAGCAAGGACACTCTTGCCAGACCAAAAACAGCCTTGATTACGACACCGTGATGACCTTGAGATGACGTAGGTTTACTTACGAGTCCTCGCGAAAGGCAACACAAACAAAACTCGATATGATGGGAGTTCCTACCAAGCTGCGGAATAATTTGTGCCATAGACCATGAATACAATTTCCTAACAAACCTGGTCAACCGGTAAACCATCAGAAGCAAAGAGGATTAAAATACTACGATGTTTTTGTTTGAAAATACAATATTACGGAAAGTGCCCATTCTCATTCCAAATAAGAAAGTTATGAAGGCACTGAAATAAAAGTTTACGTAGCTTGAGTCTGAACTCAACATAACATGTAACTTTTATTGGTGTGCTTTTATATGGGATAGAAGTTCACTTTAAAATAGACTTGCCCGTTGATTCCTTCCCTTTCAACGCAGAAACGTGGCCAGAACCAGTACAAGATTATAGGTCAAGGTGTGGAATGGTATCCAATAATTACTGTCAGTCCAACCAAATAGTACATACGTATGTTTGTGCTTCGTACAAGCGTGTGCCGGTATGTGTAATGTGCGAATGAAGCTTGGACCCGCCAATATGAGTAAGTGCTATGGATATCGTTTTTTAAGCTCTTTTAACTAATTCCTAGATGGTCTACGAGTTCCAACCTCGCATTCAAAGGGCTCTGGCCAAAATATATTTAGGCCAAGAACATTACAATACAAACTTATGTTGACCACATGTTTTGAAATAGTACTCACAGAAAAGTCTCGGCTTGGTGGCCAAATAACAAATGCAGACTTGAGTTATAAGGGTATACAGCCTTCAAACGGCCACAAATACTTGAAAGAAAATATGTAGGCTAGTGTCAAAATTTTAAACTGCCACAAGACAACTACAAAGTATAGCAGCTATCCAATAAATATTAACAAACAGTACTTAACTCTAATTCATTAACACTCTATGGTTACCAGACCTCTAGAGCTTCAAGCAATATTGTCACTTTATTGCCCTTGGCCACAACATCGGTTGGCATGCATCGGACAGCCTCCAATTTCCACCAATCGTTAACTATTGGCAAAGTCTACATTTTACGAGTATCGATTTGAGAAAACTGTTGAGACAATGCCTCAAACAAGAAGGCAAGTCTCACATATACACACTGATAATACTACTCAATATTACTTTGAAGCTTACACTACAATATGTTGGGCTAGAGCCTAGAAGCAATGTAATTTAATTTAATAAAGATACGCCTACTGTACAGATCAACTACGAGGAGTGTTATTATAGCAAACAGTGACGATAGAATTACCGGAATCACGTTTAACTCTACCTAACAGAATGCTCTTTGCAAGTGAAATAATCTCGAGGTGTTACTATGGAATCTCTACTAGACACTCTACTACACAGTAAGAACAGTTATCTTGTAGATCAGCAATACTATAAGGTACTTGCCCCTGGCCCATATTGTTTGTTCTTAGCTGCACCTTCTCAAACATCAAATGTTTCAAGAGGAGAATGTTGTTTTGCCTTGAAAAGCTCAATCTCCATGATATTTTTTCCGCAATTCTTAAGCTCAGAAGTTTCATGGCAGAAACCTCTGGAATCATCTGAAAACCAGAAGTCACAATAAATTTGAATTATATGCCAATCAGTGACATGCACATTGTTGAAAGTAAATCAAGTCATGTCTTGGTGGTTTGAAATGGTAATGGATAAACAAATATATGCCCAACTCCCACTTACCCTAGGAGTAATTAGTAAACATAGCACATCTACAAACACAGTTGTGTGAATAGAAGTTAGTATTTGAATTTCATATTAAATATCAAAGATCGATCATTTGCAAACGTTGTTTAAAATTTGAATATTCACACAGGCCTATGAAACTATTTTGCAAGGTCTGCTTTGTGAACAAATATCACGAGAGTTATCATTTAAGAGAGGTCGCTGAGCTTGGCCCAACTCAAATGCGCGCACTCAGGTGTTGATGATTTCTGCTGAATGGTTGGTAATATCATTCCCAAATATTGCATGCATGTAAATGAAATACTTTTATATTGATATCTACACTTGGTTGAAAAAAATAAGCCAATAAGGTACATTGCAAGACAAAAGTAAAAAACTTGAAAAAATGGGAAATCCAAAACATTGATTTCAATTCTGGAAATTCCCACCAAACCGTTTACCAAACGATAAAACCAAATTAACCGGCACGTTCACATTGATTTATACCGATACGTTGATATCCAGTATGCAAATTTGCGTTAAAAAATCTGAATGGAATAAATTCTAGAAGTTCACCAAAATCAAGTTAATTACAGAGATTTCACTTTTTATATTCAAAATCAATGAATTCATTTAAGAATACACATACTGGATATCATAGATGGATTCTTTATTAAAGTTTGTGTGAAATATGATACCGATGTTATTAACCGTTTACCCGAAAAAAAAAAACTAAAAGCTGAGTGCTAAAACTCGTCTTTGCGCTAGCCTCAGCGAATCCTCTTGATTTGAATTCATTACGTACAGAGGGTATAAATATGCTTGCATTGAACTATTGGCAAGTACCGGTATCTACTTAAAAAA
The DNA here is from genome assembly GCA_024449915.1 of Sweltsa coloradensis. Classification (NCBI taxonomy): domain Eukaryota; kingdom Metazoa; phylum Arthropoda; class Insecta; order Plecoptera; family Chloroperlidae; genus Sweltsa; species Sweltsa coloradensis. Next base: position 874,650 of record JAMZAV010000160.1, read on the forward strand.
TAAATAGTTGTAGGTCTACGTATTAAATTACTAAAGATGTTTGACTACCATTTTAAAATTTATTAAGAATTTATAAAATTTATGGATAGAAAATTGAATGCTAATTTTGAAAACAAATTAACTAATGAGGAAAGAATGCATGGTGCACCATTGAAACATATCCACTTACCTTTGGTTGCTGGTACCCTAGAGGCAAAACTACGCCACTGGCAGGTCACTGCTACTGGAAGCAGGAGTTAGCTCCTCTTCCACTTTGGCATACTTCCCTTCATATTCTCGGAGCAGGTTTGCCCGGATCTACAACACAATCATGCAGGATTAAGAGTATGTTGATTACAAGGGGCATAAGAAAATTATAAATTGTAAAATAAATTAATAATGTTTATGAAATGCCAAAATATTGTATTGCTGAGGTTGGAGTAAATTCTAATGATGGGAACGAAAAGAGAACATAAAAAGTAAAAACACAAACATCACAGCCTGAAAGGCTGGGTACACCACCACAAATATATTGGTAATGTACCGTATTGTGCCGAATATAAGCCGACCCCCTAACATTGGTCATCAAAATTAAAAAAAGGAATATTTAACAAAATATTTTTATTTTATGCGCCGTTATTCCTGCGGTCTATTTCCGCACCCCGTATGACTAGCACTATTTCTGGGCCCCGGGTTCTTATCGCCCAGTCATCAAGTCTGCATCTCACTTCACTCGTCAGTAGGCTAGGAGTAGGCCTGGAGATAGCGTCGCGTCCTCCGTGCCTGCCGTATTGTTAGCGCAGCGCCAGACAGAAGCAGTGAACTATAAGTATTTCCTTCTCACACGGCGCTGTAACTCGGCGTTTGAAATATGCTGATGCTCGCATATAGGCCGAGGAGGGATTTTAAGACCTAAAATTATGAAAAAAAGATCGGCCTATATTCAGTACAATACAGTATATTGTAGTTTTAGATTTGTTTTAGCAATGTATGTATGCATATTTAACTTGCAAATAGCAATTGCCAATTGGTTGTTATATCTTTACTGTGCTCTAAGGCATACTCATACTTTGTTTAAAACGTCAAATTTATAGCGAACACAAATTAAAATAGTAAATATATATCTCGATTCGGTTAGTCGGGAAACACTCCCGTAGATGGAATTGTTAATATTTAATACATATTCAGAAGTTAAAAATTCCATCCCGATCGGGGTTCGAACCCGAGTCTCCCACATTCCAGGTAGGCACCTTAGCCTTAGCGTATAGTTTCCTGATCGGAATGAATTTTTTAACTTCTGAATTGTATCAAATATTAGATAATATATTTATATATATATATCACAGGGTTGCCACCAACTAAAAATTCAAATCCTTGTAGGGTACTCAAAAAATCCTGAGATATCCTTGAAATTTTTTTAATTAACGTTTAAAACAATAAATACAGTTGTTTTAAAAACTTTTGAAATTTAAAAAATGAAAAAATTTTATTTAAAACCTTTTTTTGTTTTTTCAAGGCCTAGATTAGCCAGAGCCACCTACCTAGTTTCTCTCTTCTTGTTTTTGTTCTTTTTCTTCTTCTGCCCTTTCCTTTTTTAAATTTTTGTTTTTTGCGCATATTTGTTGGTTGAAATCGCGAGTGTCCTGCTATTTTTTCACATCTTAATGATTCAAAATTGGTGAGAAAGCGGGGTTTTATGGATGTTTTGATACGTCAAGTTGCTGAAGCTCGCTCTCCTGCGCATTCTGTGTGGGAGAATAAGCATGGCTTTTGCCAACTTACAAAATGAAGAGTAGTCAGGAAGTAGGTTCTATTGCACTCCGTATTTACAATCTCAAATGTTTTCATCAAAGGCCCCGATTGGGGAGAGATCAGACATTATTGCACAAACTCTGTGTTTAGTTTGGTTTTCCTTTTTTCTTCTGGAAACACCCTTGGAAATCTGTTGCCAAATTTTTTTATTTTTTGCCAATCCCCAAAAACTTTTTAGCTGGGTCAAGTATGTCAATGTTTAGCAGTACTTGATCTTTAAAGGGAGAAGTCGATACAGTTCCCGGGCCCTTTTTTTTTTTCCTAGAAAATCTCTCACTTTTCTATAAACTCTGCCTCCTTTTCCCTTTGTGATTCGACTAGGCCTACTTTCCAAAGATTCCTTTCTTTGACCAACAAAGAGGCTTTCATTGAAACCTGATTTTTAAAATCTAGTTTACTTCCACAGCGGGGAATGAACTACTCTGCAAAACGTAAACTTGATAAAACTGCAAGCAGCTCCCTAGTAAAGAGCACATTTTTTTTATTCACTTATGAAGGTAATGCGTTCGTGCTAAAAACTTCACTTTAAAATTTTGTGAACTCGGGAACTCCCTCCAAAAAAAAAAATACAATTTGAGAGAGGCAGAGTGTAGTGTTTTTTTTAACCCTTTACAAAAAAAAAAATCAGTTTATTTCCTTTGTTTCTATTTTTTTCTTAAAAATAACTGTAAGTGAAAGGCCATTGTCAAGCACTCGCGTCACACACTCCCACATTGCTAACCAAACCTAGTTGGGCAAGGGCGAAAAATTTTACGGTTTCCAAATCTAAATTTTTTTTTATTTTTTTGAACCCCTGTTGGCGTTTCCCCGGACGTCTTAAATACATGAAACCATCACAAATAAATTGCTCACATGTGATCAAAAATTCATTGCAAGCGTGAGGGCCCGCCAAGGCGAAACATGGCACTCATCAGGAACCAAATAGCCCTGTTGGACTTTAAATGCGGAAAAACCAAAGTAAATTCTCAGACAATCGAGGGGCCCGTCCGATGACATACTTGGGCACTTTTCCACGAAATACCTCATGCTAAAATGTGTTTGTTGACCACTTTAAACGGGTTCTCGCCTGTTGCTGCACCTTGAAAAGCAAAAACCTCGTACAGAATGTCTCGACTTTTTTGGGCCAAAAACACCCGGGCCCATTACCATCTGTCTTAGTGTGGCCTTACTGTGGACTCATGATCATGAGTGTAAAAAACGAGTTTTCTTTTTATTTCGACATCTTCTTTGCCGTATCCCGTCAAAAACCCTGTTAAATTATCTGACTCTTTTTTTGTGCGCCCAAAAGGGAATTTTTTTGCGATATCCTGCAGAGAAATGATGGGTACAAGCTTGTGAAATCGTCACTTAATCTTACTGCGAGATTTTTTCAGTTACAAAATTTGCCCAGAAAGCACGCATCACATCACCATTTTTTGCAGTGCAACAAAAATTTGGGCATCAAGGCATTTTTTTTGCGGGCCTTTTTGTTTTTTTCCGTGGGTTTCCCCCAGGTTGCATGTCGCCGCAAATCTTTGAGTCCACCCGTACCTAGTTAAATACAGCAGAACATACTACGCACAGAGCAGTAAATCCGTTTTGCCCTTCGAAGCCACTTCATTCATTCACCCCTCATTTTTAAATTTCTGGACATAAAGGGTTCCTTTCATATCGGGGGCGTGAAAACACTTAGGTTAAAACATAATAAAGGGAAATGAGCACTAGACATTGATACAAGCTTTCTTGCGTTTTGAAACAGAATGCACAAACGACAAACACGACGTGTACCTAGCGCGGCTAAAAATTCACTTGACGCAGTGATACATCGACTGTCTGTTGTGACTGACTGACGTAGCTCTGCCGGCTACTGTGCTATGTGCAGGCAGGCCAGGTCAACCGACCGGTTTGTCGAGTGCAGGCGGGTGAGGGGAGAGAGGGGCGGGGGCTTGGGAAGAAGCAGCTGTCGGCGGCAGCGAGTGAGAATAGATCGCGGCGGCATTACCTATTTCAAATTTATTATTTTAATATTATGCAACGCATCGCGCGTGATGTAAGACGCGAACCCATTATGCCCTTTATATTTGGTTTTAAAATTTTAAAATAATATAAAAATATAATATATATTTTTTTTTTTTATTAAAACGTGTTTGAGCGACCCCCTTTGTCTTATTCGGTGATATATATATTTTTTTTTTTATTAAAACATTTTCGGAAAATTGGTATTTTGGAGAAATCTGTGAATTTCCATATCCTGTCATCCTTGAAATACCCTAAAAATCCGTAGAAACGGATCAAATCCGTGAAAACGGCAACCCTGATATATCATTATAACAAATAGATTTAACACCAAATGCTTCTCTCACAAGTCACAACGTATTGCAACGCATCAGATCACACTTGAAAGAAGCGACGCAGCCATGCAGAGTGTCTAGTGCGGTATCATACAAGAGGAAGTGGCAAGTGGGGCAGTGCCATTTCAGTTGACATCGTGATATCAATACATTGAGCATCCCCATGAATAACCAACAACAAATGATATTGATTTACAGTAAGAACTCTCTTATCCGAGTTGGATGAGACCGGGGGCACCTCGGATTTGCGAAAAACTCGGATGGCGCGTTTCATTTGTTTATTTGCTCTCGTAGCATAGCCTGATGTGGTAAAATGATATATGACACATGTAATGGATAAAGGAACATAAAATACACACGATACACTTCATACAGGGTATACTAAATGATTTAATAGCTTGTAAATCAAGCTCACAAACACACGTAGGCCCTACACAATTAGGCCTACATGTCGTAATAAAAACGTATGTCTAGGCCTAAACTCGACGCAGTAGGCCTAGGCCTACAATGCAAACATAGGCCTAGGCCTAGCTCTCTTTCTCATGTGGGAAAACCTCTCACTACTATGCCCGCGCTGAAGCTCACGACGCAAGATAAGTCTGGGAAAGAAATAAGATAAGCCCAGGAATAACAATTCAATGCGTTGTGATTACGAATTTCGTGAATCGGTTGAAACATGATTGCATCTAGTTCCACAACGGCCATCTTTGAACAGCTGTGTGTGAGATGGCTGGATCGTATGCGCACGCGCATGCGCGCGACGCACACTGAACTCTATATGCTCAGTGGGTGACACTGACGCTTACCGGCGATGCGCCCGACGCACACTGACCACTGAACTCTATATGCTCAGTAGACTGATGCACACTGCTCGAAAGTCGAGATATATCGCCGATCTATCTTCTTTGCACTCACTCGTAAGGCATGCCTACAAATGTATGCGAGTACATTTAAAAATGTGCGGCGCGGCGTCTGTAATTATTTTTATGTTTTATTTACGTATTTAAAACTTTTTTTTTTTTTTTTTGGCGGCTCGGTTAACACGGTACATTGGATAAGCGGAGATCGGATAAGAGAGTTCTTACTGTATTGAACAATAATCTGTTAATACTTTCAACATTTTGATTGGAAAAGGGTTGACAGGTTGGGAAAGCAAAGAGAACATAAATCCCAGCCTAAGGGCTGGGAGGGGGGACAAAACTTTTCACCTGCTGATGACAACTGTAGCTAATTTAAAGTTGTAACCTTAATCCACGACGCGTTTCGTCCTTCTGGAACTCGACAGGCAGATGGTAGCCACTAAAAATCAGCTAACTACATGCAAATAAAACTCACAACACATAACCAAACCTGTGGTAGGACCACGCAAGAAGTAAATTATGCATGCATGTTGTCATCATCAGCAAGGTTACTTTGCACACCATTCATACTGAGCCACACCGTCAGCACAACCAGTAAGGAGGCTTCCCTCCCAACTCTAGTGCTCGGGAGACAAAAAATCCATGACTTACCCTGGATTCGAACCAGGACCCTTGGCAACAAGAGAAAAGCTGCCCCTTCTGTTGTTGCTGGGCCAGGGTGCCTCTTCATTCATACTAAGAGAAAGGGTTAGAGATAGGAAGGGTGGAAAGTCACAACACAGCACACCAGTGAGGGGGCTTCCCTCCTAGACTCTGGTGCTTGGGCGATAAAACAACCATGTCTTACCCTGGATTTGAACTAAGACCCGTGGCAACGAGAGAGGCTGCCCCACTAATCATGACTGGGATCAGAATCAGAATCACTTAGAAACAACATTTAGGAATATTATATTGGTGTGAGATAGTATCCAACAGATTACCTTTGAAAAGTGATGGTGGCTGCTGAATTTCTGAATTTTGTAATATAGCTATAGGCCTAGCCTACTGCATAGCCTATATACATGCTTTGACACAAGTTTAGTGATAATGCAGTAATGGTATACCTTAACCATTAGGCATATATTGTGCAAAAATCCTGATCCAAAATGCAGAATTTAAATTATATACTTACAGTTGGATCTTGAGCATCATAGCCCAGTAAGATACTTAATTTTTAATGTGAAAACAAGACCAAGGACAACTAAGGAAAATATGTTGGTTTTTCAACTTCTAGTCAAGATATTTAATTCCGTTTTTGTAAAAAGATTAAAAGCTAAGGTTGTATACGTAGGCCTACCTGATTCCTTTCCTCCTCAAAGTTCGTTCGAACTTGTTCATGTTGCCTCTCAAGGTTTTCTCTCTTCTTTTCATAGATCTGCGTCAATCGTACTCTCTCGTGAACACCCTTTTCCACCATCGCACTAGCAACCTCTCGCTTGATCCGTACCTGCACAGAGAAAACCAATTGTACATGATAAGGAGATCATGAATTTTTTTTAAATTGATTAACCCATCAAAGCAAATGGTTGCACAGTGGTGTAGCAAAGGAGACAGTCAAAGCACAAGATAAGCTAACAATATAGGCCTACACACTAGATAGATATTACAAAAATGATCTTAAATGCAATTACGTAAATTAGAAATATGTTCAACAAGCTTCCAACTAATCTAAAAAATATTTCTAGTAGGCCTATGAGCATGATCCAAAAGAAACTTAAACAACTCTTATGTAACAAAGAATATTAGGCCTACTCCGTAGAGGAATTTTTGCACAATAAACTATTATGACTACATATTATTAACATCTACTGGTTACTGTTATCAAAGCGTGTGCATCATTGTGTTTATGTTGTCAAGCCTGTAAGTCCCCTATATTTATCTGTGTTTGTGTATTTAAATACTACAATGTGGGACAATTGGTTTGAGATTGTATCAATAAACATCTTGGAACTTGAGTCCTCTCACTCTGAATGTCATTTGCAAACAATAGCACTACACCATACTTACCATCTCATCTTTATCCTTGTGAATCTTGGATAGAGCTTTAACTTCTTCGCGGCGCGTTGCCTGGAGTTTGCGCATTACGTCTGCAGTCTCCCGCTCCAACAAAACACGTAACATCTTCAGTTGATTAGACTGCGAAGTTCGCATCAGCTTCTCAACCAACGTGAATATCTAAAAACAAGAAAAGGTTGTAGTTTTGAAACATGCGAGGGTATGGAATTATGCAAAATAGAAAGCAAAGCTTATTGTTATTGTATGTTTGTTCTTGTCTTCAATTCTGCTCGATGGAGATGTCAGGTATAAAGAAATTCCATTTTTCAGTTTCAGAAGGATTAGCCCCTACCACTTGGCCCAGGGTCACAAGAATTATGTACTATGTGTAATGTATTATGTGATTTCATTTATTGTTTAACACATTAATGAGTTCTAGTAACATATAAATGTGTTAAACTGAAACAATAAATAAAATAAATAAATTGAAGGGGAATGCGACGCCAACAAATGACATATTTGAATTAGAGGTCATGTTAGTATGTTATCATAAGATGCGACACACACACATATGGACAGAGAAGAAACTTTGGATTCCAAAGTAACACATGTGAAGTATAAAATAGGCTAACAAAAAACCAAAAACACATGGCATAGTGAGAACAGTTGGTACTTTTACATACAAATGTCCTTGTCAAGATTTACATCACTGATTTTGTGCAAACCAATTTCCCTTGACACGGACGCCAGTTTGTTATAAATAACAGATTGCAGAGTTGAAGAGAGGAGTCTTTTAATTATCGCATTATCATTCTACTTTTAAGTATTAGTAGCCCCCTATACAGTATTAGGCCTATGTATTACTAGGAAAACGCCAAAGTCGTTGTTGGACGAGTGAGCGAGAACCCGGGTAAATCAATTAAACCACGTAACTCACATCTGCTGCGAGTGTGGAGTCACCATCTCACCAAGTCTAGACTTGTCTGCCACTGATGCGTTAGCTATATCGCTCTGCAAGCGGACGTGAGCGACAAAAAAACTAGGGCTGTGCGGAGATTTTTAATTCGAGTCAAGTTCGAGTTCGAGTTTAGTAAAATGTTCGAGTATTCGAGTTCGAACCGAGTTCAAATCGAGTTTGTTTCCAAATTGAGAAAATGTTCTAAGCCTAGGCCTATCAAACAAATTCTTCAGTTTTAAGGCCTAGGCTATAGGCCAGGCCTATCTCCTGGGTCAAATATTTTTGGTTATGGAGGGTGCCATAAGCTAGGTCTAGGCCTATTGTAGGGCCTACAGACCTAGGTCTAGTACTGGGTGCATTTTGATATCGTGATGTAAGTTTGTAGGCCTAGAGGGCCTAGGATCTGTAAAATATACTAGGCCCTAGGCCTAATCTTGGCCAGGGCTCAGACCTAAGAGATCCTGGCAACTATCTAGGCCAGTAGGTCTACCTGTTGGCACTGGCACTGTCATGGTGAGTGTTGTTTGATTGTTTACCTGCATTGTGACAAGTGTTCATCTCATGAATATTATTTCGAAATTGTATTCCAACCTAGGCCTATGCTTTAGAGAAGAAATTACGCCGAAGCCTAGTCCGCCGCATATTTTTACGAATCATCTGGCTCGTCTGCTCTCGTCTCGTGTCCATTTTACTTTCGTAGCAAACACAACTAGCAGTGTCAACAACATCGCGGACACAAAAGTGGTGAAACACGGTAGACGTGAATGATTTCACAAAAACTGACAGCCAATCAACGCTCGCATGTGACTTCATGTCTAGCTCCAATTGGATCTCGCAAAGTTCAGCCGGCCAATCAATCAACGATTTTCACGTCAAAAGGAGTTTGATCTGTCGTGTATCACGAACTTGTTTTGTATGCTGCCATCTAACGGAGGAAACCAATAACTTTTGACGGGTCGGTAAATGAAAATGCTGTTTTTACAGACACTCGAATATTCGAGTTCAAAATAAATGAAACTCGAATTTGTTTGAACTCGCCGTGACCTCGACTCGTACTCGAAAATTGGAGAACTCGCTCAGCCCTAAAAAAACGTATCACATTGCCAACGCCAAAGTATTATAGCTATCAAGAATCTAAAATATGTGTTGGAAAGTTCAATTCAGTATCCCCATTTCGTATCAATATGTTCTGCATCCATTTTTTATGCTCCTCAAATCAAACCCAATTTAGTAAAGGTCTGCAAAACACGATTTTTTGTGGAAATTAATTTTTTGTAAGTTGGCAGGGCAAGATATAATTCTGAAATTTTTGTCAGTTGTCAACATTAATAGTGGTAACATTGGTGAGAAAGGGTATTTTTTCCCAAAGCAAATTTTAAGTTTAAAAAAATAAAGTAGTAGCCTAATTTTTTTTTTTGTAGGTTGGATTCCTGTGAATTTTGTTGTCTATGTTAACAGCACTCTATCTATTGGTCCTTGACGTTGGTGTGAAATTTCGTCAAAATCGGATGAGTAGTTTGGCCCCTGCACACCGAACACACAGACAGACATACATACATACATACATACATACATACATACATACATACATACATACATACATATAAATTATAAACACAACAAAGTGTTGAAAACTTGCCATAGAGACTCCGCTCACTCGTCCAATTAAGGCATAATATTAAATATTAATGTGTGATGAATTATTTTACTAGTATTTATTACACCTCACTTAAAATTAAATTGCAAAGTGCAAATGCAACAGTCCACACAGGCAACTTGTACTGACCGCATCATGGTATTTCTCCTGCAAGTCTCTTTCTTGTGTGACGTGTTCCTTGCTGACAGCTAGTAAGCGTTCTGATTGGCTCCGAGGCAAACCCCCGTGCCGAGCTGCATCCCCCTCACACTCGGAGCACTCGGAAGACTCTTGCGGTTGTACTCCAAGTGCCAGTTCACTAAACAACAGCAAATCATCTTGTGTAAGCTAATTTAGGAGATCCAGACTGATGGAAACTATTTTAAGTAGAGTGTCTCACGACCATTTGGTGAAATTTTTGTTGTTGCCGAGGATTTTTTTCATATTTGTCAACATTGTAAAAAGAAAAACCCGTTAGACAACAGGTCTCTTCATCAGGAACCGAGATATTTTAAAACTAATATTATGCTTCTATTTTGCACTAACAGGTCTCTTCATCAGGAACTGAAATGTTTTAAAACTGATATTATTATGCTTATATTTTGTGCTATGGTTAACACTAACAGTAAATATTATTTGTTATTAGTGATGACAACGGGTAGTAAATATTGAAGTCGACTTCGGAGCCTTGGGAACCGAGTAGGAGTCAACTCCCCGATCAGCGATAAAGATAAGGTAAAAGCAGTTGACCTTCACCAATGTTGAACACCCTCCTACAGGCCTAATTTGTTCCAGGAGAGAGCAAAAAAAAATTTTTGGCAGGAAGTAGCAATACTTTATTGGTTGTTTGTAAGGTTGACTTGGTTTTTGAATTTTTTACGCGAAAGTTATTTTTATCCCAATACCCAACGCTGTTCCCCCCTCCTCCCGTGCCACCAACTACGTATCACTAGCTCGCTTGTCAGTAGACTCTTGATGCTTTGTTTTGTTTACATTACGAGATAAGATAACGAGAACACAAGTGCAATCTCATTCATTTTATCAGCAAAGCAGCTGGCGGCTTGAGTTACACTACAATGTCCAGATCAAGGTCGAGAAAGAGAGAGAGAGAGAGCAAGAGAGAGGAGCGCGAGCTAGCGCATAGGCAAGGGGGACGGAGAAGGAGTAAAGCACCAGCTGTGCGCAACTCGACAGAAGTCAGAAATCCAACACTATGAGCGGCGTCCAATTCCAACTTAAAAAAAAAAAAAAACGCCAATATCTGACACAGCAACCCACTTTCGAAGGAATCAACTCCTTAAAAATGGAGTCGACTCAAAAAGGAGTTGGGTAGGAGTCGAGTAAGACCCGATGTCATCACTATTATTTATTGGATGTTGCAAAAAACAATTATAGTTTTTCATTTGCCTGACACTTTTTTATTGCATAACCTATGCTCATATTTTTTTCATCAAGAATCCTTATAAATTTATTGGATAGTAAAGTAACTATTTTGCAGTTCAAAACAAGAGTATCATTTATATAGTATTGAAATCATCATCCATCACAAGCCCTGGCAAAGAATACATCACGGTATTTGAAATGTTGACAATACAGTAATCCCGATTTGGCGATTACCAAAAATGTTATTTTGTGGTTATCATAATGGATTGAATGCTTATAGAGCCCTATCAAGAGTTGCGATTAAGGGGAGTTGGGGGGAGGGACGTTGGAATACTGAAGAAAATGTATCGCTATGATGAAAGTATTCGTGGCTACCAAGTCGATGTAGAAAGATCTTGGACGGAAGATTTAAAGAAAAATGTTCAAAGGCAAAGTCCAACCTCCACAATAAGAAAGATTCTTAAGAAAAAAAAACAGTTGAATCAATGATAAAGGGAACTGAACTTTAGAATGTGGGAAGAAAAATGGTTCTCACAGGTGGGTGGTATGGTATGGAAATGCAACCTAATGAGAAGTGCAAATATGGTTATTGATTGTACTTACATATTCTTACTTGATAATCTCTTGACTAGTTTATGACTCATGTAGAATTTCGACTTAGATTTATCCACGTCTGAAACAGATTTGTGTGGTTGTGCCCTTATTTTCTCCTTGTCATGCTTTTTGCGCAACGCTTCAAGCTTTTTCTCCAATTCGGCTCGCTTTTCTTTTACCACTTTGGTCCCCATAAGATGCTCCAATGATTCAGCTGTTATTTCCATGGCAACTGCAATTCATAGAACAGAAACAAAGCATACCCATAAATCATTATTCATGCATAATTTCAAATAAACAAAATTGAATGTGCAAGGGAGGAAAAAACAATTACTATGGTACCAAAGACCTGCAATTGTTAATCTGCTCACCATTAGCCGAGGCCATCGAGTTTCCCTGCACCTTGACATTGCTATGTGAAGCCTCGCCCAATAGCGCTGTCGTCAGATCCGTGTCCAGACTGGCTTCTGCTTCGCTGATGCTCGGAGCTACGATAGAGGTTCTCTTAGTCGGAGAGGATGAAGAGCTGTGCCCACTGGCCAAGTCTGGTAGCGAGCTCTTAATCGGTGCTGCTTTACTGGCGCTGGTACTGGTACTGCTACACTCTTCCGGCTGCAACCATCACCAGCACTGCTACAGGCGTGTTCAGGAACAATCAAATAATAATAGTGCAGACTAGGCATTAAACAATAATGAGAAAATGCTGGCTAAATAATAAATAGTTTTCAGAAAGGAACTCGACAAAAAGAAATGTGAGAAGGAAAGTGGTGAGCTCTTTAAAACAAACTTATAAAAATATATAAAATATAATAAAGTATGCCTATAGAAAGTGCAGGAATGTAAGGAAATAAACATGTGCAAGGGAATACCATCCGTACTGTCATAACATCAACTTGAATGAGGTAGGGGTATGAAATAATACATGAAAATGTTGGCGGTTGTAAATGGCAATGTTTGGTGTCTCAATACCTCGAAAATGTGTCTTAATACTAGGGATGACATCGGGTACCCGGGTAGCCCGGGTACCCGGTTCCAGAAATTACCCGGAGCCGATTTTAAGATCCGGGTATATTTTGCGGCCGTTTTTAGGCTAATTCACCAGTTTAAATTACGCACTACGTGGTTGCGGTCTTTCCCGCGGAGCGTGCCCACTGCCTAAAGAGTAACTGGAGTTGACGACAGAGCGCGTTGTAAGCTATCACGTGCTTCCGTCCGTCTCGGCGAGTCGCGCCCATGCCACGAGTGAGTGCAAGAGAGAAAGATGCGGCAATAAATCTTGGACACTGCCGTCTGCGCAGTACGAGATGCGCGTACGATCCAACCAACTCACACTGGGTAACCGTATTGTGGTCTTTAGTATTCTGGGCCTCAGTTTTTACAAAATTACAAGGGAAGTGTTCCAGTTTTGGAAACAAGTATAAATTATCACATATATTATAGTTAGTTGTCAGGTTAGGAGGAAAATTAAATACAGCAATACAACACCAAAAATTACAGTGATATAGGGATATTGTGCTTGAACCCAGTTTACTGAGCCACAGTAGGTCTACCCCTCAAGGTGGCTTCACATTGCTCTGCCGCCCGCGGTACGAGCGGAATCTCCGCCTACAAAAGGGAGATTCACATTCACCAACGGCCGTCGTGATTGTTTGCATGTATATGTATGAGATATGTAAGTTGACAAGAAACATTATGAAATCGTGGTAAGTGTCGGAAAGGTTAGGTTGTAGCCTAAGATGTTTGGAGTTCAATTTTGAACTTAGAAGGCTTTGAAGCATCTGAGACGTTCATGCCGCGGCGTGAATGTTGACTTCGCCCAAGGTTTCACCGCCGGCGGTCGACGACGGCGTTGAGCTGCGCCGTCAACGGCCCGCCCATACCGCGCCGCGAGAATGTGAAGCCGCCTTTACACTCACAGCTGACTGACAATTGACAAAGATGGTTGGGTGTAGAAGAAGAATTCGCGATGCAATCATCTTTCAACCAATTCACGAAATTCGTTATCACGACGCATAGGATTGTTATTCCTGGGCTTATGTTCTTTCTTTTCCCAGGCTTATCTTGCGACGAGAGCTTCAGCGCGGGATATATAGTAGTGAGAGATTTTCCCACATTCGATGCGTGTTTGTTTTCCCCTGCTTTCTGCGCGTAGGCCTAGGCCTACCTACAACGAGTTTCACTGCTTGTACAGTGTAATTGGTAAACTTATCTTTGGTGTAATGAAGAATGAAGATCATTGCCTGGTTATCAAAGCGGTTCTTTATTTGTGAACGATTATTGCAAAAGTTTCCAGAGACAGAAACGTAGTCAGTCGGTATGACCTTCAAACCAACTAGTAGGCCTAGGAAACAGCGTTTCCACACATCGTGACGTAACGGGACCCGGGTACCCGGGTAATTTGAGTGCTGGAACCGGTTCCGAATTTTACTACCCGATGTCATCCTTACTAAATACTCCCCAAGTAAGAGATTAAATACATACTTCTATCACCTCCATGTCATCGGTTAGCACAGCCAGTTGCTGCTCTCGCTTCTCCAACTCCGACTGATACTTGATGGGGTTCGCAAGAGCTTCAGCAAAGTCAGACAATCCGTGTGGAACGTAGTCTTTGACAACAACAAGAAGGAAGAGGGTTGCTAACGGCAAGGGTTGACCTGCCTCTGTACGCAGGGTAATGTGTCTGTAGCCGGGACATAAGCCAACTACTGGTAACACTCGGTGACCAATCAGACGGCCAGACTCTTCGTAAGCGGAAATGCGGATGCTGGCCAATTCGGGCAACACCACCTGAAATGAAGGAAGCAAACTAATATAATGATCAATAAAAAGAAAAAACATTTCCATATGGTAGCAAACAAATATTTTATATTAATTAACAACACACAACAATGCAAGAAATTTCAAAGTGGCCAAGCTTAAAACAGGGAAGATCTACCATACCTTCTTAAATATAAATGGCTCCTCATCAAATGAAGGATTGATCCCATTGTTTGGTACTATTTTGGTCCTAAACTTCTTGCGAACAGTATCGGCAGGCAGGCCATACATGTCCACTTCAACATATGTGCCCACTCTCTTGTCTGTGAGGAACTGTCCAGATATCACGTGGACATGCACTGTCCCAGCAATGATGCCGTCCACTGTGGACTCGGCAAATGGGTCTAGTCGGCGATCTTTACGACGCATGAATTCTGGTTTCAAGATATAACCACACCTGTTGTTGTATTCAAAGATGCCAAGATTCAATTGCATGGCAAGATCTGAAACAATTAAAATATATTACATATTTACATTTGTAAGAGGAGAGGAATGGCATGGAATGAAGTGGAAGCAGAAAGACTGTGGGAAAACCGGGAGAGGTGGAGGTATTAACCTTTTCTGTGCGGCCATCGAGTACACTCGATGCCGCCATCTTGTTTCCCCAGTGTGGCCGTCGAGTATACTCGAGCTGGGGTTGTTTCGAAACGCGCGCGCTTGTTGCTGCTGATAGGTATTGTAAAAAGTCGATTTTTCAACTGTGCTGCACTCTATGTGCAAGCTGTTTAATCATCTTCTAGTTTGGTAGTTTGACCACAGATGGCTCTGGTCAGTTATTTGAGTAGTGCAAATTGACAAAAACAACAAGTGAAGATAATAATGGCGTCTGGAAAAGGTTAGGATGATGAAAGGACACAGTTATTAGGCAAAATGGGTTGTAATTAGGAGGTTTATGATCACTATTCTGACTTGGTTAGCAATCATAGACTTTGAAGTAAAGGTTGAAATAATAAAGAAGTAGAGGACGTTGCCAGTAGGCCTAGGTGACGAAAACCAGCTCACACTTACGTAGGCCTATGCTAGGGCAATTGTCACATGTAAATAATAGTCTTGACAGTATAAAAGCAAGACAATCTAAACAAGGTGAATAGTGTAATGAAATCTACTTCATTTCAAGGATGATTAAACATTTTCATAAGTAAAGTATTACTAACAAATACAAGTGAGATATAGATTGGAGAAGGGTTGACAGGTTGGGAAAGCATAGAGAACATAAAACCCAGCCTGAAGGGCTGGGGGCGACAAAACTTTTCACCTGCTGATGACAACTGCAGCTAATTTAAAGTTGTTTGTTACCTTAATCCACGACGCGTTTCGTCCTTCTGGGACTCATCAGGCGGATGATGGCCACTAAAAATTAGGGCTGGGCAAAGAAATCAATATTTCGATACGATATCGATATGAGCCGATTTTTTCGATATCGATATTTGGTTGAATATCGAAAAAATATCGAAAAAAGTAATTAATTTAAAAATAAAATAAAAGTCTAAAAAAAATTTAAATTTTTTTTCAAAAATCAAGTTATGATTTCTAATGTCCCACGTTTCAATTGCCTGTGAAAAAATATTATAACTTTTAAAACTTTTGTTCTCATCACCTTTCATCTCCTCCCCTTACCACTCGTCGCTACACTGTCCGTCCCCCTTCACCCGCTGCGCGCGCATAACCAGCCGGCCGGCCGGCCGTGTCCGTCTTACCACAAAACATTTTGAACAATGTTAGGGCCTAGGCCTATGGTTTTTAACAGGGTAGGGCCAAGCACAAGCTCACATATGCCAACCACAGTCCACAGTTCACCAGTCTGATTCCTGGTCTTCATTGTTTTGAAGTTTACGTCGTAGCTCCTTCGCAATTCCTTGCTGATTTGTAAGGCAGAGGAACCTTTCTTTTCCACGCGATCAGCAGTCTTCATTTGTTCATCTTGAGCCATTTCATCTTCTCCTTCTTCATCATCACTCATTATTACGTTACGTAGACTCTTAGCAACGTAGATAGACAACCCCGACGATCAAAGTCCATGTAGGTCAAGCTAGGTCACGACGTGATCAAGACAAGTAACTGTGCGACGACTAGCAGACAGCTGGTCTGGTCGAGGCCGTCGGCTAGGTTCGTCCGAGTTTGGCTGGCATCGAGTGGGTGGGCGGGGCGAAGCGCAGCAGCCGATGCGCGCGAGTTGTATTGCGGGTAGCCAGGCGCTATTTCAAATGCAAGCGCGCGGAAATAACGCGAGTGCTGTTTTTGAGATTGTATTTTCGGAAAAAAACATCGCGCTATATTCGGACCGATACGGTAATAACAAAAATACCCTTCATTAAAAGTTTCATCAGTTAATAACCACCCAAATGTAATTAATCAATAAATACAATGGTTTAGAAAATACTTTGTTTTTCATTTCACTGCAAACTGTTATGTGGGAGGGGATATTAAAATACGTGTATTGCTTTCGATATATCGATATCGATATCGAAATTTTTGACAATTATCGATATTTGAACTTTATGTCATAGCCCAGCCCTACTAAAAATCAGCTAGCTACATGCAAACAAAACTCACAACACATAACCAAACCTGTGGTAGGGCCACGCAAGAAGCAAATTCTGCATGCATGTTGTCATCATCAGCAAGGTTACTTCACACACCATTCGTACTGGGGCACACAGTCAGCACAAACAGTAAGGGGGCTTACCTCCCAACTCTAGTGCTCGGGAGACAAAAAATCCATGACTTACCCTGGATTCGAACCAGCACCCTTGGCAACAAGAGAAAAGCTGCCCCTCCTGCTGTTGCTGGGCAAGGGTGCCTCTTCATTCATTCTAAGAGAAAGGGTTAGAGATAGGAAGGATGGAAAGTCACAACACAGCACAACCAGTGAGGGGGCTTCCCTCCTAGACTCTGGTGCTTGGGCGACAAAAGAAGGGAGGGAAGAAATTGATTTTTTGCTCAAAATAACCCAGCACTGGGGTGTTGGGTGCTCCGTTCAAAACCCAGCATTGAAAAGGTTAAACAGACTTCTGGTAGTGGAGGAGGAGAGCGGTGAAGAAGCTGAGGACATGGTTGTGTCAGGCCTGGCTAGCCGACAACGAAGATGTTAGGCCAAGAAACGGAGTAGTGTGATACTGCTCCCCCCAACCTGATTTAGGTAATGTTGAAAAAGGGGTCAAGATATATATATATATATAAACATATTGTTTTTTACTGGGGCTTTTTGCCGCGAATAATTTATTAAAGAAGAGGGCACTGACTTACCCCTCCTCTCCTGACGTTTCGGGAAAGTCGCATCTCCCATCTTCAGAGGCCTTCACACGCGAGAGGGACAGCAACGAGAACAGTCAGTTCGCGAGTGAGGAGCTCCAGGCAACACATCGTGGAGTGAAGGCCTCTGAAGATGGGAGATGCGACTTTCCCGAAACGTCAGGAGAGGAGGGGTAAGTCAGTGCCCTCTTCTTTAATAAATTATTCGCGGCAAAAAGCCCCAGTAAAAAACAATATGTTTACATATGTCCGCGAAAATCTGAAATTAAATATATATATATATTTGACTAGGAAAACGCTCAGTTGGACGCGTTGTTGAGCGAGCACCGGTACGTGCAACATGACCCGAGTACGACATTCCCATAAGGCCCACCACACAGTGTAGGCCTAACTGGATATTGACATTGTACACTTTATACTATTCCAACATCTTTGCATTGTTCTAATTCACGTCATGCCTTCTAAAGTGTATCTTTGTATCTTCACTGCCTCCTTCATTTTTAACATCATTTTTCGAAATATGATTACCAATAAGTCTTTAAGGTCTTGACCGATTTAGCTGAAAATTTGGAAAGTAGGAGAGAATGTTGTACTTATTGACCCTGCAAAATTTCATAACGATCGGTACATTTTTATTTTTTATTTTATTTTTTATTTTTTATAACCAACGATCGGATTTTGTTCAAAAACTATACAGCAACCCGCCTAGGTGGTATGTACATGTGTGCAAAATTTCAGGTCGATCAGAGAAACGGTGCGACCTGTATCGAAGCAGTAACAGAAAAAAAAAAAAAAAAAAAAACAGACATTCGAGCCATAAGAGTCAAGTGGAGACGCTCGCTTCGCTCGCTCAACTACTGAGTTCAGGTGGCCACAATGTATTGACACAGCCATTTTCGTAAAATGCAGTCTAGTGAACTTGATTTGAGTGGAATTAGATTTTCAAGCTGATACAGCTACAGTGATGCCCCCCCCCCCCCTACCTAAAATTCTGACATTGAATATTTTTTGAGATCCACTAAATTTGAAACACTGATTATTTCCAATGAGAAAATAAATGTTTCTAATCCAGCTTAGGTAGACCTATGTACCTAACTTCTCAACTAGGGCTGGGCAAAAAATTGATATTTCGATACGATATCGATAAGTGGAAATATTTTCGATATCGATATTTGGCTTCATATCGAAATACGTATCAAAATTTACAGAAAAAATGCTAAATTTCGTAATTTTGGTGGAGGTCATAAAACACGATTATATGAGATCGTAAAATTTGTTAAATAGGTTTATGGTGATACCTTATCAACCCTATTTGGTCACAAATTATGAATATTAGACCCACTCTTTTAGTATTTTTTTTTTATTTTTGAATATATATATGTATATGTATATTTTTACAAACAATTACATTTCGATACATGGATATCATATAGAAATTTTTCGGGTGATATCGATAATTGAATGATGTGTCATAGCCCAGCCCTATTCGTAACATACCGAGAGGTGGCCACTTAAAAATATATGCAGGGAAGAAGTGTGCGCACCATGAAAATGATCTCGTTTGCTCCAGCCTACTGATGGTATTGTTAACATTTGAGTTTAGACATTCATATAACTATTATTTTTAATATTACATGACAGAAAATGTCAATAGGTGACAATGAGGACTGCCATTGTGTGCCCTAACTTACAAAATAAATAAGGTATGTAAGGTATTTGTTTGTAATCATTACTACTTGTGAAGAATATTATTCTAAACAAGTTCCGATGTACGTACTAATTAAAAAACCTATTACTGTACCTACCTAATATATTGGTGTGAGATAAGATCCAACAGCTTACCTTCGAAAAGTGATGGTGGCTGAATTTCTTTATAAATAGAGACATAAATATATGTACAAAACACAGAAAAAAACACGAGACATTTCGACACGAGGTCTTGTTTATTCTCGTGTCGTAATGTCTCGTGTTTTTTTTGTGTTTTGTACATACTTATGTATCTATTTATCAAGAAATTCAGCAGCCACCATCACTTTTTGAAAGTAAGTTGTTGGATCCTATCTCACACCAATATACTAAAACATAACCTGTACCTACCTAGTGTTTGATAGTTTAGAGCCACAAGCTGGCACCCTGCATTCCAGAACACTTGTGGCATGAAGTTGGAAGAATCGAATCTGGTGCCAGCAGGGTACACTCTGCTCAACTGATGTTTGTTGTAGTTGACAAACTCAATCGGGTGCTCTTTCAGCAATGTTGTCGCTTGTTTCTCGTCAAAAGAAGACATTTCGTAGTAACGGTTCTTTTCTGTGGAGAATGGAAGTCAGACATTAAAAATATATTACATCCAAATATTTACATATTACACATCCAGCTGACGTTGCCAGCTCGTTCAATAAATATTTCAGCTCTATTGGGGATACAATTGTTGATATAACAAGGGATACAACTAAAGAATGTTTAGACAAACTAAATAACAGGGTTATGTATAATACATCACACTGTAAAGACATGATTCTAGACGGTACTTGCGAATCAGAAATTATAGAAATCATTCGTAGCTTAAAATCCACAAACTCAACAGGTTGGGATGACATACCAAGTAAAATAGTAAAGGCTGTCACTGTTTTCATAGCTTCACCACTAGCGGACATACTTAATTATTCCTTCTTGACTGGCGTTTACCCAGATATGGAAAAATGGGCTATTATTAAACCGATTTTAAAAAAAGGTAACATAAGAGATATAGGTAATTAACTAATTATAGACCAGTGGTCCCTATCCAAAAATTTAAAAATTCAAAGTTCACTTTTATACACAAACATAAATGTTCAGAAAATAACATTTAGCATTTACTATTCACAAAACTGTCTTTGAATCGGATTTGTAAAAACCCCAAAAAGGGGTTTAAAAAAAAAAAAGGGGCCTAACCCCTTGGAAATTTTGAACATGGTTAACCCCCCCCTTTAAAAAATTTTATTTTAATTTTCCCAACTCTTTGCATTGTTCAAATTCACGTCATGCCTTCTAAAGGTTTTTGTATCTTCACTGCCCCTTCATTTTTAAAATCATTTTTGAAATATATTACAATAAGTTTTTAAAGGGTCTTGACCGATTTAGCTGAAAATTGGAAAGTAGAGAGAATGTTGTATTTATTGACCCTGCAAAATTTCATAAGATCGGTACATTTTAATTTTTAATTTTATTTTTTATTTTTATAACCAACGATCGGATTTTGTTCAAAAACTATACAGCAACCCGCCTAGTGGTATGTACATGTGTGTGAAAAATTTTCCCGGTCGATCAGAGAAACGGTGCGACCTGTACGAAGCAGTACCAGAAAAAAAAGAAAAAAAAAAAAAAAAGACATTCGAGCCATAAGAGTCAAGTGGAGACGCTCGCTTCGTCGCTCAAACTACTGAGTTTCAGTGGCCACAATGTATTGACACAGCCATTTTCGTAATGCAGTCAAAGTGAACTTGATTGAGTGGAATTAGATTTTCACAGCTGATACAGCTACAGTGATACCCCCCCCCCCCCCCCCCCCCTACCTAAAATTCTGAATTAAAATATTTTTTGAGATCCACTAAATTTTTGAAACACTGATTATTCCAATGAGAAAATAAATGTTTCAATCCAGCTTAGGTAGACCTATGTACCTAACTTCTCAACTAGGGCGGGGCAAAAAATTGATATTTCGATACGATATCGATAAGTGGAATTTTTTTCGATATCGATATTTGGCTTCATATCGAAATACGTAATCAAAATTTACAGAAAAAATGCTAAATTTCGTAATTTTGGTGGAGGTCTAAAAACACGTTTATATGAGATCGTAAAATTTGTTAAATAGGTTTATGGTGATACCTTATCAACCCTATTTGGCCACAAATTATGAATAATAGACCCACTCTTTGAGTAATTTTTTTTTATCTAAACTATATGTATATGTATATTTTTACAAACAATTACATTTCGATATATGGATATAAATATAGAAATTTTTCGGGTGATATCGATAATTGAATGATGTGTCATACCCAGCCCTATTCGTAACATACCGAGAGGTGGCCACTTTAAAAATATATGCAGGGAAGAAGTGTGCGCACCATGAAAATGATTCTTTTGCTCCAGCCTACTGATGGTATTTTTTAACATTTGAGTTTAGGACATTCATATAACTATTATTTTTAATATTACATGACAGAAAATTTCAATAGGTGACAATGAGGACTGCCATTGTGTGCCCTAACTTACAAAATAAATAAGGTATGTAAGGTATTTGTTTGTAATCATTACTACTTGTGAAGAATATTATTCTAAACAAGTTCCGATGTACTAATTAAAAAACCTATTACTGTACCTACCTAATATATTGGTGTGAGATAAGATCCAACAGCTTACCTTCGAAAAGTGATGGTGGCTGTATTTCTTTATAAATAGAGACATAAATATATGTACAAAACACAGAAAAAAACACGAGACATTTCGACACGAGGTCTTGTTTATTCTCGTGTCGTAATGTCTCGTGTTTTTTTTGTGTTTTGTACATACTTATGTATCTATTTATCAGAAATTCAGCAGCCACCATCACTTTTTGAAATAAGTTGTTGGATCCTATCTCACACCAATATAGGCGGGTCCATCTTTTTCATGTCCACTTGGCGGCGAACGCTGGAAACGCGCTAGTGAGGATAGAATCTACACATGCTATCCTCGCGCGTAAGAAATTAACTAATTGAGATAAGTATTGTGTTTCTATCGCGCACACAACAAACAGCACCTACATGGAATCTAGTCTTCAACATCATATTTTAACAGAAACATAATTTATTCCGTGAAAAAATGCATTGGAGACACTGAAAACGTAATCAAACGCCGACTGGTTAACCAACTATACCTACTGTTATTTTGTTAGTTACACATTTCGTACGTTGAATATTATATGTCCACAATCCACCTACCCACTTGCCATTAGAGTGTATATTTGCTGAAGCCACTTATTGGAAGATAAGTGACTGAACACATGCACTGATTCGTTATTTCGTGTAAGGAATCTACAAGAAATTACGGAAACAAAACACATTCCCTCTCACTTAGGTAATTCAGTGAGATCTTAATAAAGAGTGGTCTTCATATTAATATATTAAATTAATACCTAGTTGATAAGACTAATTCATTTTTGGCTTAAAACAATCAGTAGCCCTAGATTATATCACAATAAATGGGCTAAGTCCAGATTTACAAAACCCAACCTTGGCCGGGGATCGAACCCATGCCTCCCAAAAGACCACCGAGACCGCGGTAGTGTATTTGTTGCTGAATTATTGGTGCATTTTGATATTATAATATAGTGAATATCAAATTCTTATTAAATCACCACTCCCAGTTATATAGTCCGCGCCCGGCCAGAAGGAGACCATGGGTTCAATTCCTGTTTTTGTTTATAGTATTTATATTGGTATTTTCGTAATCACAATAAAACAATCAAATCCCCTCAAGAGTGGGTGAATAAGGTTCAAAAATTTAAGTATTGCATTTTAATACCTGGGCTACCATGATTCCGAGAAAATTAAGCACAAGACCATGTTGACTTATATTCCCAATGTACTTTTATATTGGTATTTTGTCCAGAAATTTTTTTATTTTGCATTCTCATAATTTAGGAACGCATAATGTTTATTGTTTACTGCTTTATTGTCTTCACTCTTCACAAAGCTTGAGTGGCTTTATTGTTGTTGCTTGAATTGAAACGCTGTGTGCTACTCTTGTATTGCATTACATTCCATATTAGGCCTATTATAGATTATAGAACATAACTAAATATTTTGCTTTGATATTAATAAATTTAGTCATTATATTGATATTATTTCAAAGTATGTTGGACTCTGTAACGTTGTACTCTGGAATAATACTACGGCCACAAAAATAAGCGGTTTATATCAATGTCTACGTTCACAGGCGCCCGACAGACTATATCCGTAGGAATTTTTATTATAAATGCTGATATAAATCTATATAAATACTAGAAATACTTTTAAATAAATAAATACTAGATTTTGAATTCATAATGAGCCACATGATACCTATTTTATTCCCCCAAAACCTTATATATTAACACTGTGCTTGTGTAGGATCATATGGGTGTTTACAAAGGTATCCTCACTCGGCGGCCATGACGGTGCTACGCCCCCCGCGACACTAGCGCATTCTCTAGGTGATTTGAGTCCTCTATACTAAAACATAACCTGTACCTACCTAGTGTTTGATAGTTTAGAGCCACAAGCTGGCACCCTGCATTCCAGAACACTTGTGGCATGAAGTTTGAAGAATCGAATCTGGTGCCAGCCGGGTACACTCTGCTCAACTGATGTTTGTTGTAGTTGACAAACTCAATCGGGTGCTCTTTCAGCAACGTTGTCGCTTGTTTCTCGTCAAAAGAAGACATTTCGTAGTAACGGTTCTTTTCTGTGGAGAATGGAAGTCAGACATTAAAAATATATTACATCCAAATATTTACATATTACACATCCAGCTGACGTTGCCAGCTCGTTCAATAAATATTTCAGCTCTATTGGGGATACAATTGTTGATATAACAAGGGATACAACTAAAGAATGTTTAGACAAACTAAATAACAGGGTTATGTATAATACATCACACTGTAAAGACATGATTCTAGACGGTACTTGCGAATCAGAAATTATAGAAATCATTCGTAGCTTAAAATCCACAAACTCAACAGGTTGGGATGACATACCAAGTAAAATAGTAAAGGCTGTCACTGTTTTCATAGCTTCACCACTAGCGGACATACTTAATTATTCCTTCTTGACTGGCGTTTACCCAGATATGGAAAAATGGGCTATTATTAAACCGATTTTAAAAAAAGGTAACATAAGAGATATAGGTAATTATAGACCAGTGGCCCTTCTTACAATCTTTTCAAAAATTTTAGAAAAACTTTTCTTAAAACGTTTCACGGATTTTTTTGATAACAATCAAATTCTATGCAAGGAACAGCATGGGTTCAGAAAAAATTATTTAACAATTTCAGCATCCTTCAACCTAGTTCACAAAATCACTGATGCTTTAGAAAATAAAAAAGAAGTTGCGGTATTAATGTGTGATTTATCCAAGGCTATTGATACCATCAATCATGATATTTTAATTAAGAAAATTGAACTTTTATGGAGTTAATGGTATTTCCTCTAAATGGGTAAGCTCATACTTAAGTTGTAAGAAACAAAAAGTAAAGCTTCAGAATTCTAACTTCAAAGGAAAATTATTGTGGGAAGAAATACATAATGGCGTGCCTCAAGGATCAATACTTGGCCCTATCTTCTTTAGTTTATACATAAATGACCTTTCTTCAAACATACCTACTGAATTTAGCTTAGTAATTATATTTGCAGATGATACTAGTGTAGTTATTACAGGAAAGAATGAGGCAGAATTAATTGCTAATATTAAACTTATAATTAGCAAGCTTGAAGAATGGTTTGGTTCAAACAAATTAAAATTAAATGGGTCAAAGACTAATATAATGCGGTTTCAGACTAAGGGAAAGCTAAATAAAATTATAATTAACAATGGAGAGTGGTCCTTGAAGACAGTAGAACACTGTCGTCTTCTCGGCATAACTATTGATTATAGACTTAATTGGGAAGAACATATTCATAAGCTAAGCGAACGGTTGAGATCATCATGCTATGCACTTAGAGAATTATCTTATCAAGTGAGTTACCCAATTTACAGAACAGCCTTTTTTGCAAAAATGTACAATCAATTATTAATTATGGTATATTAATTTGAGGTGGGTCTACATTTGCTAAAGAAATATTTTTATGTCAAAAAAAAGCCGTCAGAATTCTAGGTAGGAAAAGCTATGGATCATCTTGTAGAAAACTGTTTGTACAGTTAAACATTTTAACTGTACCTTGTTTATACCTTCTCGAAGTTCTTATGTTTGTCAAAGATAATCCTTCTTATTTTACCCAAAACAATCTTATACATAACCTCAATACAAGATCTAACACTAATTTACATCAAACTCAACATAGACTTAAGGCCGATGCACAATTGCCCGGTAACGAGAACGGGAACGACAACGATAACGGGAAGACGGTAACGTTAAGGTCTTCGATGCACAATAGCCCGTGAAGCGGACGGTAAGAAATAAAATGTGAGGTTGGTTAACATGCAATTTTTGTTATTAATTTGTTGCGCATATTTGGTACACCTGGTAAATAACATAATAACATACACCACAGCCTTTCTGAAATACCTACCAGCTGATACATTTATTGTACACTTTTAACAGGCCGTGGACATCTTGATTCTGATTGGTTCCGGTAAGGTACTGGACGGGAACGTTACGGAAAGTTAAAACTTGGTGATGTTCCCGTTGTCGTTGCCGGGATACGGGAACGACCGGCAACGGGAAGCTTTATTGTGCATCGTGTCGTAAGTTAACGTGTGATTCAACTTTCTTCCCGTTATCGTTAACGGTAACGTTATCGTTACCGGGCAATTGTGCACCGGCCTTTAATCCGTCAAACAGGGACCCTGTAAAGGCTGGAGTGATACTTTATAACAGTTAACCAGATAAATTAAAACACCTTGACATAAGCAGAGATAAATTCAAATTATACAGTAAGATCTCTCTTATCCGAGTTGGATGAGACCGGGGGCACCTCGGATTTGCGAAAAACTCGGATGGCGCGGATGAATTGTTTATTTGCTCTCGTAGCATAGCCTGATGTGGTAAAATGATATATGACACATGTAATGGATAAAGGAACATAAAATACACACGATACACTTCATACAGGGTATACTAAATGATTTAATAGCTTGTAATTGAAGCTCACGAACACACGTACACAATTAGGCCTACATGTCGTAATAAAAACGTATGTCTAGGCCTAGGCCTAGGCCTAAACTCGACGCAGTAGGCCTAGGCCTACAATGCAAACATAGGCCTAGGCCTAGCTCTCTTTCTCATGTGGGAAAACCTCTCACTACTATGCCCGCGCTGAAGCTCACGACGCAAGATAAGTCTGGGAAAGAAATAAGATAAGCCCAGGAATAACAATTCAATGCGTCGTGATTACGAATTTCGTGAATCGGTTGAAACATGATTGCATCTAGTTCCACAACGACCATCTTTGAACAGCTGTGTGTGAGATGGCTGGATCGTATGCGCACGCGCAGGCGCGCGACGCACACTGACCTCTATATGCTCAGTGGGTGGCACTGACGCTTACCGGCGATGCGCCCGACGCACACTGACCACTGAACTCTATACGCTCAGTACACTGATGCACACTGCTCGAAAGTCGAGATATATCGCCGATCTATCTTCTTTGCACTCACTCGTAAGGCATGCCTACAAATGTATGCGAGTACATTTAAAAAAGTGCGGCGCGGCGTCTGTAATTATTTTTATGTTTTATTTACGTATTTAAAACTTTAATTTTTTTTTTTTTTTTTTTTGCGGCTCGGTTAACACGGAACATCGGATAAGAGGAGATCGGATAAGAGGGTTCTTACTGTACATAAAAAGTATTTAATTTATCATGCATTTTACAGTACACAAGAATTTCATGAAGGCAATCATTGCAATTGTGATTACAGTAAACCCTCGTTAATACAAACATCAAGGGACCTAAAAATTGTCAATTCGTTATAGAAAAATTCGCAATATAAAAAAAAGTCAAAATTCAATGATATGCAAAATAAACATCGAGACGAAAAATCAATGTTTTTCTATGGATAGTAGGGCGCGGGTACGATGTTTTTGGCGCGTAGAGTAAGCGGACCTGTAGTAACAAGCCACACCCACCATCAGTTGGAATCACGATGTAGCGAGAGATTGGTCGTTTTCCTGCATCAATCGTTCGTTATTCTCGGAAATAATATCCTAACGATCGATTTTTAATATTTCCGATACAAAAACTCCAAGAAAAACCGATGCGATCGCGTATTTGGCTCTTCTGGACGACGAAATCACGTGTTTGTACCAGTCATGCAGCTGACGAAATCGCGCGTTTGCACCAGCCTTTCAGCTTGACTCCGCCCAAACACGTGTGTGAGACGACCGCTCGGATGCGCGCAACGATGCGCATTAGATCGACAGCTAGAATTGCATCAGTTTGTTGCTTTGTTCTAGGCCTAGACGATGTTTATTAGCAATGTTTCTTTTTCACCATTCACCTACGTACGTAATATTCAACTTGCTTTATGGCATTATTAGCGTTGAATAACCAGAAGACGAGTAATGACGGTCAGAAGAACAGTCGAAACTATAAAGATGTCCATCTACACACAGTTGCAAAACACGTTCTAGGCCTAGCCTGGCCTACACAATCAGTAGGCCAAGGCCTACGTCTCGCATTGTGTTACAGGGTGAAACAATCTTTATTTAATTATATATTGCAAAACTTTCCTAATTTAATCGATCTTGAAGTAGGCTTGATCAATCAATTCCAGTTACATTTTAAAGTAAACATGAGTGATGTTTTTTTAACAATCTGTACAGCGTTGAAGCAAGCGTCATACATGGTCTTGTGTCACTGCCACAACTGAAAGATTACGATGTCTTGGAAGGGCAGGGATAATTACGGGCAGGTTAATGATTTTGAAATGGCCTTTTATTGAAGAGGTAGGGCCTATTACAATACAATAACACATGGTCTGGCCGGAGCACTGGTTTCACAACGATGTGTAGCAATTAAAACTCAATGAAAAATTGACTGGTGTCTGATCGGTCGCTGCCAGTGTCACCTGGGCCTGCAGCGGGAGGGGTAGGGGAATGGAAAAACCACATTC
Source organism: Sweltsa coloradensis (assembly GCA_024449915.1). Taxonomy (NCBI): domain Eukaryota; kingdom Metazoa; phylum Arthropoda; class Insecta; order Plecoptera; family Chloroperlidae; genus Sweltsa; species Sweltsa coloradensis. Next base: position 903,138 of record JAMZAV010000160.1, read on the forward strand.
CAGACGACAACAAGCCGGCCGGCTCTGCTGCCTGCTACGCTCGACGGACGAAAAAACTAGATACTCTCCAAGCTGAGCGTACAGAGTTTAAACATTACCGCGTCGGCGCGTATGTTTGAAATTATTAGTTCGTATTAAACAACGAACATTCTGTACTAATGCCATCCAGGGGTAACAATTTTGTTCGAATTACGTAATACACGAAGTTCGTAATATCTGTTTCATTTAACATGGAATGCCCTATTTATGAGGCTGGGACTGTCTTTCTAGTTGGCATTACCATAGAATTCTCTTAATCCGAGTTTGGTATACCGAGGGATTACTGTATTGTAAAATCACCTAAGCTTACGTTACATTTTTGTCAACATTACTTTATATTTACTTTGAGTTAATCATTGTCTTTATTTATAATTAAGTGTCATATTATTTCACTACTATTTATTAATTAATTTGTGTTACTATATAAATTGTTAAATAACTAAGCGTATTTCAAGACTTGTACGGCAATCATGCTAAGTATGTAAGTGAGCATTTGTTGCTAAAGAAATAAAACGTATTTTGAATTGAATTGAAATATGTACCGGTATGTGGAGATAATATACTGCTAATGATTAATTTTTAAGTTGGAAAAAACTTGAAAGAATGGTAAAATTAGAGAAAATTGCAGAAAACCATAGGCCCTAAGCCAGGGTTACCGTTTTTACGGATTTTATCTGTTTTAACTTTGAACGGATTTTGAGGGTGCAAAATGGATCAACGGATATTATGGTCAATTCACGGATATTTTGTAAATCTTATTTTCCAAGCTTATTTTCATAAATTTGAATCTCCGTGGTCTAATTTGCATTGAAAATATTGAAGGCGGTGTGGTATGTGCATAGTGCAGTAACAACAATGACTGGATATTGCTGGATATGAACTCCCATTGGCCGAGGCAACCGGCCAATCGAAGATGTGTCCCAGTCATCGTAGTTACTGAGAGTCAGTTGAGAGTAGAAAGAAGTAACAAAGGGAAAATGGTGGCTGTGAATTTATTTTGCTTCGTATTTGTTATTCAAGTTTGGATTAATGATATTGATATTGATATTGTTACTTGTGAATGTGATTGAACTTTAGAAAATTCAAATTTATGATTAAAAAGTTAATAGGAAGTTCTACAATATTATCTATGTATGTACATAAAGGGTGGGCCTCAGGTCAAAATCTTAGTGCATCGTTCATCAGGCCATGCCTTCCTAGGTCTCTTGTAAATAGGGCCTAGAGCAGAAATGATGATTTCATGTTTAAAAAATGAATTTTTCTGTAGAAGATACACAATTGTATGCATAGTCACATGTGAAGCAGTCACAGGCGATTTTGGTCCATAAATTCAAGTCTGCAAGGTAGGCTATTTTGTAGGTTATGATGGTAAAAATGGAAATATTAACATTTTAGCCTTGCATCAAAGAAATTAACGTTTTTGTTCTTTTCAAGGATATTTGCGGATATTTCACGCCCCCTTACAGGTTTTGAAAAAAGTCGGCGGCAACCCTGCGTCCCTGCCCTAAGCCATAAAATCTGTAGCAAGATGTTTGTAGTCAAACTCACTTTCCGAATTGTCAAAAGATGAAAAGTGAACAGGTTGCACATAGTTGACAAGGGCTGATATCTCGGCTCCAGCCTCAGTTTCTTTAGCCGTTGATACTTTATCGATGGGTGGTTTTTCTTGGAGTCGCAGTTTCATCTCCTCGGGACCATCTTCCTCCACTTCCTCTGCACTCGAGCTGTCATCGTCATCATCTAGAACAAGACACGGGAGCGTTTAGAACATCCGTTATCGCTTAAAACTAGCGATGGGCCACTTCCGATGCACATGCCTGCGATTCCACCGATTCTTGAAGAATCATTAGAATTGCGATTTGTAAAAAAAAGTAGGGTTGCCGTTCGATGTGAAAATCGTGATCGATAATCGGAGGCATGGAATCGATAATCATATCGAAATATATCGATATCATAGACCCAAATCGATTATCATATATCAAATTCCAAATTGAGCCAAGGAAGTTGGAAAAATGCAAAATTCATTGAGGATTAGAATGTTTAAAAATAAAATTGAGGGCTAAATTACAATTACACAGCCTTTATTTTAACACTAACGTCTTGTTGCATGGGGTGTCACTTTTTACATGTCCCGACAGTACGCGCCGGCGAAGGTTGCATCTAGCTATCTCCTCGACATTCCAGCTCAGACTTATCTCCTCCCGACCCCCTCGTCATCGTTCTTTGAAAAAAAAAAAAACTGCCACACTTGACTCATCTTGTTAGGCGGCGCCACAAGTAATAGCAAAGGTCCTCTTTGGAACGGAAGAAACATCACAAATTCCATATAATTGGGCAGACTGACGCTAGAGAAGTTCATGCCACAACACGTCGAGCCGTACTGAATACATCGCGATTGGGCGATCAGATGTTTTCGTCTCACGCTGCGAGCGCATGCGCACTGGCGGCGGTGGGCGTGCGTAATACTTGAGCAGCTATTGGCTACTCCGACAACCAATCGGCGCGTTGATACGACAGCGCGGCATTTTTAAGTATGGTAAACCGCGAAAACATCGATGTCACTATTTAAATCGATAATCATATCATATCATATCAAGATATTTGAATCGATTATCATATCATATTACTGATATCGATAATCGATCGATATTTCGATTATCGACGGCAACGCTAAAAAAAAGTGGCATTGAGTGGCAATCCAGGTATTCATACATACCGTTGTCGTCATCTTCCTTCTGACTGTCTTTGCTGCCCTGCCTGACTTGTATCGGCGGAGCGTGCGGGATGTCTCCGTTACCCTGGATTACCTCTGGACCCACAGGCGGGGGGGCGACAGCACTCTCAGTCTTCTTGTGGTGATGGTGATGATGATGCTTCTTCTTGTTCTTTATTATTATCTTGCGTTTCAACAGAGACGGAGGAGGCAGTAACGAGCCTGGCTCCAGCTAAACAAACAGAGATCATATCCATTATTAAATATCTGCAAATAGTGATGTTATTCGTTCCAATCAACTATCAAATAGTGTTTCAAATTAAAAGTTTAATTCCAAATATTAATTATGGAAGTAAGTTGTTTCACGAATACTTTCAAATAAATTGATGTGAAAACAATATGGAGATGAATAATAACCCCGGTTTGGACTTATGGATGTGTTTTTGACCAGGTCCAATAATCAATTTAGATTAACATGTGATGCAAAAACACACTAAAGAAACTAAACATACCAAGATAATCTGGGCCCTAAACAGGACACAATGCCCAGTCAACAGAATTTTTTTGATACTATTCAAATCTGTATATTTGCACAGACTTGCCCGCTTAACCATAAAATGTTATTAAATTAGTTGGGAAAGATATGAATGCATCACTAAAGTTAAGAGAAGAGCTAGCCTATTAGTAAGGTAGCCTACTACACTACTTTGTGAGTGCAACATACCTTATGAGAATCTAGTGGTTCGTCTAAGAGCATATCACCAAAGATGTCTCTGCAGTACTGAGCAATCTTAGCTTGTTGCCGTGGATTACAGTGGTTTTCAAACGATAAAACCACTGGATAGTCGGATGTTTTGAAGGCTGTCTCAGCAATAGCTTCAATTACCTCCTGCAAACAAATAATCATTGCTGTATAGACAATCTTTGTTGAGTTGCCCCACTCCTATCATGTAATGTATATGCACTGGTGCACATAGGATTTGGTTTGGGGGGAGGGTTAAAAAAAGTGGAAATATCAGTAGTTATTTATGAACATTTTTTTATGTTGTAAAGTAAACTATGCTAAAAAGACGAAAAAGTTGGTCAAAATTCATAGATATAAAGGTTTTAATACCCTATGTCTTTTACAGGTGTATAATTAACAAGTAATATCAAATAACTATAGCCTAGAAAGAGTTATGAGATCCCACTTAAAAACATAATCATTGGACAGAATTTTTCCTCATCCCCTCAACTCATCCATCAACGCGACTGGAAAAAGCATTCGCGAAGCGGCCTAGTAATAGACTAATAGAATATTGAGCCTCCTTGGTGTTGTGGACAAAACTTCCAAGACTTTGTCTGGAGTCACTGGCATGATCTCTTGAATGAAAGTCAAAGCAAGGTCCTTCAGATGTTTTTTTTTGCCTCGTGCGTTTTCAAGTACTTCCCGTAGAAGAAGGAACTTTCGCAAAAGCATAAAGTCCTCATGGGAAATGAAGCCATTCAAGTGTCGGAATGCTGTGTTCCTTGCGCCCCCCACTACCCCTCCACAAAAATGTTTCACTCCAGCAAATGCAAAATGATATCACAAGGCAACAAGATACAAACCTGGGGCCCGGCTCTTTGGAAGCAAAAATTTTGTACAAGAATAAGTACACCAATGTTGGGGAATTATTTCCGGAACCTGACAAAAACGCCCCTGAAAGTGTTTTGCTTGGAAAATTTTAAAAATAAATACTTCAAGGTTTGGTTGGAGGTACAGTTTGAAACAAATATCAAGGTTTGCACAGCCCTTATATGGTTAATCACCAACTGAAATAGCACCACAAGCAATGCTATGTAGCCTATTTAACTAGGTGATGGAAGAAAATAAACATGCAGTAATTTTTATATGTACATTAAGGACTAGAATGTAACAAAAACACAAACTAATAAGTGTGTGTATAGAAGTTAGGGGAAAATAATGTACTACAATACCCTTTAATGAAACAAATCCAAAATTGTGAATTGTGATTCTTACCTTTGCACTTATCTCTGGAACAAATGTGTACCCATGCACGATAACAGGCTCTTCAGTTCTTCCATTCCAGAAGTCCAGTTCAACGCAGCGACAACCAGCGAGCAGACACTGACGGTACATCTCTACCGCTGACTTACCGGTCAGTTGATGACCGGTCAGGTAAGTGTTGTGAGATGAGTTAATAAAGTAATGAGCCAATGGCTGGTCCATATCATCAGAGAGATCAAACTTAGTAGTCGACATGATAGGATTGTCTTCACTCATCAAATAGCGTAAGAAGCCATCAAAACTGAACTGACCTGTTAAAAATATTAAAGGGTTATTATCATCAGTAGGGCTGCAAGCAATAATATCTTGCTTCAAAGCCACAACAGCATACCTCTTTGTGCGTTGTACTTGTTAGGTTCGTACTGCTGGACGAGATCTTTCGCTCTTGTGTTGTTAGCATACGGATAGAGGATTTCGTTCAGACGAGGATCTCGCTGTGTTTTGTTCAAAAACTCCACAAACTGTGCTGCCGTCATTAGTTTACGTTTTGCTGAACCACAGAGCTCGTCAAAGACTTTCTCCACCTCTGTTCGTAAGGTCAGGTTTTTGTAAAAGATAAAGAAGTCCTCAAACTGGAATTTTTGAATACTCAATGCATCATTCTGAAAAACCAAGATGGTGTAATTTATTAGTTTAGTTGTAGGCCTAGTGTAAGTTGCCATGGATCTAATTGAATAAAGTTACATGTAACACTTATTGAGTGCCTCATTCACACATAATCTCGATAGACAGAGGCTACCGGTATTTCATGAAATTTATATATATAGAAATATATGTAAATATATTATTAATTTACTTACAAAATGCATTGATTCTGATTAAAAAAAAAGTATAATCACTTGTTAATTACGGAAGACAAAACCTAACGTTTTCCGTACTCAGATCTATTCTTCTTACTTTACTTGACTTGACCCTTCTAGTATTAATTGGATGTGTAAAGCAGATATCTGAGAATGATGACATCACATGACTTCATGTATGCCTAGGGATGTTAATCGTAAATATTTCCCAGAAAATTTCCGTAAATATTTTTTCCGGATCTTTTTAAAAGAGACAGTGCACCTTTATCCTGGGGGTATTAAGCTCAAAATATTGGAACCTACATTAGTGCAAAATTTGTTTAAAATGTCTGTAAATAACAAAAACAGAAAATTTCTGCTCTTTCATATTATGACATTCTTAAAAAAAATTAAATCTAGTTGTAACTTTGTACCTCAGAGGCCAGGGCTATCCAATATTACCTGCCAATCCTTCAAATTGAGGTTTTTATATCCTTTAGACAGCCCTGGGCTACCATTCAACCCCCCCCCAGCCCCCCGGAAAAATTTACGGAAATTTTCCAAACAAAATGCAGAAATTTTACACCACTATGTATGCCCTCATAAATAAAGTATCCTTTTCTTCTCTAGCTTATGATTATGAATGTCATGTATGCATCATAATTCATATTCTGATCACCTGAAAATACTAAAAAATACTTTTCTATATGTTGTGCAGTGATTATAATGCAGAGTTGAGATTTAATGATAATTCTGAACATGTATTTACATTCTTATAAGGATAGAATGTCTTTGTGGCATTTCTGCTCTAGTTATCAACTGCCTACCTTCCCTGAAGGAAGTCCAGAAATATCCAAAGCTTTCTCCACTCGTTTCCTGTCTTCCTTGTTTTGTGCAAACATCTTGATCACACTAGAATAAGAATGAGGCAATAATATAAACAGTCCTATTATATGATTCAAGTCTGTTGTTAGTATTAGTAAGTTGACATGCATACACCCTACTTTCAAGTAGCCACTCTACTTGCATATGCTTTCTGCCTCTTGCATCAGATTAAAGGGGCCTGGAAAAGAGCACTCTTTTTGTGTGTTGTTAATATTAAATGTTAACAATGGGACTTGAGCTAGAAACTTTGGCAAGTTGTAGACCATTTCAGTACATTTTAAATTGATATACTAAGGAATAACTATGGAATAATTTGTTTAGCATGATTGCATTGGAATTAATAATTTATTGATCACCATTTTTTATTATGAAGTGGTTAGATATCCGCTAAAACAAGCTTGAGAAAGAGCATGTTAATTGTTCACCAACTCATGACAACGATAAACAAAGAATAACAGTTTCAATGTTTATACGGACAGGATTAGTGTGGTTCTGGCTAGTACAACAATAGTAGGCAGGAAGTACACAATTTCAGCCTCAATGCAAAACCAAATAAAAATGATTTTATTGGCAATGTCATGTTTCATAATAAAATGTAATTAAATAGAATGTACCAATGAAATTATAATGAGCTTCAAAACAACTCTACGCTTGATCATAAGATAGGCATCAGGAAACTGGTCGGTACCTAACTGTATAAGATGATATACTAGTCTCATTGGTTGCACTATTTAGTATTAACCATTAAGTATGTGCAGAGATATCTGCTGTTACATCATACTATACACAATCATGAATTCAGTCAATAACTTGTTATTTGTGTGGGAATAGATCAAGATAACGAAGTGAACATCGTAATGTCTCATAACAGCATATCTCAATGCCAACATCGTTAATTTACATTTTATTGTTAAAGTTTTCTCTCAAGTTGTTGTTTTACAACCTGGTTAATGACATTGCGCTGCTTGAGATAATTAGTGGGTGATATAGGCGAGGATGACGGAAAATTATAAAAATCCACATCATATGGCATTTGCATCACTTGCCTCCCCAAAAAAGCCACACGGACAACAAAATGCTTATATAAATTGCAAAATACAATACATTACAAATGGATTACATCATACCAAAACGCAACAAATTCAAGCTTGAAGATGCTGACAGAACAATTAAATATGTAAAAATATAACCAAATTATCCATTACTTTTGTTGGTTTGTCTGCAGGTGAAAATTAATACGTAGGCTTACAGAACATAGTATCAATATCCATAAACCACTTGCAAGCACCAACTTCACTCTTTAAAATACTGATCTCTGGTTGGTAATAGTTTGCGCGTCGACCCCGACACAGTTGGCTTGGTCCCCTCACTGAAAATCAGTTACTATCGGGTATGTGACGGAGTGGGTAGACTACAAATAGGAATTGATTTTATATATTTAAACAAAAGGATTTCATCAATGGCTACACCATAACTCAAACAACATTTTTCATAATACACACGTGAGACAAATGAAACGGGAGAGAATCCCGAGAAGAGAATTGGAACGAGCATGGGGAGGAGTACCAAGAGTTGGCCACCCAAAAGATAAGTGGAGAGACCAAATAAAATTTAATATAGAAGAGGGAAGACATGGTAAAGAACAAATGAAGAAAAACTCTGGGAAGACAGAAAGAAATGGAGAGAACTAGTGGAAATGCCGGTCTTAACAGGCAGCAAAGAAGATGAGGTGCTGAGCCTGGCTAGCAAGCACTGAAAACTGTAGCCCGAGAAAATTGTGACGCATGTTGGAATACGGGTCTGATATTATAACAAATAATTACACCACACTTGTATAGGTATGTGATTGTTATGCTTTAGAACAGTTTTAATCTGTTTATTTTTATTACAATTTAATATAGGCCTACACGCACTTGGTATTAAAAATTAAAATCAATTTCTACTTATCATTGTTTCATTTTTCTCACCGAACAAAACCATAAAAATCTGACTTTAATATGGCTTGTCTAAAAAGCAAAACCACTCTTATGAGACTCAATTAAAGAAGTATTTAGTATGACTGAGCTAACAAAATTAAATTGAACAATTCCTTTTTTGACAATTATTATTATTATTATTATTATTATTATTATTATTATTATTGAGTGAGCGTAGCCAGCGTCTCCACTTGACTCTTATGGCTCGAATGTCTTTTTTATTTTCCTTCTGTTACTGCTTCGGTACAGGTCGCACCGTTTCTCTGATCGACCTGAAATTTTGCACACACGTACACACCACCTATGCGGGTTGCTGTATAGTTTTTGAACAAAATCCGATCGTTGGTTATGAAAATATATAAAAAAAAAAATGTTCCGATCGTTATGAAATTTTGCAGGGTCAATAAGTAGGCCTATAACATTCTCTCCTATTTTACAAATTTTCAGCTAAATCGGTCATGACCTTAAGACTTATTGGTATGTAACATTATGGGAATGTCGTACTCGGGTCGTGTTGCACGTACCGGTGCTCGCTCAACAACGCAACGGGACTTTAGCGTTTTCCTAGTTATTATTAACATTATCCAGTGTTACTTGTTTTGTTTTTTGGATTGGGGGGAGGGAAGGGTATAAGGTATTATTTATCTTTCTGATGACAACCTCACAGCAGTAGTCAAGGTAAGAAATGCTGTGGAACAATACATTATCATCAACATTAAAAAGGCATCACAAACAAATGTTACTACGTAGTTCAAGCAGTGTTACACAGATGAACAGCAAGCAAGGCCAAACAAACTACTTCTATATTATGAACCCATCTATCGCTGGATGAAGACCTGGCAGATTGGCAGATACTGTACCTACGAAGACGATCCGAGGATGGCTGGCGATTGCTCAACCAATGCCGTCGCACCAAACAACGAATCCAGACATGCACTCAATAGGAGATTAAAAGTTGCCGTGCCTCTACAGCTTGTTATTTTGTATTATCTGCATAATTTGGGTTTTCAGTACAGGTGTGTTAAATATGTTCTACCAAGCAAGGAGAATGTAGCGTGCAGCTTTAAAAATAATTATAAGAATTATCTGGATTGTTTTTTTAATCAGTAAGTGCATCATCCCATGTTAATCACAATTAAAAAGGGCCTGCTAGGGGGTTATATCACATCGAGTAAAACTGTGATACATACAAGACATGCATACCACTTACTTTTTTATTGGTATTTTGCCAGCTTTGTCTGTAAGTAGAGTCAACTTGGTGTGTGCTTTTTGAAGAAATGCAATAGCTGAACTGTTTAACTGAGCTAAATTGTATGCCATTTTCAACAGTTCATCCGACCACAACTAAAACACGAATAACAACACAATGGGTTTTGGATCATTCAAGAAATCCTGAAATAATCTGAAAGCTTATTGCTGCTAGAAAGATAACAAGGGTCTCCAGGTGCTGTGCGATAGGTACCACATAAGCTACGGGACCACTGAAATACATGTGTACAAACCAACTATGAAGAAAATATTTTTAGAAGATTGAATAGAGGAGGTGAATATGTGCAGTAAACAGGAGAGCCACCATAACGTTTCCAATGGGGCAAACGTAATAATAGGCAGCACCACGAACAATGGAAATATTGCAACCCTGTATTCATTACGCCTATGTTTTCAAGACAAGCTATTAAAAATAGAGACAAGACACTGGTCCTAGCTGGATAATGCAGCAAGGCCTAGCAAAGACTACTAAACACTTATCTTTAACATTTGTTGTTAACTTGTGAATGAAGTCTACATAATAAATATATACTTGTTAAAAATTTAAATAAATACGCCTAGCCAGGTGATAAAATCGCATATGAATATATTCAGGCTTAAGTGATGCCATTTTTAAACCTGGTATTAATTCAGCAGTTTTAAGATGATATCTCAACACTTATACTGTGTTCTGCATTCATAACCATGAGCTTAAGGCCTTCTTTTAAGCCAGCTATTTTTGCTACAGTTGATAGTTTGTTAAATATTTCCTACCAAGTTCAAAGTTCTGCTTATTTCCTGGTTCCATATTTTTGCAAGTGGATTTGTGATTATTCAGATAGGACCAAACATCATGCACATATCTTCAGGAGTATAAAAAATTAAACAAACAAACTCTATGGCCAATGTGTCTCTCCTTGTTTACTCCCACATCTACACTGGATATCTTCTCCATCCAGGGAGCACGACTCTTCAAACTAGCTGTATAGCTAAACTAGAGGTACTTGTGAAGTCTGAAATAAAGTGATGCTCTAAGGAAAATTCCTGGGAAGACCGACTGGTCCCCTGAATAGCCAATGTGTCAGGTGGCTACCGGTATTCTAACAACAAAGCTAGATGTAAAACTCTCAACAGTGAACTAATTAAAATCAGGCAGGATCGGTATCGGCTGATGTGATAAATATGTGTAGATCTACGATACAAGGTAAATGTGATGTAGGTAGTTACAAATAAAAGGCAACCCTCCCCATTACCAATCAAAGTTGTGGGAATTGTGACCGTCATGTTCTTCTATCGAAGTCCCGAAGCCTCCTGTCGTGGAAACCAGCACCTGCTATTTAATACGTATATCAAATATTATGACCGTTCGTGACGTAAACTTGTTGGCAATACTTTGTGCCTACTCGACAACAAATATCAACTCAAATTCTGCCAAGTCAAATGCAAATCATTGTTAGCTAAATTTTTATTTTGGGACTATACCTGTGCTATATCTTTTTTTGTGCAGCAAAAGTTGATGAATGATAAATTTACAAAGTCTGCTCCACAGCAGACGGTGACGGTCTTCTCTTCCAGCGTGTCTTGAGATCCCATCGTAACAATTTGACGGAGCTTGGAATCTTTGGGCATCTTTGCCTGCCGTCCGGTGCGAACGTCACGTATCGTGGCAATATCCAATAAGTCGATCTCTTTGTTTTGGTCCACCCAATAGAGATAAAAGCCATTCTTATCAACACGGAGAGTTACTGGAGTACCACTTCCCGAGTCCTAGAAGAAGAAACATCAGAACATAACTACAGCACTGCAGATTACGCTAACGGTCATTTCAATTATTCGAGCCATTCACTAGGGCTATCTTGTATTCATATTTATGTAAGACATTAGGCCCATCACATTTAAACCTAGAAACTAGAAAGGAAAATTATTTTATATCAGACTCGGAACGCCTATGCCTAATCCTCAAGAGTCTACGCTAGTAGGCATACAGATCATTTTGTTCAACCATAGATAAACCTTCAGTTCAGACATAATTGACAAGGAATAAACATGTGGCACCTTGAGTGAAGACTGAAGAATATTTTGTAATTGTATTTTTTATTCTTGAATTTGTTGGGATTACTAACTAAAGAACTGATTAGGAACTTAAAATTTGTTCAAAACTTCACAAAGTAGGAACTTTTTACGTTTCAAATTCCTGATTTTAGAAAAGGAATGCAATCCCATAAAAGTTCCTAAAAGAAACTCATTTTCAGATCCATATTTCTCCCCAAGAACATGTATGTGGCCTGCCAAATATGCACAGGTCTAAAGTTTAGAATGCTTGTTACCTGACCTAGGCCTACTAATGAAGAAAGGAACTTCCCACTGAAGTGGGGAACAACTTATCTTGAGAGCGCTTGCGCTGCTGCAAGGAAATAGGTTCAGCTTGACCGGATGCTCTGGCCGTAGCTCAGCAAGGGTAGGATCATTTGACCATAAGGGTAACCATTTGTTCGAATTCACTGTAATATCAACCAAATGAAAAATTTACATTTTATGATGTACTATTGCGAAGGCAGACCAGTATTGAGTATTCTATTGTTAAGAGAAGGTTACTGTGCGATCGTTATGTGTCAAGTTGCAAGACAAAAATAGTACAATCTTACGGTTTCTCTCAAGATAGGTTGTCCTCCACATTAGGCCTACACATTCACCAGTGCACGTGTTAGCATATGTGTTACATATCGTATTGGCCTAAGTTAGCAATGGCAGAGTCAAGCTGGTACAGCTTCTGCAATAAGGATGGACAGAAACGATGCCCACTGTTCAGTTGGGAAAGGAGTAACTAAATTCGATGCAGGTGGCATGAGTGACACATGTACAAAGAGAATACTGTCTCTATTGGAAAACACAACATGATGCACATGATAGCTGATTCGGACAATTGTGAACACATGAAAAGAAAAGGAGAGATTTACAAAAAGTAAATTCATATTCTCGTAAAAACAATCCGACTCCTCAAACAATTAAAGATGAGGACAGAGGCGTTATAATTTACAGAAAGTTCTTTATTATGCTTTATTTATCTTTATTAAGTATGCTTGTACATGCTCTTTTCAGGTTGATTTATAACAATGTATTAAATGTGATGGGAATAGCGAAAGCCAAAAAGGGACCTTCGGGACCAATCCAAAAAGCCACAGAAAAGCAATAGTTTACAAATACTGTGCCAAACATCATTATTTTTAAAATTATTATTGTTATTTCAATGTATTTATAAAGTTTATTTTTTTAAATTATTTTTTATTTCTTTGAAATTTAAAAAAAGAATGAAAAAAGTGTTTTTTAAGGGTGAGTTATTTGTTTATTTATTTATATATTATTATTATAAAAATTTATATTTATTATTATTATTTTGTTATTCCGTAAAAATACTGTATCTTTGCCAATTCTAAGATAAATAAAAATTTTGGTATCAAAATTTTGCAAATTTAATACCCTTCAAATTGACACATAAACCTGTGTTTTGAAAAATTGGTCCCGAAGGTCCCTTTTCGCAATTCCCATCACAAACGCGTAAAATACGATAGGTCTATAAAATAAATATTTTTTAGATTCTGCATAATCAGAACAAATTCAAAGCTACTGAAAATGGAATATCATAGAGAGTAGAGCCCTGCAGAAATAGCATTACCATTCAAGTTTGGTAGCATTAATTAGTAAAAAAACTGGCAATAGTAGGCCTATTAAAGACATGTAGGTACACATTTCACTGTGCGACTTTTTCTTTCACAAAAAAAAATACTAAAGTTAAGCAAATATATCAAAATTCAAAAAATAATATTTTGAATGTAGGCCTAGGTTACCAAAGGCAAAGCTAAAATTGACTATTTAATATTTATAGAGGCTAAATAAAATTTGCAATCAAATACCTATCAAAAGTTGGTCAATTAAGCTCTTTAAGACAAATGTACATGTTTTTTGAAATCATAGAACAAAATTTACTGAACAATGTTAGTTTTGAGCGTAGATATAATTTTTTTGGTACAATCCACACTTTACTTAGTCTTCTGGCTCCAAGCATCTGGCCATCAGGCTTTCTATGTGCAAAGTTTTTATGCTCAATTATGTCTGGGAAATGCCCGTTAAAACAGCATACGTATTTTTAACACAGTTTGGCTAGGTTGGTTGTAGAAGATGCAATCCTGTTCAAGATGGCGGCCATGGGTGGGTTGCTGATTCATGTCTCCGTGTTTCTTGTTTCGCATCAAACAAATATAAAAAGTGTAACTTTCTAAACACTTATTGCATAATCTACAATGCTTGCATCCAAGTGTCAACTAGCAAATGTAGCATGCAGAGGTGTTTGAGCAGAAGCTTTTTTGTACTGGTATTTTAATAAGACAAGCATTGACGTTTTCCAGAGCGCACTGTCGACAGATAACATCATGGAACCAACATTGCAACAAATTGCATGAAAACTTATTGATTGTGGATAAATGTAAAGTTTCGGCCTACACGTGTGGGATCAAATATCCTATGAATGCTGTTATGTTCTGGAATTGCGTTAGAGGCAGACCTCGGTCTCGGCGTCGTCGGGAACCACCTTGGCGCTCAGTGTTGCGTTCTACTGATACTTGCCCCAGCGGCGATATTGAACTGAACCCCGGACCCTACGAGCCACCTATTGTGGCGTTTGCCTTTTAGGTGGAAGAAAAAACCAAATTTTTATAAATTGCTCAAAGTGCGTGTCACCAATCCACAAAACATGCGCAGATATCACAGGGCGAGAATACAGACTGATTGCTAGAGGAAACTGAAAAGTACACTTGCTGGAAATGTACTGTACCACAGTTCTCTGATTCTCTATTTGAAAGTAGCATGGACTCTGATATTGGGTGACGTTCTATTAATCATTGCAACAACATGTCAGTGCTATCCTTCAATGCAAGAAGTTAAATAACGCCAACCGTAGACCACTCACCGAGCGTGGCTTGAGGCTCAAAATGCATCAATTATTTGTGCATGTGAAACTTGGCTTACTGCATCAGTGAGTGACTGGGAACTTTTTGGCGACACTTATACAGTGTTTAGAAAAGACAGAAAGTCTCTAGGAGGTGGAGTGCTTATTGCCACGAGGCCGGAACTTGCTGCAGTGAGGCGTGTGGATCTCGAGACGGACGCGGAAATAGTTTGGGTTGAGATGGGGTTTGGTAGGGAAAAAATACTTTGTGGTTCCGCATAGAGAGCGAAAAACGAACCCAGAACATGATAATAAAATGCTAGCTTCTCTAAAACTAGTCCAAAAAGAAATGAAGAAATTTAGGTCTGTTTTGCTTTTGGGGGATTTCAATTTGGATATAACATGGAACATAAATGCAATAAATCGTGCCAATAGCAAAATAGCAGAAGAGTATCTGACGGCATTTGATGACCTCTTTTTAAATCAGCTAGTGCAGGAGCCAACCAGGATCACCGCCACAAAACAGTCTCTTCTAGACCTAGTGTTATGCAACGAGACACACATTGTCAAACAGTGTGCAGGTGATTCCAGGAGTGGTGATCATGAGGCTATTCTCACCTCACTTAAAATGGAAAAACCTAAGATAAAAACTATCTCTAAGAAAGCATACAACTACACTAGGGCTAATTGGGATCAACTACGAGGACTATTGTTTAACAACCTACCAGTGTTAGCGGTTAACAATGACATCGAACTGTTTGGCATCAATGGAAGACAACCTTCTGGCTAAATGTCGACAGAGCTATTCCCAAAGTCACTATCAGTGGTAAGCAGCGACCAGCCTGGATCACAAATTCGATTGTTAACTCATCAAGAAACGTGACAAACTATACAAGCGTTGGAAAGAGAGCCCAAGTGATAGCAATTTAGAGAAATTTTGCAAAGCTAAGAAGAATGTAAAGCGTCTTACACGTCAATCTCATCGCAGTTACATGTGGAAACTAGGCACATCAAATAATCCCAAGAATGTCTGGAAATTTATTCGTGGGAAAAAGTGGAAGTACGGTTCCGGAATTTTTCAGGGCAGGAGACAAATTGCTTCGTGACCCTAAAGACATAGCAGAAGCTTTTAGTGCAAAATTTTAAATCTAACTTTACGCCTCCACACACATCTGGATCGTTCGGCATCAACGCCCATCACCTCCCTGACCCTCGGAGATATTATGGTCACTGAGGACATTGTTCTACTTAAGATTAAGAAACTTCGTGCAGGAGCTGCGTCTGGGCCGGATGGCATACCCACAAGAATTTTAAAGGAGTGTGCAGTTGCTGTTGCACCGTCGTTAGCTTGTCTCTACAACCTGTCACTTTCCACAGGGCAAATCCCGGCTGACTGGAAGCGTGCTAACGTTGTTCCTATATACAAGGCCGGGACGAAGGAGGACGTAAACAACTATAGACCTATTGCTTTAACATCGGTTCTGTGTAAAATGCTAGAACAGGTTACTTCGTTTTACATCCTTAAGCACTTCTATGAACACGGACTAATCAACAACCAACAGCATGGATTTCTTCCCAGAAGGTCTTGCGTAACCATGCTAACAGAATTGATGAGGACTGGCAGCACATGATGGACAAAATTTCGACTAAACAAATAGATGTAATATCATTAGACTGGAGCAAGGCGTTTGATTCTGTCCCACATGCAAGATTACTTAAGAAGCTTGAACACTACGGCATTGTTGGAAACCTTCTACAGTGGTGCGATTCCTTCCTAACTGGAAGGACGCAGAGTGTAGTTCATAGTGGGGCAACATCGAGGCCAGTGGCAGTGACATCTGGGGTTCCACAGGGATCAGTTGTCGGTCCCTTATTCTTTGTAATATTTATGCTTGACCTTCCAGCATGCGTACAGTCTAGTTGCTACCAATATGCAGATGACTTTACACTGTACAGATCCATTATGACTGCTGAAGATATTGAAATATTACAACAGGACCTGGATAATATATCACTTTGGTGCCGCCAGAAACAGCATGAATTTGAACGTAAAGAAAAGCGTTTGCTTTAGAATGTCTAAATCCGCTTTAACTGCGAACTCTAGGTACCATGTACAGGGGAATCCAATTGACAACACAGACAGACTGAAGCATCTGGGACTAAACATCACTGCTGATCTCAAATGGAACTTCCATGTGCAAACCATAAGATCAAAAACGTCTAAATTACTAGGTTTCTGTACAGTAACCTTAAAGAATGCAAGCCAAAAGCTCTAACGACATTATACCTGACTGTAGTTCGTCCTACACTACTATATGCAATTCCAGCATGGCATCCGTCGACGGAAATAAATATGTTGCACTCTGGAACGTATTCAAAACCGGGCTACAAAATTGATACTGGGTTTTGATAAGTCTCTCAATGCTGAAGAACGTCGGGGAAAATGTGATTTTCCTCTTATCAGTAATGTTATTAAACAGATGGATATTCTACTACTGGCAAAGGGATTATGCAAACAAGCTGATGTGACCCTTTGAAGCGCCTTCAGCTGGACAACCCGGTATGTTTTCTTGGGTAGGGGTGCCAAGAGTGGAGTGCTGCTGCGCCCTCCTTTTGCGCGAACACTGGCTTATCAAAGGTCATTCTACCAGAGAGCTGCCAGTGTTTGGAACTCCCTGCCTTTGGACATTCGTGAGTCACGGATCTCTGATAAGGCGTTTAAAAGGGCCATTCAAGATCACTTAAGATGACAAATGGTTGCCTGATTGACCTATAGTTGACGACCACCGCTAAGACAAACTGGATCTTTGATACCGGCATTAAACATTAGTTCATTTCATTTTTAACTATCATATTAATAAACTGTATCATCCATTTCACCATTATCATTATCGTCCTTTTATAAGAGAATTTATGTTATTTTATTATTTATTAATGTGTAGAATGGAACAGGATCACTGCGGTGAATGGGCCACAATAGGCCTGCTTTCCTGTTTCATTCTGTAATTTTTGTATAATGTGTACAAATTACAGAGACAAATAATAAATAAATAATAAAGTATTGAGTATTCTATTGTTAAGAGAAGGTTACTGTGCGATCGTTATGTGTCAAGTTGCAAGACAAAAAATAGTACAATCTTACGGTTTTTCTCAAGATAGGTTGTCCTCCACATTAGGCCTACACATTCACCAGTGCACGTGTTAGCATATGTGTTACATATCGTATTGGCCTAAGTTAGCAATGGCAGAGTCAAGCTGGTACAGCTTCTGCAATAAGGATGGACAGAAACGATGCCCACTGTTCAGTTGGGAAAGGAGTAACTAAATTCGATGCAGGTGGCATGAGTGACACATGTACAAAGAGAATAC
This sequence comes from Sweltsa coloradensis, assembly GCA_024449915.1. NCBI lineage: Eukaryota > Metazoa > Arthropoda > Insecta > Plecoptera > Chloroperlidae > Sweltsa > Sweltsa coloradensis. The sequence goes on from JAMZAV010000160.1 coordinate 921,139, forward strand.
TGTCTCTATTGGAAAACACAACATGATGCACATGATAGCTGATTCGGACAATTGTGAACACATGAAAAGAAAAGGAGAGATTTACAAAAAGTAAATTCATATTCTCGTAAAAACAATCCGACTCCTCAAACAATTAAAGATGAGGACAGAGGCGTTATAATTTACAGAAAGTCTTTATTATGCTTATTTATCTTTATTAAGTATGCTTGTACATGCTCTTTTCAGGTTGATTTATAACAATGTATTAAATGTGATGGGAATAGCGAAAGCCAAAAAGGGACCTTCGGGACCAATCCAAAAAGCCACAGAAAAGCAATAGTTTACAAATACTGTGCCAAACATCATTATTTTTAAAATTATTATTGTTATTTCAATGTATTTATAAAGTTTATTTTTTTAAATTATTTTTTATTTCTTTGAAATTTAAAAAAAGAATGAAAAAAGTGTTTTTTAAGGGTGAGTTATTTGTTTATTTATTTATATATTATTATTATAAAAATTTATATTTATTATTATTATTTTGTTATTCCGTAAAAATACTGTATCTTTGCCAATTCTAAGATAAATAAAAATTTTGGTATCAAAATTTTGCAAATTTAATACCCTTCAAATTGACACATAAACCTGTGTTTTGAAAAATTGGTCCCGAAGGTCCCTTTTCGCAATTCCCATCACAAACGCGTAAAATACGATAGGTCTATAAAATAAATATTTTTTAGATTCTGCATAATCAGAACAAATTCAAAGCTACTGAAAATGGAATATCATAGAGAGTAGAGCCCTGCAGAAATAGCATTACCATTCAAGTTTGGTAGCATTAATTAGTAAAAAAACTGGCAATAGTAGGCCTATTAAAGACATGTAGGTACACATTTCACTGTGCGACTTTTTCTTTCACAAAAAAAAATACTAAAGTTAAGCAAATATATCAAAATTCAAAAAATAATATTTTGAATGTAGGCCTAGGTTACCAAAGGCAAAGCTAAAATTGACTATTTAATATTTATAGAGGCTAAATAAAATTTGCAATCAAATACCTATCAAAAGTTGGTCAATTAAGCTCTTTAAGACAAATGTACATGTTTTTTGAAATCATAGAACAAAATTTACTGAACAATGTTAGTTTTGAGCGTAGATATAATTTTTTTGGTACAATCCACACTTTACTTAGTCTTCTGGCTCCAAGCATCTGGCCATCAGGCTTTCTATGTGCAAAGTTTTTATGCTCAATTATGTCTGGGAAATGCCCGTTAAAACAGCATACGTATTTTTAACACAGTTTGGCTAGGTTGGTTGTAGAAGATGCAATTATTCCCTTCCACACTTAGTGACAAAGATGACTCATAGGTGCTCAGTGTTACCCTTCAGATGATCAATACGGTCTATAATTATGTGCAAAGTGTAAACAATGAAGAGAAAAAGGGTGTGGCTTAGATAAGCAAGACATATTTGAACAGGCCATTACCTTGCAGCCTTGCCTCCAGGTACTTTTCAGCAAGGGGAAAGATCTTGCATGGCAATTAGTGAAGCTGTCGCCATATTTCCAGTGTAGGCTATAGAAGACTAACGTTCAAATGAGATAACGGAGAGTATAACGATTCAGAACCTAAATAGACTGGCAGACGAAATTCAACTCTAATTCAATATTATTTGAAATATTTTATCATACTAATTGGTATTTGTTGATTTTAATCTAATTCTACTAAAACTTGAAAATAGAATAAAACATTAAAATAGGATCAAGTTCACATATTGTAGGCGAATTGAAAATAATTAATTTAGAATGTAATAGAAGATATCAATCAATACAATTGATAATCGATTAGGCCCTAAACAATATTTAAGAGGAGCTCGCATGCCACCTAGGCTAGATATTTTTAAAGCAAATTTTCAAAGTTCAAATCAACTTGAACACACGTGTGATAATTTTGTCAGCTGTACAATTTAACAGGATCCGTCACTCGACGGTAGCCTAGAAAGAAATATTAGCCTACTCATACTGACTTTCAGAGAAGAATCTCACATGTATCTAGTGCATAAGGCCTAGTCCTTCTCCTACATGGTCCTGCCTACTTCCCATTTAAACAAATGACTAGGCCCTACAGATTGTGAAATTATGAACGTAAAGGCAACAGTGAATATGATTAGACGAGGGAGCGGAGCCACTGAGGATCTCCATTCAAGAAATATGGCACTTCCGTGATTCTGTGCATGTGTGTGTGTGTGTGTGTGTGTGTGTGTGTGTGTGTGTGTGTCTGTACATAAAAAATCAGCCGAATCGCTGAACAGATTGCGCTGAAATTTTAAACAGACATCCAGTACGAGTTTACTGAGAACTGCTAACAAAATCAGCTAGATCCATTGCGATTTCAACTTACAAGAAATAATAAATTGAAAAATAGGCTGCGAATGTGTAGGAATTATTTTAACGGCAATGGTTTTGTTTTTGAAAAAAAAATTGTTTGTTATTTGTCTGGCTGTGAAATGCAGTGCCCAAGATGCATCGAATCTTGAACGCTTAAAGTACCCCCAAATTCTACTTGGAGATTGAGTAAACCTTGCAATCTTTACACGTATTTTGTACTGGCTATGTTTTCCATAGTATTACCACAGATGATAGACTAAACTGCATTATATGCATTTCAAAACATGTTAAATAATTTTTAAAATACAATCCAGAAATTACAAAATCTTTCCTGACCAGGGGATTGTACCCAGGTCTCCTACATTTCGGGTATAGGGGGGCCTTAGCCTACTAGACTAGGAAAACGCCAAAGTCGTTGTCAGACGAGTGAATGAGTCATGTGTTGAGTACCCAGGAACATTTGCATTTAAGTTTGATAATTATAATGGTATAAAAAATAATAGGGGTTTTAAGTTTAGTTAGTTGGTATAGTGGCTCCAACAAAAGAATGCAGATAGCTCAAAATTGTTTTCCCAACTTAACAACTTTGTCAACTCTATTCACACAAGCTCAGCGTGGATCTAGCACACGAAGGAGCTCTGTGATCTACACAGATAATTTTTGCTTGTGTTGGTAAAAGATATTTCTCTTTCATACACAAAGCGACATTCCATTTACCGCTCATTCAAACTACCCCCACCACTACAAAGCATCTGCATTCTATCTTTGAAGCAAGTATGTAAGGGCGCGTCAACTGTAAGGCCATAAAGCACCACTCTAGCCTATGATAGGCTAGGGAGGCCTTAGGTAGGGGGAAGAAAGAAAATGTTACTGGGTACTCAACAGTCAACACTTGGCTCACTCACTCATCTAACAACGACTTTGGCGTTTTCCTAGTAGTATTATAACAATGACAGTGTAGCCCAATCCTTGAACCATTTGATTTTAAATTCAAAAATTTTCCATCGCCATCACTAGGCCGAGTAGACCTGCCACCAATACATTATCCCACAAATTATGGTTTTCACATAAATTGTTTGATTGTTTTAAATTGTTAATAGCTTGGGAGCAACTTCGTTAATTAAATGAATGTTTACATTTTCTATTTGAAAACAAAAACTTGTGTCGAAATTAGTTTAGAGGAAATGCCCCAAAACATTAATTAAGCTAGCAGTAGGCTACTGGCAACATTCTTAAGTTATTGTGAAAGTGGTCAATCCTTACAAGAAATATGACTTTCATAATTCTTGCCAAATTGTTTGGCTCTGTAGTAAGGCTTCTTCACCATGAAATGTTTGTTCATGGAATGATTACTGTAACAAGGCCCAGACCAGGCAATCAATATTGAACTAACAATGATAGATTAGGACTCACATTTATCGGGTCCTCCTTCGTAAATTTCAGTTTTCATAACTGAATAGGATAGACATTAAATAAATAAATAAATAAATAAATAAATAAATAAATAAATAAATAAATACATAAATAAAATAAACAGATCAAATCAAAATGTTTATCAGAATATCCCTAGATTGCATTATATTGTTTAATATTGTTTAATAAGCAATAGTTATTTGCATCCCCATCAATCAGGAATATCAATCATATAGGTCTAGGCCTACAAGGGCTTGGTAGCCTACTGTACAAATCAGTTCACTTTACATTTTTAGAGAAAACCGTATCCGATATACAGGCATTATCGCATGTGCCGGTGTAGTCAACTTGTCACTGTTTGACGTTAGCGATTATTGCTACCATTCGCATATTTTTGAACTTACAACAACCATACTTATAATACTTTTTAAATACATTGTTATATAGAAATATGCAGGAGAAAAAAAAAATAAAGATTAGGGCATAAACAAGGGCATCAACTTTCCACGTTAAATTTGATTTTTTCACTTTTAAAGACTTTTGGGGAATTGATTTGAGGTTAACTACATATCCCATTTGTATTTTTCTTTCAAATCACTAGGCTTACTTTCTTGGGAGCATATAAATTGTGGCTATTGCCCCATGCAGTGCATGCATTGTGGGGAAAAGGACTAAATGTGGGTACCGGTATCCAGCCTAGGCGGAGGCCCATATATACAATTTGGAATTAAGCAAATACAGGTAAGAGTTAGGAAATGTGTTTATGGTTTTACTGTTTTATGCCATATCACGTTATGTTTTATTAGTTCATAAAATGTTAATAACCCATTGTAAAATTGAATGTTATCTTGCCAACAGTCTCAGACAATGTCAAATTAAACCAAGTTATTAAATAAATACTAGTACAATGAAGTTGACACTATTTGAACAAGCTACACGATATCACTGCAGGGCCAGAACATTCCTTAGGCTAACGACAATCGGAGGTCCATAAAGAATCCACAAGTTTTTCCAAGCCTATCTATCATAGGCCTATTTAGTAGTATTTAGTAGTATGTAGTAGTATTTAGTATTTAGTAGGCCTAGGTAGTTGCTAGATAAACAAAATATGGCAAAACAAACCAATTCATGTGGCATAATGACAAATAAATTACCGCATAGGCTAAGTGACACCACCACATTTTTATTAAGTTTTAATATCATGGGCAGAATATTTTAATGTTTGAATTGGCAAGCATAATAATTCAAGTGAGCAAGATATGATCCATGCCTAAAGTTTCAAATTAAAAACAACTTTATTGACCACAAATCATACGAGGGCCTGGTCGTTGTTTCTTAAATCAAACTCGTTCCCAATGTGATGCATAGAACTTAGCAGAATAGGCCTATAGGGTAGCTGATATTGAATTTGTGTGAGAGTAGGGTAGGGTCTGTCCTTAAAACAATGTTTTGGTTGGTCTTGTACTGTAGGTCTATCTACAGGCCACCTTGGCAAGATGTCAATGAGTAACTACACATTTACCCTAGCTCATTTTGTAAGTTTTGATTTGAATCAATGATTTTTTTTAAATAAAAATCAACTGATTTAAATTGTTTGGTTAAAATCAATTTTACCCTGTCAAAATAAAAGCTTTACCAGACCTATGTAAATGGCACAAAAAATAAGCATATACATATAGTATTATGCATGCAGACAAAATATGCAAAAAATATTACATTGAAATTGAGGCAAACATATATGCACATTGTATTAGAATCTTCTCAGGTGATATTTTCTGCAAGGCGTAAACAATAGGCCTACTGGTGAAGAGTAGAATGGTCCAACACAAAGCCCATTTACAAATCATCTCTTGCTCAACTGCGTTTAGCTTGTGGCAGTAGAGAGTAGTTAAAGAGTAGGCCTACCTAATGTTTTCCAAAAAAGTTGCAACGAGAATTCTACCTACAGTAGGCCTACTAGCCGGCTGCTCTGCAAATCAGTTTGAACAAACAATATTTGTAATTTTTGTCTCTTAACACTATTTTCTGCTGTGCAAGGTAATTCTTTACGGCACAGATATTTTGCTGTCTGTGAGAACGTGAGTTAAGTGAGCAATCTCAGCCTAGCGATTAGTGGCTACAGCTGCACGCATCCACCAACATTGTTATTATTAAATACTACTCAATATTAATTATTTACTGCTACAAGCCAGGAACTTCTAGTTTCCACAATAATTCATTTAAAAAACATTATAAGTTCTTTCAGTTCTTTGCAATGCCGAAAAATCACACGGTCTTCTACGTGTAATTGTAAATCAAATTGTAAATGGCACGAATAAAAATAAATGAAATGAAAAGATGAAATTATTTTTAGACTAGGCCTACCGATAATTCTTCAAAGTAACAAGCGAGCTTGTAACTCCTACATTGGGTAAAGTAGGCCTACTTGTGGACGAGTTTAAAAAATACTTCATAGAAGATACTTAAAATAGAGAATAATTGACTCGTTTGATACTCTTCATACATTTTCTAAAAATAAGTTTTAGCCTACTAAGTTCGATAAGTTCACCATACTAATTAAATTTGGGTTTGTTGTTATTTTTCCAAACTGATCAGGTTTGCAAGTTCTGTCACACCTTTCACGCCGTAAAAACCGCCACTGGGGTCTGTGGCGCTTAGCTCGAGAAAATTTTAGATTTAAACATTGCAAATGGAGTTTTTTTATTAGGTTTCGTGGTTTCGTCGATAATTTATAAAATTGTGAAGATTGATAGTTTTATTGTTAGTTTACAAAATCCTTGCCACAAAATTGTGCCCCTCCTCTGACTAAATTTGCCCCCCCCCCCCCCCTCCCCCATAGTTACGCCAATGTGTGGAACTGCTCTCTAGGCTACTACCTAGTCAGTGAAGAAACACCTAGTTGGAGATGGTAGACCTGTGGCCTTCCTATCTATGGAAGACTGCGGGGGGCCATGGGTCAATCATCATGAGAACAGTGGTGGATTGGAATATGCCAGCAGAAGAATAAGAAAAGCTTTTAAAACAAGTGCTCAAGTGCTGCTAGATTCAAGCCACTGTCAGATGTGGAGGCAGCCCATGAGACAGGCTAGGATGGGAGAACAACCATTCAGGTGCGCGATAGCGCACCGCAGCCAAGCAGCCGTGCGCTAGAACACTCCAGCACCTTATACTGCGAGCATAGTTGGTCCGTTTTCGGGGCATCGCAAAGGCAACAGGGGATGTGACATGAAGTTAAAAACTGTCTTAATCGGGGGGGTTTGGGTACCTGACAATATTAAATTTATTATAAATATTTATTAAATTTGGTTGAGGTGAGACCATCCTTTCTGGGCGAAAACGTGGGTTGAAACATGCTTAAAATCACTTTCAGGATGTTAGTTACTACTACTGTCTAATTTGCCAATTTAACAAAAACGATTGTGCACGAACGGGTGAATGTACACCATTCAAACTTTGCATGGCTATTGAACTACGAGTTCTTCGAAAACCTTTAGAAAAAAAAGTGGAAAAAGTTATCGGGGAGTCATGCAAATTGGCAATTTCATATTAATAATTGTACATAAATAATTGTTGTTAGATATACGTAAAAGTGAAGATAAAATAGATAGACTACGTGTTATTAGTCTTGAAAACCAATAGTCATATTTGAACCAGCTTTTTTATAATTCCATTGCTTTATTTCAAAGATCAACCACGTCAAGTAAAATGTGGGTCTCGTAGCGAGTGCAGAGGCGGGGCCGCGGGAAGTGGAAGTGGTGCGTGTCTCTCTCTCTCTCGTGTGATTTGTTTATATAGTTTTATGAAAGATGTAGAACGATGTCTGGACGGCGAGCCAGGCATTTGTCGAAAAGTATTGGGGTGGCAAATACCTACGCAACGGAGAGCGTGCAGCAAGGGTCGAACCTCCTAATAAGGCGTGGTCAATACCGACTGTTTGATAAGTACAATAATTTATATTTACTTTAACAGCAAATAGAAAATATGCCTTTTCGGCAATTGATATGTGCCCCGAGTGCAAGTGGTGGACGAATCATTAAATATCTATGCAACCTATAGGCCTATTTAATTGGCGCTAGTGGTGGAGGAAATATTTAACATTTAACCTTGTTTTAGTTGATGGATTACTAAAAATGAATTTATTGTATCTATAAGAACTAGTAGCTACAGCGCCAAACTTAAAAAAGTAATGAAATCCGACGACTACAAAAACTTGTAAAAAGCCAGCCAAGCATTTTGCATTCAAAATGATTGGGATAAAAAAACAAGCCAAGCCACCGAAAAGTGTTGAGATTATACTTGAAGAGCCAAGCAATGTTTCATCCAGTAGTTGTGCCCTTCAAAGTTATGATATCGTTTTGCCCAGTGACTAACGCCAAGCTATAGATTTCAACGTTGTGTAGCCCTATACCTGTACAAAACATTATGAATCAAACATAAATTACAGTCAATTTATATTAATCAAAGCATTCAAATGTATAATAAAGAACACTAATAAAGCTTGGCGCATTGACAACGGAGAGTTCGCAGCAAGGGTAGAACCTCCTAAAAAGAGGTGGTCACTAAAAACTGTTTGACAAGCACAATAATTTAAATTGACTTACAACAGGAAAGAAAATATGTGGCGTTTGGGTAATTGATATCTGTCGAGGAGTGTGGGGGGGGGGGGTTGGATGTGGCTAACGGCTACGCAACGGAGAGCGTGCAGAAAGGATAGAACCTTCTTTCAATGCGCCAAGCTTTATTAGTGTTCTTTATTATTTATTTGAATGCTTTGATTAATATAAATTGACTGTAATTTATGTTTGATTCATATGTTTGTGGCTCGTTGGTCTTGTGGTTAGCGTATCTGCTTCCAATGCAGAAGGTCCAGGGTTCGATTCCCGCTAAAGTCAGAAGTTTTTTAACTTCTGATTTGGACTTCAGTCCATCAGTTCTTGTCTTAGGAGTTTGTAAACGGTGACTTTGGAGCCGTCCTAGCAACGAAGCACATAATAAATTTCAGAGTTGTTCTGAATCGGCCTTGTTGATTCTGGCGTTGATTCGCGGGTGTTCGCACTGTCCATACCACTGATTGCTATATTTCCTATTAAAAAATATCGATCTTTGGTTGGTTATCGCTCACTCGTCGATTGCGTCGGGGCCTGCAGGGTTGGCTTGGTCGCTTTGATTTAAAGTCCCCCACTGAAAATCAGTGTTATAACTGAGTGGGCAGACTCTAAATAAAATTTATTTATTTATTTTATTTAATGTTTTGTACAGGTATACACAACGTTGAAATCTATAGCATGGCGTTAGTCACTGGGCGAAATGATATCATAACTTTGAAGGGCACAACTACTGGATGAAACATCGCTTGGCTCTTCAAGTATAATCTCAACACTTTAACCCTGCATTACTCGCGCGTGTTTTTTTAACGCCAGTACTCGCGTGGGGTGTATATATAACCCCAAATTGAATTACCTGTAATTTGGAGTTGGAATGGAGTTTGGGTGCAGGGTTCACATATTTTAGTTCATTGGAATGTTATTGACTACTATTTTTAGATAACAACATCAGTTAAGGAATTTAAATGACTGAAATTTTTATTTTATGTAAACATAGGCCTAACATATTTCACTTTGAAATGGCAGTAACATCTTTAAACACCAAATTTTAATTGAAGGATAATATATTTGAATTTTTTTTCATTTTTTTTTGTTGACTTATCTTGTACTTATATACCGTAAAAATTTGCCATTTAATATTTTATCTTTTTTTTCAAATCCAAACCTTAAAAAAAAAAAAAAAAAAAAAAAAAAATACAATTTTTTCAATTTCCAAATGCATGGTTGCATTGCCTTTATTGCATTAAGAATTGCATTTGCAATATTTCCACTAAAATTACAGTCCCCCCTACCCTACCAACGTAACCTAGAAATTTAAGTTTTTAGATAATAGCTTATTTTGAGTGTAAACACAAATTTGCTGATACGGTCACAGGTGAAAGAGATATTAATACAACATATAATTTTGATAGATATTACATACCAAATAGCCTTCAAAACACTTTTCACTGGAGATGAAAAAGGCTTGACAGTCAACACATGTTCCGCCTAACCGTTCGAAGTAAGCGCCATTCATCGCGTGGATCATAGATACCCCACGAATTTTCAATCATTAAACTGCTTCTAAAAACCCCCTTACATTGATTGGCTAAAATGATTAAAGATAACATAAACTGAGAATACTAGAAAGGAAGAGAGCGGTAAGTTTGAAAATTACTGAGAATCATTAGATTTAACAGCACTGGGGTATATATTACCCCACGCGAGTAATGCAGGGTTAAGGTGGCTTGGCTTGTTTTTTTATCCCAATCATTTTGAATGCGAAATGCTTGGCTGGCTTTTTACAAGTTTTTGTAGTCGTCGGATAACATATTCTGCTATTAATTACACTAAGTTATTTAGCTTCTAGGCCACCTACTTGGCAGACTACAAAATAAATCATCATTAAAGAGCCATTCCGTCAAAAAACAGGAATGCCATTTTTTTTTAAATAGGCCCTCAAGTATTTATTAGTTTTTTTTTAAGCTTTACCTAACTATTTTGTCAACTCATCTGCTTTCTTACTGAAATCACTAAAACATGTTTTCTTATCATTCTATTATACTTTTTAGCATGTTTTCACTGTGTAGACCTATTGCCACAAGGATGAGTAGGTAAGCCTAAGTAAAATATGGTTAAGTTTGCTAAATTGTAACTAGAGGGTGGATCTGCAACAGAGTGAGTATATGAAGAGAACTAAAGACTGGTGCTTGTTCTTTACAATTTCAAAGCTTAAATGTTGTAGGTAGGTAACTTTATGTTTCAATATAGTATCACCATGTCATTAAAATGCAACTGGTTGTTTAATGGCCTTATAAATCAGTGAAGGTTATTCTAATCAAAACCAAAACTTCCAAAAGTGAGGTAGCTTAATGGTAGGGCTACTCAATCACATGTGAGACATTTATCTTAATTTCTACATGGTAAAATTATTAATAAAATGTGTAACGGATATTAGGCCCATTATTTTTTAAAGTTTAGTCAAGAATTTTGTAAATATGATATCTAGGGCCTATAGCCTATAGCCTACAGGGTGTGTAGGCCAAATTTTTATTACATATATAAAAATATAAAAATAAACAGGCCTAGGTATGCCTACACCTACCCTAATAGTATTTTTTATTATTTTTATTTTTTATAATATATAGGCCTAAACTTAGGCCTAATTATGATTTGAAATATTGGTACTTGTTCATTAACGGGACCCCCTCGAAAAAATGTAAAAATTCAGTAAAAACATTTCATGAGACAATCATAACTACTACATCTACTCCATCTGAGTTTCAGGAGATCAGGAAAACACAATTATTTCGAACAAAGCCTCGAAAACATCTTTTCCGGCTACATACTTTGCGCCAGGAGTGACACGGCCTACGCCAACATACTCCACCTACAAAACCTTTAACGTCGCTATTTTAAATATAAAGGACTGTCAATGGAAAAGTACTTTCGTTTACAATAGCGACGTTAAAGGTTTTGAAGGTTCATTTGGTGTCCGTGAACGTCAATGTCAGCTGCACGGCGACGACTGCTCTCATGTAGGCCTACGCGTTACAATGGACTGTACTCGCCTGAGTCACGTTGAACGTGTGAGTCAAGTTCACTGTCTAGAGTCATTTATAACTCCTCGCAAGTTGTAATTATTTATTGTTAACAGAAATAAGTAAACAAACGACGATGGGGGGTACCAATTAACAAAAATTTGAGGGGGGTCCCGTTAATGAACAAGTACCGAAATATTTACCCTAGACTTAATAATAATATATTAATAACATCAGCTCAGTAACATACCGCCACCGGTAGGGGCCTAAATGTTTTTTTTTAATTGTCGCGCAACACCCTTGTAAGGTCCAGCTTGAAATCTCTAACAGGGTATTTTAAATAAATGTAATGCTAGTTTTATTGAGCAATAGTAAGCAATCTGATTTTTCTTTAGAAGAAATTTTTTTATGAAGCAAATAATAATAATAAAATCACTGCAATTCTAGGTCATTCGTAACATCCATTACAAAGCACTGTAACATCCGTTAGGCCTACACACTAGGCCGATTTTATTTTCTAATATTCAATTTTGAACTTTTCTCAGAATGTTAAGACTTAAGGATATTGAATGATTCCTTGTGAATCATCATAAACCAAAACGATTTTGTTCCCCCACTTGGGGGACCTGACTTTTTAATGGATTTAGGCCTACCATGTAATGTTATTCTCAAATTAGTAACATCCGTTACAGCACTAAATAATTATTTTTATTAAAGATGGGGGTAGGCTAACTTTTGTGGAGTACAATTTTCCAGGTCAGTAAATCAGAAGTAGGCTTATGTGGTGTGATATGTGTTACCATAATATGAACAGCTTATATAATTTCCAAGCAGAATATATGTTTTTACTTTTTAGTAGGCCCTAGTGAAAATGTAACATCCGTTAGGCACGGAATGGCTCTAAATGCAGCATGCCAGGCCTAGGGCCTACATAGGCCTACATTAACAGGAAATGATATGCCCCACACCAATTTACAGTTGCACTGTGCTAATGTGTAGGTCTATCAATGAACATTTACCATTACTTTTTTTAAAATAAGGGAATAGGGATGATAAGCCTCTCATCTTTTTACACTGCCTATTGGCTCGAGATTAAAAAAAAAAAACAAGCAGTAAATTTTGCCTTGTGAAATCATAAAATAGTGGTAGATTTCTTTCCTAAGCCTAGATAATTTAGGGTAAAGGGATTTTCTCACATTGAAAAATGTATTAATCATTAGTTTTGAGACACTAATTTGAATAGGCCTACGCCAAAACAAAAATCAAAGAAATTGGCCAACAATTCCACCGATTTTTTTTCTTCTGAAATCCTGTGTCTTGGCCACGCCTCCTCGCATGACGTCAACTGTGGCTTAGTGTCAGGTGGCATGCGGGCAAGGCAAGTGTGCTGTGTAAGTGTAGTCAGTCACGCACAGCAATCGTTATACTTGTGAAACAATATTTATTTGAACCCGAGTTGAGTTTGCAGCAGATTGAAAAAAAAACAAGCTGCGGCAGCAGGCAGCTGATAATAGTGAATAGGGCAGTGCTGGTCTTATCAATTACTAATCAAGCCTATAGAAGTAATATTGTTGATTGAAAATATCAGTGATTTATTATGTAAATTATAAACGGTAAAAATACAATGCAGGAAGATCGCGCGAAGAGTAAGGCAGGGGACCACAAGTTGGTGGCGTGAACAAAGGGAAAATGTTAGCTTCAAACCAAAAGAAAAATACCGCCAATCACAAAATAGGGCATGTTACGCGGGCCTTGTTTCTGCTTGGGATGACACCATCATTCAAGAGACCGGTTTTACGAGTACCCACACATTTCAATCAGGACATAATTCAGTCTTTAGTTTTACACTGATCTCAAAAATCGTTCTCAAGAAAATGTTCGGAGCACACGCGCGTGTAATAGGCCTACTTGCTTGGTACAAAATGTGCTCTCTTTATTTGATTCAATTACTGCTGATGTAGTTCTGGAAATGAATGTAATCTTATTTTAACCCTAACCGAGACATTGCTGTACTTGTACACACATCATCGGTTAATCATGCTTAAACAAAATCTCATTTAAAGATCAGTATCACTATCTGTAACAAGCATCGACTGGCAACTGAATGATTAGAGCAAAGCGCGGCTGAGGACAGTAGGCACGACGCCGACGCGGCAGCCGAGAGCAATATGATGCGAAAAGCTTGTTTTCCATGAGTTTGTTTGTTTTGATTGTTTTTTTTCTTCATAACATGGCTTAAAATGTTATTAGGATTACTTTTGATCTGAACTAAGGTGACCAGACGTACCGGTTTGACCGGTACAGTACCGTTTTCAGAACACTTGTACCGGTGTCCCGAGAGACTCATTAAAATGACGTATTTGTACCGGTTTGCAATTTTGGAAGGGAAATGTCCCGGTATTCTGTCAACTGTACCGTGTGGAAGGATTATGTTTTACTTGAAATAATACACTCTTCTGATAAATATTAACAGTAATAACATTGAAATAGGTGTTCCACTTCCAAGAAGATAATTTATTTTCTCTAGGGGTGTGCGAGCATTTTTCAATGATATTGGTGGAGGTGCCGGGTCGCGCTCGAGTGTGAAAACGTATATATCGTTATCTATTCTTGGCGTTACCATATCAAGTCTGAATATCCATGATACTAGCCTCAGTATTTTGATACAAATTTGTGTTCTTTTGGGAAGTTCTGAACTTTTTTGGCACAAATAATAAAAATATGTCACTATGATGTTTGTGTGTAATACCACTTACTACTGAATTATGTCATAGCCTAGCGCTAATAACATTTATGGTTGATCATTAAAATGATCTAGAGAGAGATTACATTTTAAAGTCAATTATATGTTACTCTTACACTTTTGGAGCCAACATATCAATAAATAAAATTAATATTGAACGTAATTGTAAAAAATAAATATAGCTGGAGTAATAGTGAAAGTTAAAAAAAGACGACAAAGTACTCGGACTCGACTCGAATGAAAAAATCAGGACTTGCACACCCCTAATTTTCTCAGTCTTTATTTGCATTGATTTTTCTTATAGATAATGAAAAATTGAAATGTATTAATCATGCAACTGAACTACGTTTTTGATTAATTACATAGGCCTACCTAGGCCTACACAAATTATTTCATTGAAAAAGTTAAATCATGCATATTATACAAATTCAATGCATTTTCAATTATCTTTTTACTATTGATTAGAAGAACTTCATTAGTATGATGCCCTCATCAATACATAACACCAATTATTTTTTGCCGAGTGGTTGTATTTTATTTTGTACTATCATTTTTAAACCATGAGATAAATATTTTACGACTACAAACATTTACATATCAAAACCATTTGTAATCCATATTTTCATGTCAGAAATCTGTTTTCTGGGCATTTGACGAAATAAAGCTCCCAAAAAAATTGTTTCCAACGGCTGGGGCTCTGCCCCAGACCCCGAAATGGTCCATAGAGTAGGCCTACAAAGTACATATTCTTTCACTTTAGTTGTCCCGGTTTGTAACTTTCAAAATATGGTCACCTTAATCTGAACGCCACTTTTGTCAAGATAAGAGTCGTCCTTTAAGAGAAAGCTACATGAAGGCAAGCTTAAGCTCTCCCCTCATCTTTCTGTTTTTTATTCTTTCAGGAAACGGTTACTCCCTCATGACATAGCCTATTTATCATTGATTAATGTTACAAAACTTTAATAGCTGGCCCAAAGAACCAATCTATGGGATCCATTAGCCTATGCACACATGTCTTTATTAGGTCTAAGCCTAATGCAAATTGACATTGAATAAAAAAATAGTAAAATCTTCGTTATTTATGCCTAGGTAGCCTACTGACTACTTGATTTTTATGAAACAAAGGAATTTATTCCAAATGCCAAACTTTTTTATTCAGCAAATTTTTGTAGCCTACTGTAGCCTATCGAAATGTTTCAATCAGTGTTGGGTAGGAACTTTAAAAAAGAGCGCGTTCCTAGAAACGCGTTCTTTTTTCAGGAAAGTTTAAGGAACGTGTTCCATTTTTAGTTAAATAGGAACTTTCAACACAAAAGTTAGGCCTACAAATTTTTGGTAACTTTTAATTAAATTTTAGAAGTTCCTTTCACTCTTAGTGATGACAAAACCCACCATGCTTATACATCTGAAAACGGATTTAGCTGATACAAATACAAAAATTAGTTGATTAAAAACAGTAGCAATCATTTTTAGGAGTCATAACCTCGATTGATGAACCTGTCATATTTGCTAGCGCCGACGCCTTTGTGTATCCAATCCCTTTGCCGACGCGGCTCAAAAATCGCGATCTAAATCCTATGAAGGCCTACCTACCATAATTTATCTGAAAAAGGAACTTCTATTATTTCAGGAACTCAAAAGTTCCTTTTTGTGTGAAGGAACTGTAACTTTTAAAAGTTCCCTTTGAAGGCAAAGTACGGTAACTTAACTTTTAAAAGTTCCTTTTTGCGGGAACTTACCCAACACTGGTTTCAATCAACTTGAAAATGTAGGCATCTAAATGTAGGGCATACATGTTATTTTTCAATAAGCAAGTTAAATGGGGGAATATCAAAAATAGAAACTTATTGTCATCATAATTGATAATAAAGGGAGAGGGACTAAATAATTGACTGAAAATGCACAAACATGCAGACAAACTCAAGTTTTATTTTGTAGACTCATGACTTTCGGAGCCTACAACGTCATTGTTCTACTGGTGCATGCGCGCCAGCCTCGGGGTTCTGTAAGGATTAGGTGTGACCGATGTCGTACCGGTAGGCTCCAAGAGCTAGCTAGGCCTACATGTTCTGTGAATGCTACTAGGCTCCCTTGTGCACATGTCATAGGCCTACGAAGGCCAAGGCTAGTCACCAAAGAAAATCTTCCGAGTCATAGTGGTGGCTCACTGTGTGTGAAAGTGATCATTGCACATTGGCTAGGCCTATGCAAAGCCTATGCCCTAGGACCAACGCAGAACTAGTTTCATGATTCTCACCCAAAGTAAGACATTAGACCTTCCCCTAGCCCATGGATCCCTATCTAGTGGCATAGCCCAAGGCCTCGAGCCCTAGCCCATAGGCTTTGAAAACATCAAGTTAAGTGGAAGCCCTTGAGGTAGGGCCTAGGCCTAGGCTTTACCAAAGTGCATGCTCCACTAGGCCTAGGCCCTTCCTTGGTCTAGGCCCATCTTAAATGATTAGCCTATGTAGATCCGGGGTAGGGCATAGGCCTATGCCCTAGCCGCCATACCTTAATGACACTAGGGTGACCCTGGCAAATATAAAATACGGTTTTCATCCTAGGCCCTAGGGTGTTTAACTGGGCCTAGCGGTACTTCTTCGGCTAGGGGGGTCCAACTTTTATATACACTGTAACGGAAAGGATTTCGTGTGCGCTCTTATCGATTATATCCTAGAACTAGCGCGGCGCACTGTAGCCAGCGGAAAATTCGGCTAACCTAACGAAAGTACACCTTAAACATAAGCAGTAGTAACAAGGCAATATAGCAGTGTTAACAAGGTGTATAAACGTTGGACCCCCCTAGCCGAAGAAGTGCCGGCCTAGCTAGGGCCTGGCCTAGGCACTACCTAGGACTTAAGACCTAGGCCCTACCCTATGTATGGAGCTAAGCCCCGTCCCCTCTGCAATGAATTATCAATCCAACAGTGATGTCAATTTACCTCGTCCCACTTGATGAATTTCTCTCCATCCTGCATTGCCTGTGGCACCTCCACAGGTTTGAGTTCAACCACATGAGCGGTATTCTTGGTGCCAGCCATGCTGTAGCTAGCCCAATAGACTTCTCGCAGTCCTTTAAACCAGCGTTAACACAAACGATCCATCTTCATACCACGTTATCAGCGGTTATCCGAGAACACGGCAGACCTAGGCACGCGTATCCCATAACAATTAACTAGGCCTAGCCTAGCCTAGGCCTAGGCTCTACGATAGGGAAGATGGGCCTAGGCCTGTTGATACTCTTCAACCCTAACTGCAGTGGGTAGGTAGACCCTTGGCCTAGGCCTAGGGCTACCCTACCTGTACGTCTAGGATGGAAACAAAATATCAAACCATACTTTCTCGAGAAATACTTCTATTTTGCAATACTGGAGAGACACATTGAAAGATCTATTTAAGTCACTCAGTCTCACGTAAATTGAACATTCACTCGCGAAATTTCAACATTTTTTCAAAGGGTTGTTAATAATATGATCTGACCTGTGATCTCGAGTTCACAGGTTGCGCTCCCGACAGTCATCTGTTTCCTCCCGCGACAAGCGGGAAAATCAAACTTGTGGGGCGTACACCACGTAAAGCTAACTGCACGTACAAAATAATAATATATTGAACTCGTTTTTAGTTTCATGTGTTACCAAATAGCCGAGCATGTGTCACGTGCGAGACTCTGATTCGGGAGGTCACGAGGTTCGAATCGCGCCACCGGCAATCCTGCCTGAAGTTTTTTCCCAGGTGCACTTGAAAACTCCCTTCACACATGTCACTTCCCCTATTAAAAAATGACAACACCTGAAGAGAGGCATGAATTCAGGGCAGGTTTTTCACAAGAAATCTAAATGAATATAAATACAGTCTATAGTGGTGTGAGTGTGAGTGTACTTTTGAGAACTAACAAAAGTTAAGGATTAGTGTGGATATTTCACACCAAAGTTTCCAATAATTAAAAACGTAATTTATTAACAATCTTGTGTTATGAGTAGGTGGCTTTTAATAAGAATGTACCTATTTATTTCACCTACAAAGACAGCTTTTACAATAAATTTTGTTCCCAAAGATATACGTTAGCGTTATGTGAAATGTTCTTCTACATAGGCGCGCAGGAACGGGGGATTTCCCCCTTAACTCTGGTTACAACTGAAAAAGCTAGTAGCAATCGGTATACCTAGGGTGTGCTGACTTATGGCTAGTTGAAAGGATGCACAAGCAAAAAAAAATAAAGATCAGCTCATGCATCCATTTCAACATTCCCCACCGCCCCATTAAAAAATGAGTTCCTACGCGCCTGCTTCCACATTATTATGCCATCGTTAGGTGAATAAACTAAAATGCATGTTGTGACTTGATATTTGGAGGGAGTGTCAAATAGCTATTTAATAGTACTCAAATTGCAGCATTTGCAATAATTATTCCCATTATTATTTGTATATGTAATTGTTGTAACATTGGTGAACGGAGAATGGGCCAATAGTTTCAATGGGATGGAAAGTATACACAAAGTGAGACCTCACAACAAACTGTAGAAATGTTGCATGTGTGACTTACTCAACATTATCCCTATGCATCTACTTCTCTGTTATTAGCCTGTAAGTCCCAAGAGTTTTTGTGTGACAAATAATCTGCTGAATAAGCAGAACTGTTTTATTCACTATTAAATTAATTTAAAGTGAAGAACAGAAAACTTGGAAGATAGTTTTCAATTTTAATTATTTGGTAATTTTATTTCTTGGTTTAGTTTTGTATTGGCAAAACATTTATTGTTAACTAACTTTTGTGAACCCCTCTTACCAGTTGCCATCACCTGTAGAAAAATAATATAACTGGACAAAAATGTAGTTGAGGTTGTAGATCTTTAATCTTAAAAAAATAAAAAATTAACTACAAGAAGACTAGAGCACCATTCTATTGTCACATTCATGTTGTACCTTTATGCTTTAAAACAAAAATAATTGCCATTACATGCACTGAATCCATTGACATCATAAGCAGGGGTCGAAATTAACGCTCGCTCGAGGCTAGTGAAAATCTCATTTCACAAGCCCGACAGGAGAGTACTTTTTCTAGAGATCCCAATATTGTCATACAAAAATCTTAATATTTTGAACCAATAACCAAAGAGTTTCCAGTAGTTGTGCGCTACCTAGTATAGAAAATCGTTCTAAATATATAAACAAAATAAAAATCTCTTAATTTAGGCTAATATTATTAATTCACTTATGATCGTTTTACATCAATATAACCAATTTGATAGCGGGCTAGTAAAAATGCTCTCGGGCTAGAGGACTATTGTTGCCATTAGCCTGAAGGACTAGTGGCAAAAAAAGTTAATTTCGACCCCTGATCATAAGGATTTTGATGGTTTACACTTTACAGACCAGAAAAACACACAACTTTCCATTGTACTGAAACGCCTTTATTTAATTTAAAACTAGATCTAGGATCGATCACATATCAGTTTTAATGGAAATACATTGCTCAAAGTATGTAAAATAAATATATAACAGCCAAATACAAACTAACGATAAACTTAAACCTACTTATTAACCAGACACAGTTTACCCCTTCTATAGTTGTTACTTATGACTGAGGCCATTTCTCAGCAAGTAGCAAGGAGAGGTAATATCATTCATACGGGTACATACTACATATTCCATTAAATAACCGCAAGTTACCCCGTCTGAATGGATGGAACAGTACTGCAACAAATCTGCTGCCAAATGCAGTTGACAGCAGATTTGTTGTTAGGTGTATACTGCACCTACAATTCAGAAGTTATTAAGTTACTGTCTCAGTGGTCTAGTTGGCTAAGGCGCCTACCTGAAATATTGACCTGGGTTCAAACCCCAATCATGATGATTTTTTTTTAATTTCTGGATTTTATTAAATATTGGAAAACCGGAAAACCGGGAGGGATGGAGGGAGCTTTTAAACAGACCTCTGGTAGTGGAGGAGGCGAGCGAAGAAGAAGCTGAGGACATGATTGTGTCAGGCCTGGCTAGCCGACAACGAAGATGTTAGCCCAAGAAACGGAGTAGTGTGATACTGCTCCCCCCAACCCGATTTAATGTTGGAAAAGGGGTCAAGATATATATATATATATATATTAAGCATGTAGGTGTTGCTAATGTGCTATTTGGAAGCCTTGAGTGTATATAATATATTTTGCAAAAGGCAGAAATGAGAGTGAGCTTCCCAGATCGAAACAAGTTAACTAATAAAGAGCTGAGGTTAACTATAAAATAAATTACTTTGCTTATATCTCCCTAAGATCTAGTAGCAATTGCACACTCACTTATGCAGTGGATGCAAAAACAAGAAACATGCTTTTTAGAAAAGATAATGAGATCATATCTTACAAAATAGGTAATCAATTACCTACCAGGAACAAAATATTTTTAATAAGTAGTATGCTTATCCTTAGAAATATAAAAAGTAAAAACAGCTCCTAATCGATTATTAATGAGTGATGCCTACAATAACATTGCATTACAAGTCTCGTTTGTTGCACATGAGTAGTAACTTCTTTATGAACGAACTCTTAAAATACAAAAAAAAAACATCAAAGTAGGTGAACAACTAGACACATCAGGATCTCACGATAAAATGTCCTCATAATGATTAAGAATTAACACCCATTCAAAACTTAACACAGGGGTGTACATTGAATTGTTGATTAACTGCTATTAAAGATGGGCACTGACCCATGCCATACAATAGGCCATAGTAATACCTAGGGCCTAGTTTGTTTGCTTTATATTGAATATGTTACAATGAATAAACAAACCTATTTTGTCAACTATTTAATTTACTTTAGTAAGTGCCATTAAATATTAACCATGTATGCCAAATAGGATTAAAGCTATACTAAAATTCTATTGATATATTTGATTTATACATAATTGTGTGAAAATGAACAGAAATCATCCATATAAAATATAAATTATCCTAATTATTATTTCTCAATAGTAAATAACCAGCCATCCAAAAATCCCTTCCAATGTAACTCGCATCTTAAAATTCCATCTCGCATGGGCCATTAAGAAAGAGGTCTGGGGCAATGCCTCAGCCATTGGAAGCAAAATTTGTTTCACATTTGAATGCATTGTACACATGTAAATATAGTTTTTGAGCCAACATACACATTTAAAAACATGTTTTTTAGTCCCATCAGCATCGGGCCCGCATTGACAGATAGCATATCCATTAAATGTGTGTGGCAACTTAAGGCTAGCTCACAGAGGACAGATTATGATTGATATTTTGATATTATTTTGATGGCAAAATTGAATGGACATGGAGTTGAGTGTACATACATCAAGTATTTTGTAAAAAATTATACCCATATGTAGGCACTCCACGCTAAGAAAGCAGATGCGCGCGCTTTCAACTGGCCAGTCAGGGATCGTAATATTTTAAATTGGGGCCAGCTAATTGGCTACAATTCACTCGTCGAATGAGCACGCATCTGCTTTCTTGGCGTGGAGCACCTATACTACACAAAACAAGAGTGTATTTTGTAATCACAAAAGTTCCATGCCTATACTGCCTGAAGGAGGAACAGAACCAAAGCCAGCAGGTCGTCTCAGCCATATAGTAAATTATTGCTTATTTTGTTGGCATGCCAAAAAAGTATTGGCAAGTAGAAATGATTGTTCACTGAAAGAACTTTTGTTGTAATAATGCAAAGTGAAACTATCAATAAATCACTTGATTTGTATTGAGAACCATATCTATATTTAGATACTGTATTTAGAATGCCATATTATATTATTTAAATATTAAAATATGACTGATAGAAAATACTGTATTTAGCTGAAACTGTAAGATGACCTTGAATTTAAGATTTTCCAAATTCTCAAGATGAAGCTTAAACTGATTACAGTACATAATAATATTTAAACTATGCAAATTTAGCTGACTCCCCCCACGCTTTAATTGACTTGGACGAATAAAAATAAATAAAAGAGATTTATGTTCAAATAGACATGGTAGCTTGTGGGTCCAGTTTATTTTGTCTTCCATCTCTTCATATTTTCACATTCTAGCAGTAACATTAATTATTGCAATGCCAGAATATCAACCCATTGGATACTTTAATGGGTGAAAGTAGATTTCCCTTTTCTTAACTTTACCCATGACATTGCAAATCATAAAAACTCGAACAACTCTACTTATTCAATATGGCTTGGTTTGTACCTTAACATATCTAAGCTATGACAACCTATATTTAAGCTCACAAACCGGTTTGTCTGTACAGTTAATGTCAACATCTTGGATACTGGAGTAACCTTGACTCGTTCTCAAGAAAACAAAGCCATATTATTACATTACATAAATTGGAATTTTCATGGTACCTACTGATGTTAGGAATTTCTAAATGAATGTCTCTGAACAGTCAAATTTAATGGCAATAGCACTGAGTGTGGAAGCAAAGCATCTCACTATAGCAGCGAGGATAATCTACACTATAATTGTAACGAAAGATGGATATAGCATTGAGTTTTAGAGTGTGATTAGAGATCGAGAGCCAGCTTGTATTCTGCATTATACAGCTTAAAATATGTCATGTTTGTGAGGCGCTTTGCTCATAGTGCGGTCATTTGTACATCAGACAAGACCAGAGCTGGGCAGTATCGAAAATACATTTCAAGTTCGTAATTTGTATAGGAAATAACCGAGCTTAAAGTATCTTGTATTTTGTTTGACTAGGAAAACGCTAAAGTCCCGCCGCGTTGATGGATGAGCTTTTTAAAGTTTTTAGTTTGCGTGGGATATCTTTACTTTTGCAAGAGCTTTGTTTTGCTGCCTACGGATTGTAGGTGATTGTTGTCAAGTTTCTATTGTTTCTTGTCAATTGGTATTATTTACCGTAAAAAACTTATATTAAAAGCTTTATTTCTATGGATTCTGGCTAGCTTTTTCAACTTTTTCTTTCAAAAGGTACTACATCACCATAACCTTAATGTCCATGTATAATATGAACGTTGTAGCCCCACCCGTTTGGTCAGAATTGGCCCAAATGGCACGAAAATATCGTACAAAAAATCAAAAAACTTATATTAAAAGCTTTATTTCTATAGATTCTGGCTAACTTTTTCAACTTTTTCTTTCAGAAAGCAATACATCACCATTACCTTAATGTCCATGTGAAATATGAACGTTGTAGGCTTGTAGCCCTACCCGTTTGGTCAGAATCGGCCCAAATGTCACGAAAATATCGCACTAAAATCGAAAAAAATCGTAAAAGTACGATATTCATGAGAAATATTTCTTCGATTGTACCCAAAAACGTAGCAAGTCTAAGTTCAGAGATTTCGAAGGTCCCCTCCAATTTTCATCAAGATCGGATATGCCATTGGCCCGGTAGAGAGCAAACAAACAGACGGAAAAACAAACAAAAAAAAAAAAAAAAAAAACACCCAAGCTAAATTTTTTGGGGGGTCGGTGAAATTGAAGTCTTTGCTTCGCTCATCCAAAAATACATTTTTCCAGTATTTTATAAAATATTTTTCTAGACAAAATACCGGTACTTTTATCAATCTTGCAATTGCCATGCAACCTGACTAGAACTACTAGAAATAATTAACGAACATCCGTTCAGGAAGTTGCTAGTACAACCTAGCAGCGAGAATGTCAAGCATTATAATTAGTATTTAACTTTAGAAGTTTATAACAAAATAGCATTTACAACATCATAGAATGTTAGAAACGGCCCATGAGGCCCCAGACACAAAGTAAATCACTACTTTGCTACATTATTCCTCTTAAAACCACATTATAAAGTAAAAATACTGTATTGTGCCGAATATAGGCTGAACCTGCATATAAGCCGACCCCCTAACTTTTCTTGTTGAAATATTAAAAAAAACATATGTATAAGCATGCATATATAAGCTGGTAAGAGACTTTTGAGACTTAAAATAATGAAAAAAAGGGTAAGCTATATTCAGAACAATACGATACTAGGTTAGGGCCTATACAATAAAAATAGCCAGTAAAGCAGTCGATGAAACATAGGTTTGGAGGTTGACCTTGCAAGAAGATATCAGATTTTGTTACAACTCAAGCACACCTAAAACATGCTCAAAAGATACGAGTTACACATCTGTGCATGATAACTCTTATTGGCGTTGAGATGAGAGCCGATTTCCTTCCCGCCTTCAAAATTTAGGTTTGCGATTTAGCTGTGTCTCTAACCACATTCTAACCGCAGTGGATACAATATTGACCTAAAACAATCTTATCATATTTTACAGTCTTAACAACTAGGGAAGTATGGTAAGCATCTGAGAACAGAATTATTAGTGAAACTATGTCATTTGTCCACAATATTTCATTCCATCACACGAATGGTCTTCTTTTAGCGATGTGACCTCATGGGTTACAATTTTCTGTTTTCCTACTACGAGCCTATGCTCTAAAAAGGAAATCTGATTTTTATAGGGGGACTTGATTGTTTTTGGCTTTGGCAAGAATTGAGTGATTCCATCACACATGAAACAGACTAATAGTGGTAAGCCTACAGCATACACACACAACATTCAAATTAACACATTCACATTTTTACTTACTACTAAGTAATTACACAAAGTAAACATAAATTATTGCTGTTTTGAGAAATTGCATACATAATTGAAAACTATACAATCAAAATTAATATGCATGTCTAAAGTGTATTTTGTTGCTTGGCACACTACATATATTTCACTATCTTTTAGAATACTACATGCTACACTAATTACTCTAGTCTAATCATAGAATACGATATGAATTTCAATACAGAATTTAATCACGTGTGTAAAAGTAACTGGGTATTTTCTGGGTGCAAAGTAACACTGGTGGTGGGCAAATATTTCTAGGCCCGTTGCGCACCGCGTTCGCGTGTATCACATTAACTGTAATTGTCATTGTAATATTGCCCGAGTACATTCATTATTTTCGTAATACAGCAGAGAATGTAACGCATTTTCACAATTATATATCATAGTGCTACGTATATAGAACGCACATGTTTTCAACTGGTAGCCATTAGTACACCACCAGCAAAAAGCTGATGTGAGCAGAACTTATGCACAACCTGTTGTTGACAATGCTTACTCAAACACTTAGAAGTAGAGATGACATCGGGTACTCGGGTAACTCGGGAATCCATACTAAGGATTCAAACCAACAGGTGAATTTTTTTGTAATATTTATATAAATTTGCAGTGTTTTAGTTAATTGATGATCCATAGACAACCAATAGTTTTGGTTTTTATTTCAGTTCGATTTCATTTAAAAAGTAATTGGATGAGCAAAGCGAAGACTTCAATTTCACTTTGTGTTTTTTTTTCACTTACGTTACCCCAAGAAAAATAGCTCGGGTGTTTTGTTTTTGTTAGTTTTTTTGTCTGTTTGTTCACTCTCTACCGGGCAAACGGCATATACGATCTTGATGAAAATTGGAGGGAACCTTCGAAATCTTTGAACTTAGACCTGCCACGTTTTTAGGTATAATCGATCAAATATTTGTTATGATTATCGTACTTTTTCGATTTTTTTTCATTTTTTAATGAGATATTTTCGTGATATTTGGAAAACGGCTATTCCGATATTGATGAAACTTTTTGGGAACGTTTAAAATCACTGAAATTCTATATATGTTATGATTTTAGAGACATTTGAAAAAATATTTCTTATAGAAATCATACTTTTACGATTTTTCCACCGGTTTTTAATACAATATTTTTGTGATATTTGGCCGATTCTGACCAAACGAGTGGGGCTACAACGTTCATATCTTACATTGATATAAAGATTATGGTGATGTAGTGCCTTGTGAAAGAAAAAGTTGAAAAGGTGGCCAAAATTCGTAGCAATAAAGGTTTTAATATAAGCCTTTTACAGGTGTATAACTAGGAAAACGCTAAAGTCCCGTCGCGTTGTTGAGCGAGCACCGGTACGTGCAACACCACCCGAGTACGACATTTCCATAATGTTACATACCAATAAGTCTTCAAGGTCTTGACCGATTTAGCTGAAAATTTGTAAAATAGGAGAGAGTGGATAAAATCCACCGCCATCTAGAGGACCTTGACATCATTTCTTTGAGAAAACTATTTTAACTCTTTGATAACAAATAATACACTGCTTCCTCGATAGTATTTTTATTACTTCTAGGTGGCAGTGCATAGTGATTCTCGTGCGACTTTTCGTTGCCATGGTAACGTTATTTTTGTTAAAATGTAATTTCTACCTACACTTCTTAAGGTCTTGACCGATTTAGCTGAAAATTTGTAAAATAGGAGAGAATGTTGTACTTATTGACCCTGCAAAATTTCATAACGATCGGAACATGTTTATTTTTTTATTTTTTATTACCAACGATCGGATTTTGTTCAAAAACTATACAGCAACCCGCATAGGTGGTATGTACATGTGTGCAAAATTTCAGGTCGATCAGAGAAACGGTGCGACCTGTATTGAAGCAGTAACAGAAAAAAACAAAAAGAAAACAAAAAAAAACAGACATTCGAGCCATAAGAGTCAAGTGGAGACGCTCGCTAAATTAACAAGTAATATAAAGTAACTATAGAAAAAGTAATGAGATTCCACTTAAAAACGTAATCATTGGACAGAAATATTCCAAAAAAAGCTCATCCATCAACGCGACTGGAAAAAGCGTTCGCGAAGCGGCCTAGTATATTCCAAACTTTTTAGTGGATTAAAGAACTCTTTAATAATACAATTTTAAAAAACATTAACCCATACGAAATGGCGACATAAACTTTGCCGGATCCGTGTTACCCGAATCCATATTTTTCTACCCGATGTGATCCCTACTAGTTAGAAGTACATTATTTTGTTCTTAGATGGCCAAGTATTCTGATATAAGCCATGTCCTCCATTGTAGGGCCACGAAGAAACCTAGGGGATGTCTATCGACGTCAAAGGCGGGCTCAGAGACATGTCGTCTTCCCCAGTTAACTAGTTAAAAATAATAAAAAATGAAAGATTTTTTTAGAACTGTTATTTTATTCTACTATTCGTACAAAGTTCTGTATTGATTCATAATTGTATTGAGTCTATTATCTGTCAATTATCGTTAGGGTTGCCTTATTTTTTTAAAAGTTCAGGCGGAGCCACAGCTAAACAGTCGAACTGTAGGGTACTATTTATTCACTGGCAAAAATCATACTTTCACTACAAATGTGGCACAACATACATTATATACATACATAGTGGTGTTTTTGCATTACGTGCTAGTATAAGTATTATATTAAGTTTGCAAATATATTCCAAAGATCCAATACACAATCCTAGGAGGCAACACAATAACTGGTAGAAGATCCTCCATATCTTCCCACAACATCTCACATATACACTAAATCTATATATATAATAAATTAATAATATAACTTACAGTCAAAGAAAACAATATGCACTATATATTCATGTTAGCTCTTAGAAGGATATATCTTGCAGTTAATGAGGCTAGAATCTGTGGAGAACAAGTTCGACTATCCAGGAGCATGGGAGTGCAACTAAGATCCTTTCACTTTTGGTGTTATGTTAAATGATGCCTATAAATCTATGATTGTTCTCAAGAGCAGATATTTGTGTGTGTGAAAGGCCGAGCCAAACTCAATTTCTTAAATGTAGTACTAATTGAAAATCACATTGAGGCGGTACCAGTACTAAGTTCACACCAGAAATTTTGGTAGTCTATATACAATCTATTTACCGGTAGTTAGTATTTTACATTAATGGTGTTTATTAAACAAAATAAAAAACAATACGTATATAGTATTGTTTAACACCAGTTAAATGTGCAGGTACAATGCATGCTTGAGGCACTATTAAGAATTAACACTATGAAAGGAGAGATTTTAAAGACATGAAATTACATAATTAAATGAGAATTACTAATTCATTGAAAAGCATTGGAATCACACACAAATCATTTTGGAGCTATTGAAACTACATACAGTACAAGAAAGACAGAAATAATAGAAAATATGCCCATGTATTAGGGATGACATCGGGTATTAAAATATGTATTCAGTATTAATTTGGAGTATAAAATACACCCCTCTCGAATATGTCTGACACCATTACTATAGCAACACCCTACTACAAAAATTACATTGAATTGAAGGACACATGAAGCCATATGCTGTCTATAAGGCATCAACAAAGTACCTAAAACATTGTGGAATGACCACAACTTTAACTTTTTCATTCAGATAAATTTGTAGTGTTTTAGTTTGTTGATGTTGTTCAATTTAACAAAGAAACATACCCAAAGAAGATTTGAATCCTTAGTATGAATACTGGTAATGTTAAAATTCAGGTAACCTAAATACCCGATGGCATCGCTACTATGTATGGTATTGGTATGGACAAAATCTACAAACAACTTGCATCATTCTAATCATAAAAACTACAAATGTACGTAGGTTTGTAAAGAAGCATTGACAAACTATCATACAGCTATTAAGAGGAATCAAAACATTAGTCTATACATTTTAGAATTCCTTATTTAAAATATTGAGTGTAGATAAGTGTGAGCAAGGCAAAGAGGAAATTGGCTATGTTGCATTGGTAACCAATGTGGTGATGACCCATTTACTCACATTTGTCTAGATTTGTAGCTAAGATAGAGTACTGCACCCCACCTCTTAGTCAATTCCCATACCAAAACTGTTAGTGCTGTACTTGGGAGATCAATATCCGTAAGACATTTTGAAAAACATGGTATCCGTATAACTAAGACATTTTGTAAATTCATTTTATGAAATCAAACAATTTTTATATTATTATTTGTTACGGCCGAGATGCCTACCGAGATTTTAAGTGACTGTAATTAGTTTTTTTTATTAGAGATAAGAGAGCAAGGAAGAACACAGGAAATAAAATGCAGAAGAGAACTTACATGTGATTGTGCAGAATACTTCCTGCATGGACTGGTTTGCCCCCGACGTCGTGTAGTTCGGAAGTTGGCGAACTTGATTGCGTCGCGTGCGTCGCGACGTCAGTGTGTCAGACGTCGAGGGGGATAGGAAAGGGTAAATAGAGCTGGCCAGTTGAAGAGTAGAAAAGAGAGAAATAAGAAAGTAAATAGCAAGCCGTAGCAGTTTGTGTCGCAACACGGCAGCTACACTATAAACACTCGGTGCAGAGAGTACGAGAGAACACGGTAATGCCCATATGTGGGCGAGAGACTAGATAACAAGAGTGCGACCTTTCAACGACGAGAGACCGTCGCGAACTAACCTAGAGAAGAATGATATGCGAGTACAAACGGAAGATAAACAGAAAACGAACGTGATTGGCCAAACCAGATCACGTGACAAAACCGGGCAAAAGCACTCGAGTAAAAACCAAATGAAAAGATGAAAATACAAATACAATGAAAATAAGCACTAATCAAAGCGACGAAAATACCAAAATATAATTGGCGCGAACATAACCGCCCACCTAAAATGAATACATTTTAAGTAGACACAAGAGAGAACAACTATAAACTACAAATATAAAACAAGTCCGACACGAAAAAACTAAGGGGGTGGGAGGGTAACCAATTTGTTTACCGGACGGGTAAACACTCCCTTAGTAGTACGGACAGAAACCACTCTAACTGTGCCGTCCTTGCTGGGGCACAGTTGTACTACTCGGCCGATGGGCCACGATAGAGGAGTACAGGAGGGTTCCAAAACAAAAACCACGTCGCCAAGCTTGAGATTAGGACACGCGCGAATCCACTTTCCTCTTTGCATTTGAGTATGCAAATACTCAGTAGACCAACGAGTCCAGAACGTTTGGTGCAATTGACGGACACGATGCCAGCGAGAGAGGGGTGACGCATCGGTGGCCAAAGCGTGTTCTGGAGGTGCTAAGAGAGTGGTGCCAATTAGCAGGTGGGCGGGGCTAAGATAGTCGGGGCCCTCGGCGGGGTCAAATGAAGTGGCACAGAGGGGCGACTGTTTAGCACGGCTTCAATACGCGCGAAGAGGGTGGCAAACTCTTCAAAGGTGTGAGGGGTGTCCTTGATCAGGCGACAGAGCAATAACTTTGCGGATTTAACCCCGGCTTCCCAGAGGCCACCGAAATTGGGGGCGTAGGGAGGGTTAAAATGCCACTGAACGGCACGGTGGGCGAGCGCATCAGAAATAGATGTCTCGGACAGAGCGAGAAAGGAATGAATCTCGCGGAGAGTACGGGCAGCACCGACGTAATTACGACCACAGTCGGAATATATGTGAGCCGGAAGGCCACGACGAGCAAGAAAGCGATCTAAACAAGCCAGGAACGCTTCCGTGGATAGATCGGAGACCAACTCCAAATGGACAGCCTTAGTAGCCATGCAAATGAAAAGACATAGGTATCCTTTGGTGATGGGGGCGTTTCGGCGAGTACTCGTCTTCACAGAAAAAGGTCCTGCATAATCAGTGCCGACGTTGAGAAAAGCGCGTGAAGGCTGAGCACGAGATTCAGGAAGATCAGCCATGAGAGGCTGAACAGGTTTGGCGCGAAACTTGTAACACGTTAAGCAACGTCTAATACGTTGTCGGAGTAGACCTCGCAGAGACATAATCCAGTAGTGTTGCTGGATGAGGGCTTGAACGGTACGAGGACCAGAGTGCAATGAAATGCGATGAAACTCGTCACACAAGAGTGAGGAAAGATGCGCCTCTTTGGGGAGCAAGAGGGGGTGACAAGCTTCTTCAGGGAGCAAGGAGTTGTGTAACCTGCCGCCCACCCTGAGAAACCCGCGGGGGTCGATGAACGGCTTGAGAGTGGAGAGTCGAGAAGACACAGCGGTCTGGTTGACAAGACGTTTAAGCTCATCAGCGTAGTAATGCTTCTGAGTGAGCCGCACAAACAAATTCATTGCGTCATCAAGCTCAGACGGAAGGAGCGGCCCGGTGGGCAACGGAAGGCTTGCGTGGCGGGCAAGAAGAATTCTTGAGAAACGCACCACATGGCCGAACACGCGCTTCGCTTTCAAGAGAGTAGAAAAGCTTTGCAGCTTAACAACCAAGGGGTCAACGACGGGGTCATGACTGATCAAGACTGTCGGGGACGGTTTGAGCTCGGGCACGTCGTGGGTGGGGTCGAACGAGGTGACCACGGCCACGGAGGGCCACGTGGAAGGGGGAGAACGCATGAACGGGGACCCATTGAGCCACAAAGGGTGCCCTAAC
The DNA here is from genome assembly GCA_024449915.1 of Sweltsa coloradensis. Taxonomy (NCBI): domain Eukaryota; kingdom Metazoa; phylum Arthropoda; class Insecta; order Plecoptera; family Chloroperlidae; genus Sweltsa; species Sweltsa coloradensis. The sequence goes on from JAMZAV010000160.1 coordinate 952,467, forward strand.
AGTTCTAAGGGGAGCAACCCCCGCGAAGCACAATCAGCTGGGTTCTCTTCAGAACGTACGTGCGTCCAGTACGTAGGAGACGTATTCTCGAGGATTTCAACCACACGATTGGCGACGAACGTCTTGAGCTGATACGGAGGAGTAGCGAGCCACGTGAGAACGATGGTAGAATCAGTGAAGAGCAGCACAGATTCAATTTTCAAGAGTTTGAGAGCGGGCAGAGTGTCTGTCAGCACCCGGGACAACAAGAGGGCTCCACTAAGTTCCAGTTTGGGAACAGTGAGGGGTTTGACGGGCGCGACCTTGCTCCTAGCTCTAAGCAATCTAACAAATGACTGAGAGTGTGTCTCTACATGCAAGTAGAGCACAGCGGCGTACGCCTTCTCGGAAGCATCACAGAATCCTACCAGGCGGTAGGTAGCACCACTATCTCCGAGGAGGCGCGGGATACGAACGTCAGCCAGTTTGGGCACGCTTTCAATTGCCGAAACCCAGCTTTGACTGAGTGAATCTGAGAGTGATTCGTCCCAGTCTACGCGCAAGAGCCAGAGTTGTTGCATGAAGATTTTCATCCAACAAACAAAAGGTGTGAGGAAACCGAGTGGATCGAATATACGAGCAATAAACGATAGAATAGAACGTTTAGTGACGCATCCATCAAAGGGGAGAGTGTGAAAGCTGAAGCAGTCTGAACGAGGGTCCCAGAGCAGCCCGAGAATTTTCAGACTTTGGTCGTCATTAGAGAACACCAAGGGAGTCTCAAGGTGATCCTGAGGGAGAGAGCTAAGAACTTCGGGAACGTTACTGGCCCACTTACGGAGCTCAACCCCAGCGCATTGAGTGAGACACTGCAGCTCTGCCTGAAGCTCGCGAGCTTCATCGACGTCACGTGCACCGGCGACAATGTCGTCGATGTAAGTGCTGGAAGTAAGAGCGCGTGCAGCTAAGGGAAACTTCACGCCTTCGTCAATGACGAGTTGCTGCAACACTCTTTGAGCTTGAAAAGCAGAGGGCGTGAGACCGTAGGTCACTGTGTTCAGTTGATACTCGACTACAGGCCCGGACGGCTGAGGACGCCAAAAAATGTGCTGGAAGGCGCGATCGTCCTCGTGCACGAGAATTTGACGGTACATTTGTCGAACATCTGCACACAGAGCAACTGGGTGTGTACGAAACGTGGTGAGAATAACAGGAAGATCACCCTGCAGTTTTGGACCACTCAGCAAAACTTGATTGAGAGAAATACCACTCTTGTCAGGGGAGGATGCGTTGAAAACCACTCGCAACTTAGTGGTGGAGCTGGTGATTTTACGTACACAATGATGGGGTATTATGTACTCAGAGGCTTTAAGAGCGGGCTGCATGTGCAGCGCCTGATCGTACTCACTCATGAACTTATTATACTCGTCATGAAGAGGAGGGTCGTGTTTCAGTCGACGCTCTAAACTGAGAAAGTTCTTAAGCGCGACGTCACGGTTGAATCCTGGCATTTTGCAGTCAGGTTTGAATGGGAGAGCCACAGAATAGCGTCCGTGAGAATCACGGGAATGGGAGGTGAGAAAATGCTCTTCAGCGAGAGTATCGAGAGGGTCCAGAGAAGTGGGTCGATGCACTTCTTCTGATTCCCAGAAAAGACGGAGCGTGCTCTCCAAAGGAGGGTTGGCGACCGTGAAAAAAGAACATGAGGGCTCAGAGGACGGTTTGATAGTGTTGATTGGTCCTAGCAACACCCATCCGAAGACTGTGTTGAGTGCGGCTGGCCTACTACCCCGGACTGAGTCACCATTCTTACATAGAATGTCTGAGTAGAGATCTGCGCCGATGAGGAAATCAATAGCGCCAGGCACATTGAAACGATCGTCCGCAAGATCAAGATCACGATAACGTTCTAAGACGTCAATGGACACCGAAGACGTAGGCAGATTGCCGGCAATAGAGGAGAGAACGTGAGCATTGACATCGATATACGTTTGAGTAGAGCGACGGGGTGCGACTCTACAACGTACAGTCCCGAGGACACGAGTGGATGTGCATCCAACACCTGAGAGTTGTGAAGTGGCAGGTTGGATCTTCAAACCTAACCTTTGCACTAGCGAGTTAGTGATGGCTGAGATCTGTGACCCAGAGTCTATTACCGCACGGAAAGGTTGCAAAATCCCATTAGCATCGCTGATGAGCGCGCGAATCGTGCCCAATAGGACAGTTTGATGCGTGGGATTCGAAGCCCGGACTTGACATGAGAGAGCTTGAGGCGGCTGCTGACTTGGGCCTGAGGTGTGATTCACTTCCTCAACAGAGGAGGGGGTGGAGTCCGTGTGAAGCATTGAATGGTGTTTGTTGCTACGGCACACAGAACACGAACTTTTAGACGCACATTGAGAACGCATGTGCGCCCCCATGCAATTAAAACAACGTTTCAAACGTCGCAGAGTGTCATAGCGTTCATTGACAGCTTGACCTCGAAAAACATCGCACTGATACAAAGTGTGTGTTGACTTGCAGAGAGGGCACGCAAAAGGAGAGGAGACCACATTAGCGCGAGATGAGTCATGACTAATGTGTCTCGTACTAGAGTTCGAAACAGGTGCGGACGATACTAGAAAAGAATTAACTTTCTTAGAGGGATGAGAACTCTTCGGTGACATAGTCGAATTTTTGCCGACAGCACAAAGCTCCATAGTGCGAGACTGTTGTTCCAAAAAATCGATTAACGATTTATAATCAGGAGCTGAGTTAGAACAATGCTTAGTTTCGAAAGCTTTCCGAGAAGAGGGATCTAGATTGGCTAACGATAAACATAGCAGCAGAAAATCGCCTAAATCCGGAATATCTAGTGCTTTCAAAGCTTCAACCGAATTACGATGGACTTTGAGGAAGCTTTGAAGTCCTTCATAGGACGAAGTCTTGAGAGGAACAAATTCTAGTATCTTCTGAACATAGACGCTGCCTAGAAGTCTCTTGTTCTGATAACGTGAGATAAGCGCATTTAATGCCAGAGGATAGCTTTCTTCACAGATTTGAAACTCAGAGATAATAGCTAGAGCTTGTTCAGACAACGAGGATTTGAGGTAATGCAGCTTCTGCACATTACTTAACGATGTGTTTTCGTCGATCAGAGACTTGAACAGGGAGTAGAACTCGGGCCATTTGCAAATGTCACCCGCGAACTTGGGGAGGTCAATGACTGGTAGAGAGATGTGAGATTTCGCAGAGATGGGGGCAGCCCCGTGTTGAGTCACACTGACGGGCTGAGTCAACTTAACAGCCGCGAGGAACCTAGCTTTTGCTGCGTACAGAACTGTTTCAAAACTGTCTTGAACCTTGTCGATTTCGGTGGGTCTCGCCGTGTCTTTTAACTGCGTGTTAATATCCGAAATTGACATTTGGATGTCTTGAAAATCAGACTCCAACGCAGAGAGCTTGTCGAACCGAGGCCTACACAAATGGACATCTTCGGGTTTGATTTTGGAGAACGCGTCGTGTGTTCTCTGAACGCTAGCAAAAACAAATTCACGACGAGCTACCAAACGTTTCTGTTGTGCTTGTAACTCTTCCATGGTGAACGATAGGTACAAGTACCAAACGGAGAACAAATGACAAAAAACACGGAAGAGAACAATTCAAAACAGTGAGCACGGTTTATTAAATAAACACACGAGACACGAGACAATAATAAACCAAGCAATGACGTGAACACAAGGAGAGAAAGAGCAGTTACGTAAATTGACATGTCATTGCAAACAGTGTATGAGTGAAAACGATGCGTGTATAAAATCACGCGAGACGAGAGCAAAAACACAAGAAAAATCACTAATATAATAATATGTGCTTTAGAGCCAGAGAAAAAACACATACAAGAAAGAAATCGAGAAACAATTATGTACAAGACAATCAGACGTCGAATGCCTGAGAACGAACCAACGATATTCAGCGAGAGATATCGTGACGCCAGAGAACGTGAACAAAAGCACGAGATATACAAAAATACAAAGCAACTTTAGCGAATAAGTACAAGACAATGAGAAGACAAATGAAGAAAATCCGAAATGAAAGAAGCAAAGTTTTCATCCGGTTCGGACGGACCAAAATGTTTAGGCCGAGATGCCTAACCGAGATTTTAAGTGGACTGTAATTAGTTTTTAATAGAGATAAGAGAGCAAGGAAGAACACAGGAAATAAAATGCAGAAGAGAACTTACATGTGATTGTGCAGAATACTTCCTGCATGGACTGGTTGCCCCCGACGTCGTGTAGTTCGGAAGTTGGCGAACTTGATTGCGTCGCGTGCGTCGCGACGTCAGTGTGTCAGACGTCGAGGGGGATAGGAAAGGGTAAATAGAGCTGGCCAGTTGAAGAGTAGAAAAGAGAGAAATAAGAAAGTAAATAGCAAGCCGTAGCAGTTTGTGTCGCAACACGGCAGCTACACTATAAACACTCGGTGCAGAGAGTACGAGAGAACACGGTAATGCCCATATGTGGGCGAGAGACTAGATAACAAGAGTGCGACCTTTCAACGACGAGAGACCGTCGCGAACTAACCTAGAGAAGAATGATATGCGAGTACAAACGGAAGATAAACAGAAAACGAACGTGATTGGCCAAACCAGATCACGTGACAAAACCGGGCAAAAGCACTCGAGTAAAAACCAAATGAAAAGATGAAAATACAAATACAATGAAAATAAGCACTAATCAAAGCGACGAAAATACCAAAATATAATCGGCGCGAACATTATTTGTTATATTATTGATACGTTAATCTTTGGTATCAAAATCCCTAAGCAATTTTGAAACACATTTTGTAACATCATTTTAGAAAACCAAACAATGTGCATATTATTATTTGTTGTTATATTTATGTTTTTGTATTTGTACTAGTTAGATAATTTTTATATCTTTGTATTTGTTGTATTGTAATTTGTATTGTGATTTGCCAAACTATGAAATAAAGACTCTTTTTTACTACTACTATTATTATTATTATTATTATTATTATTATTATTATTATTATTATTATTATTATTATTAATATTAGGTTTTTAAGCATAAGCCCGCTTTAAGGACATAGTTATTGATTCATAGCAGTTGTCGTAAAGTTCTGGGTTCTGGGTTCGAACCCCAGTCGGGGCAAACTTTACTAGATTTGTAGCTAAGATAGAGTACTGTACCCCACCTCTTAGTCAATTCCCATACCAAAACTGTTAGTGCCGTACTTGGGAGATCAATATCCGTAAGACATTTTGAAAAACGTGGTATCCGTATAACTAACACATTTTGTAAATTCATTTTATGAAATCAAACAATTTTTATATTATTATTTGTTATATTATTGTTACGTTAATCTTTGGTATCAAAATCCCTAAGCAATTTGTAAGCAGCAAGCAGCAGAAGAAAAGAAGAAACTGCTCCAGCAGTTGTCGTAAAGTTCTGGGTTCTGGGTTCGAACCCCAGTCGGGGCAAACTTTTACGACAACTGCTATGAATCAATAATATATACGTATATATATTTCTGACTCCTGTTTCCAACTTGAGTTAGGTCAGGGGGTGGCTATAGCCACCAATTTTCTAGGGCTTTTTATGAGTTGTTAACACCGGCTTGCCAGGCCTGTCATGTCCTCTTCAGGTTCACTCGCACTTCTTCCCACCAGCTCACGCCATCCACTTCTGTCTTCCCACAGTTTTCTTGCTTCGACTTCTTCCCACTTCTCACCTCTTTCCTGTATATCATTCCTTATCTGATCTTTCCACTTCTCTCTTGGTCTACCGACTCGTCTTTTAACTTTGTCCCCACTTTCAAATTCTGCTCCCATTCTTCTGACATGTCCATACCATCTCAACCTTTCTCGTCCAATTTTGAATAATAGCTTCTCAACTCCAACTTTTGTCCTGATTTCTTGGCTTCTAATTTTGTCTAACTTCGATATTCCGGCTATGCTTCTTACGAACTTCATTTCAGCTGCTTGAATCCTACTTGCGTCTACGGCTCCTAGTGTCCAAGTCACTGAAGCATATGTAAGGATGGGTAGATAGTATACCTTGTACAATAACACCTTGCATTCATTAGGGAAATCCTCGTTCCAAAGTAACTTCCTTACTTGCTGATAGAAGGATTCTGCCTGGGCCACCCTTTTACTGATCTCACTTCCCATCTTTGCCTCCTTTGTGATAATGCTACCTACGTACGCAAACTCTTCTACCTCTTCCAGTTCCTCATCTCCAATTTTCAATAATAATAATCAATAATAATAATAATAATTAATAGGGCCTTCAAAGTCCAACTCGCTACCTTCCCGTGGTTTGGCCTGTGATTAGGGGAGTAGTGTATTCCCCAAAACTAAGGGCGAGCTCTGGCCGGTTGGGGTGCGTGTTGCAGAGCGAGCTCTCGCGCAACTTTTTATCACACCTTTCTTCATTCACACAGCCTTACTCATATTTATTTTCTTCTTTCACTTTTTTCTTCTCCATACTTGCCGGCCCTCTCTGCAACGAGCACTTCTCCGTTCCCACCCAGTTTTACCCATCCTATCCAACATCCTCACTCCTTCCCATTAACGTCTTCCCTAACGTTCCTCCCTTTGGAGAGAAGAAAACATGGTGGTAATCCACAATTATGGAAAAAGAAAATTTGGAAGATTCCAATACACTTGACATGGGCACTGATAACTCTACTGTTAAGTGCCCTAAAACAACATTAACTAACTAACTAATAATTAATAAATTATTATTATATTATTATTATTATTATTATTATTATTATTATTATTATTATTATTATTATTATTATTATTATTATTATTATTATTATTATTTATTTTATTCACCAATATGAACATTACATGATGGGTATTTAAGAACTTTCACCAGAGATGAACCACACCTCTAAGGTGAAACCCCTATTACATAAAAATTAAATATACATGGCATTAACAAAATACAATACATACAAGAAATAACAGAAACAATTTTTTTTACAATAAAACTTTGCGTAGTATGTGGGCGGTTCCTAATAATGCTGCCTTTTGAAGCTCTGGAGTCCAGTGAATGCCAGAGATATGTTGGAGGTTCTCTTCAAAACTTCTTCCAATTGTCCCACAAGCTCCAATAATAATGGGAACAATCTTACAACGGACATTCCACATTCGTTGAATTTCTATTTGTAGGTCTCGATATCTTGTGCGTTTTTCTGCTTCCTTGAGTACTATGTTGCGGTCTGATGGAATAGCTACATCGATGATCAAACATTTTTGAGTCTCTTTGTTTTTAACAACAATGTCTGGTTTGTTGTGAAGAACCTTTCTATCAGTGATTATTTGCTCATTCCACAATATGGTCACATTACCATTGTCAACTACTTGTTCTGGTTTCTGCATGTACCATTTGTCAGAAGTTTCGATGTTGTAACTTCTACAAATGTTCCAATGCAAATATGCCCCAACTTTATCATGTCGATCAATGTATTCCGTTTTTGCTAAGACCGGACATCCAGAAATAATGTGCTTCACACTTTCTTCATTAAGCTTACACAAACGACACTTGTCATCTACGTCGAGTTTGAGAATTCTTTTTTTGTAACTTTTTGTTCTTAAAGCTTGATCTTGTGCAGCTACAATAAGACTTTCAGTTTCACCTTTGAGATTACTTCTGCCCAGCCACTTATTGGTTTGATCTTGGTCAATATGTGGTTGCTCCATGCGTGTAATATATTGTCCATGCAAAGGTTTAGACTTCCAGCAACTTATTAAATCTTTCTGGATAATGTTCTTTATTTGGTACTTGATTATCTTGACCTTGTTAGTGATGGACCCATTGATCTGATTTATTGGATGAGCGTAGCGAGCGAAGCGAAGATTCCATTCTACTACACTGGAGAAAAAAATCCGGAATGTTTTTTTTTCTTTCTTTCTTTCTTTTTTTTGTATTTTTGTGTCTGTGAACACGATTCCGGCTAAACCGATACTCCGATTGCGATGAAATTTTATGGAGACCTTCGAAATCTCTGAACTTAGAACTGCACCGTAGGAAAAATCGATCAAAAAATTATTTCTCTTGAAAATCGCAATTTTACGATTTTTTTTGTTTTTCTTTTTTGTTTTTGTTTGTATTTTTGTGTGTTTGTTAACACGATTCCGACTAAACCAATACTCCAATTGCGATGAAATTTTCTGGAGACCTTTGAAATCTTTGAACTTAGAACTGCCATCATTTTGAGCGATATCAAAAAATTATTTCTCATGAAAATCGCAATTTTACGATTTTTTTTTCGTTTTTCTTGTTTTTTTCCGTTTGTATTTTTGTGTGTTTGTTAACACGATTCCGGCTAAACCGATACTCCAATTGCGATGATATTTTCTGGAGACCTTCGAAATCTTTGAACTTAGACCTGCCACGTTTTTGGGTACAATCGAAGAAATATTTCTCATGAATATCGTACTTTTACGATTTTTTTTATTTTTAGTGCGATATTTTCGTGACATTTGGGCCGATTCTGACCAAACGGGTGGGGCTACAACGTTCATATTTCACATGGACTTTAAAGTAATGGTGATGTATTGCTTTTTGAAAGAAAAAGTTGAAAAAATAGCCAGAATCCATAGAAATAAAGGTTTTAATATGAGTTTTTTCGAGGTTTATAATAACAATTAACAAGTAACAATAGAAACTTGACAACAATCACCTACAATGCATTCACAAAGCACTTGCAAAGGAAAAGTGGTCCCACGCAAACTAAAAACTTACAAAAACGCTCATCCATCAACGCGGCGGGACTTAAGCGTTTTCCTAGTATCGGTTAATTCCATACCTGATTGAAACTTGTTGCCTAACTTAATGACAGATTTTCTCATAGCTTTGCTGGACTCATGTTCTTGAACCATTCTAATAAATTTGTCATCTCCCTTTCCTTCTATGTATAAACTCAAACCAATCATTGCTGTTTTGTATGACCCCTCTAGTTGAGTTGTACCTCGACCTCCATTCTTCCTTGCGATATACAGTCTTTCGACGTCCACTCGTGGATGGTGCATTCCGTTCATTGTCAACAGTTTTCTCGTTTTTCGATCCAATCTCTTAAGTTCTTCTATGCTCAATCCCAAAGCTATAAGATATTACTGGCACAGCAAATTGACCAATTGCAATAGTTTTATTTCGTCCGTTCAATTCACTTTCAAGTATTAATCTTAGACGTCGTTTGTATTCTTTGCTCAATTTATCTTTCATCAATGTATGCTGAACACCATTGCCTTCTTCTATTCCAAGATATTTATAAGTTGATTCTTGACCAATGTCCTCAATAGTAGTATGCTCATCAAGTTGGATGTTTTCACTTGAGACAATCTTCCCTCTTTTGAATGTCGCTTTCTTGCACTTCTCGATTCCAAATTCCATACAAATGTCGTCACTGAAAGTTTTGACGATATTTAGTAAGATACTAAGTTCATCGTCATTTTTCGCAAATAATTTCAAATCGTCCATGTACAGAAGATGCGAGACTCTGTCTTCATTCGGCAATAATGCATACCCCAAACCTGCGTCATTGAGGCACTTTGTCAAAGGAAACAAACTCATGCAAAATAGAAGTGGCGATAACGAATCACCCTGAAATATTACTCGTTGTATGTGAACATTACTTGATACGATTTCTTCAGTCTCCGTTCTTATTTTCATACTTGTATTCCAATTTAGCATCATATTTTTGCAGAAGTTGACAATAATTGGATTGACCTTATACATTTCCAATACTTTTAAAATCCAACTGTGTGGCACACTATCAAATGCTTTCTTGTAATCAATCCAACCTACACTAAGATTCTTCTGCCTCCGTTTACAATTTTCCATTATAGCTTTACTCAACAGAAGATGATCCTTACTTCCATACGTTTTTCTGCAACAACCTTTTTGCTCTAATGGCATTACATTATTTGTAGCTAAAAACACTTGCATTCGTTCAGTTATTATTAACGTTAAGATTTTATACATTGTAGGTAAACATGTGATAGGTCTATAATTTTTTGGTTGTTCAGTTTGTGCTGACTTCGGTAACAAATACGTAACACCTGTGGTCAACCATACTGGTGCGTTTTCAGGATGAGCTACAGCATTATTGAGCAAAGTTACTAGAAAAGTATGAGTAGATGTCAGTTGTTTTAGCGAAAAGTTGGATAATTTGTCTGGTCCTGGTGCTTTCCAGCTAGCACTTTTCCGAAGGAAACTAGACAAATCACCCACTGTAATTTCTTCCCAATTCATATCTGGAGAATTAACACAATCCAATTCTTGATGTTGAATCCATTTAGCTTCTGAATTATGCTTTTTGTTATCTTCCCAGATTGATTTCCAAAAAATTTCTATTTCATCTTTTGTTGGTGATTTTTTTTATTTCAATGTTTGTTTTTCCAAGCTCTCTGTAGAATTTATTTCCATTTTCTGAAAAAAGTTTATTTTGTCTAAACTGCAGTGTTCTTTTTGTGTATCTTCTTATTCTCTGAGCTTTTGCCTGAATCTTCTGTTTTAATTGCTCTTCTACTTGAACCGCATCTTGGGACTTGTGTATACTATACTTTTCAAAAAGTTGCCGTCTCTTTACAGTAAGTTTATACAAAAGATTAATTTTAGTTCTTATTTCATAAAACAAGGATAGGTCTTTTCGCCACGAATCAATTTGTTTTTGTATTCGTATTTTCCATTTTGGTGTAATACGATTGTTTTTATAAACTGATTGTTCTTTTTTCACTAGCTTGTCTGTAATAACTGAGGCTGTTCCATAAACTAGATGATTAAGGCTTGTTATGTCTATTGGATGCGATTCAGCAATGATTCGGTCTAAAACAGCATTAGCATCTGAGATTAATTGTTCTGCTTTTTTGTTCAATCTTATTTTAGCGAGGCGTTCACGGGAGTTTATGGGTATATTTCGAATTTGTATCCATTGAGAAACAATTTCGTCCATTAAGATGGTACTTTCTTCAGTCAAACAGGAATGCACTTCCTCTAGATTGTGTTCATTGACATTAATTCCCCTCTATAACCCCTATCTGGTGGCCTATTGTCTATTTCTTCTATTGCGGGTTCCAGAAAGGCTAGTACGGGAATGTCATTGTCCAGTTCTTCCCTTCTGAGTTGAGGCTGTTCCCCATTAATCACAACTCTTACATCTTGTTTGATTACACTTAACTCGTAATCAGATAGTTTTTTTTCCTTTCAATGAATCTCCTTTGATTCATTTGATTTGATTATTATTATTATTATTATTATTATTATTATTATTATTATTATTGTTGTTGCTGTTTTTGATTGTTGTTGTTTTTTATTGTTGTTGTTTTTTTTGTCGTCGTCGTCATCGTTTTGTTGCTGTTTTGTTGTTGTTGTTGTTGTTATTATTATTATATGTATATGTTGTATGTGTTCTTTGGCTTTGAAATAAATTAAATTGAATTAAATAAAATTGCTTTGTAAAATATAATTTGCAAGGGCATGGTATAATAAGTTCATGTGTGTGTTTAGATTATATTATTGCAACCGACGTCGTGAAATGAATACGTATAAGCATTTTACACCAAATGCCAGTGTGCAAAAAATCTCACACATGTAGGCCCTATACAGCAACTTCTATTGGGATGAAAAATCCATTCATTGTTAAGCACAGAAGTACTGTCATACCATTACAAAAGTAAGATTGTACAGCGTAATAGGTAGGTAAACAAAGTATTTTTTAGTAAGTAGGGCCTAAACACTTCAATGTGTCTAAAAAAAGGTTTATATTTTAGAAGAAATATACTAGTGGTCACTTAAAGTCAACGTTTACGCCATTTTTCTTAATTAGCTAAGGAAAACTTAGCACTGGTAATTCATTCATTGAACATACTGTAGGCTAGATCAATAATTGATTGCCAGCTCAAAGTCAGTTTTGGTATGGAAATTATACGAAATTCCATTAAAATGCTCACCACCTGCTGTGTTTTAAAATAAAATCTGTAGACCTAGGTAGTACTCAGATTCTACATTCATACTATTATTATTATGTATTATACTACAAGAAATAAATACCAGTAGCCTAGTTATAAGTCTTAAATTATTAAGTACAGTACATAGTGCTAAAACTAACTTATTATATGACATTTGCTTAAGAATTAAGTGTGTGCTTCAGGTAGGCCTCATTCAGGAGGTATGTAAGGCTACATAAATTGGTGCACTAATGCTATTAGAATTCACGCACATTTTGATTTATAACCTTAACATGAACCCCACAGATTAGAGTATGCATGTAAGCAATGAACAACTTCTTTCAGTTACAACAACATACAATACAATCTCATGAAAATTAAAGAGATTAAGCCATTCTTCCCTAATGTACTACAGTATAACTAATAACTATTAACGACAAATAATGAATAAATAGCTGATAATGTAGATATGACTTCACAAATTTACTAATACTAGTATGTATTGCTTATACAATATTTAGAATAATGACCTGATGAATAGCCTACGTAATAGGTAGGTCTGTAACAATATCTTGATAATCTTAGCTTGAATAATGTGGTATCCAACCCTAGCTGTCATGGCTTCTTGGCAAGAAACTGAATTATATATGTGTCTAATACTTCCCTTAACAAACAAAACAACAGAGAAATAAAATTTCAAACTTGAATTCAATTTAGTTATCACTAATATAATCATTTTTTGTTATTTTGATATTTTTGTTACGGTTACGGACAGAGTGAATTAGTGTCAAACAAATGTACATGTTGCATAATTATCTGTTTGTTGGAAGTTGAGAGTAGTAAATAATATCCGAGTTAGTATGTATCACTCGTGTATGATTGCAGAAAGGAGTTGAAACTATGCACACACACATGGCATCTTGGATTTGTTTTGTGGCCATTGTGGCCAAGAAGCCCAACATATGTTATGATGACTAGGAAACTGGGAGCGTCAAATGAACTCATGACTGTATTTTTGTTCAAAAGTTGATTGGATATTGCTTAACGTCTCATATTTATGCAACTTGGCTAATCGAGACGAAGGGAGGGACGTAGTTAACCACTGTCGAAGAATAGAACACAAAGTACTTCCATTTGCACCACATTTACAGTTGTATTTAAGTAGAACTTGCTTTAAATGTTATATCAGTTCAAATGAAAAGCTACTACCTAGAACAATACTTTGTTGGAGGATGCCAGATGAAGAATGCATTTAATAACCCAGGGGAATAGCCAAAAAGTAATTGCATCCCCGTCTGGGCCCGGGGTAGAATTTGGCCCAGAGCATGGCTCTGCTAATCGTACAAGGCGATTCAAGGGAAAAAGTCCACCTCGCAAACATCAGCTAGTAAGAGCGGAGTATATAATTACTCCCCGAAACTAAAGGCGAGCTCTGGCAATCGTCGTTGAGGACCTTGCCCCCTTCCCTTGACGACCCCTCGACGACGATGACGACAATGACACCACGATCGATGACGAAGACAATGACGACCGCGACGTGAGAACCCCCTTTCCTCCCCTTACCCGAGGCTGGTTCTGACCAGCATGGGCCCCTCCTCCCCCACCCCCCTAGGTTAGAGTGGTGCATTATGACCTAACGGTCGACGCGTCCTTAATCCAAATAAACAATAAAAAAAAAAAAAAACAAGCTGGATTGTAAGACGGCTTCTTTCAACATTACATTACTTAGCAACACGAAGGAAGGAATATTAACTTTTCCCATTACATAATTGAAGTAAAAAGATGGAAACTTGCTTATATACAAATGTAAATATAGTGGGGAAAAACAACAAGTAGTAATAATTCTAACTAACAAGCTGAAAAGAATCGTAGTCTTATACACAGTAGCTAATACCGGTACTCCCCGAATGTTCTGTCAAAAATGGGCGTCACTTTCGCCTGTAGTTCTTCCGGAGGGATCTCCAACCAGTAAGCCATTGATTAAGCTAAAAAAATATTAGTTAACATTAGTCTTACTCTTATATAGCATTTATCATTTAGATTTTAATTTGAACTGTTTTAAAGCAATAATTACTAACATGTTCAAAGTGCCTCATAACTAGTTAAATTCGAGTAACCTAGTATCTAAAAGAACCATCAACAATAATGCACATTTTAACATTTCATACTCACTCACACACACAGTTGCACAGAAACACTATTCCACGTTTTAATGGAAGTATGTATGCCTACGACCCACCTTGTATCTCTAATTACTAGGCCTATTCATTATTATTCCTTCATGCTAATGTAGACTTAATTTCTAGTCACTACATTTTAAGTCCGATTGAAAAATGAAAGCATATCTGTTTACGAACAAGGTCTCTTCAAATGCCCCTGGATGCATGGTATTTGTTTATAACTGAATGTGTTATCATCTGCGGTTATTTACAAGGTATGAACGTATAGTACAATTTAGTGAGTGAATGGAAAAAGCCAGTCGTTCCATGTTCAATAAAATATAAATAATAAGGCACTACCATAAGTACAATAAAAACTAAAAAGTAGGGCTGAATACATACCATTCTTGGAATAATGAGTCCTAAGTACTGGACTTATTTCAGTTTTATATTTCAGACAATAAAATTTGAAAAATAGACCTGCAAATTATGTTTGCAAATACTTTGGATTAATGGTGACATTGGGTACCCGGAAAGTCGGAAACCTGTTCAATAGCGGCACGATTTCGACTTTTCAAACCGGTTTAATCTTTTCCAAGATCTGCCTACGAAAAGGTAAACTTTGGGCAATGCATGTTTACCCACCATTTTCCTGCACAAAATTTTAATTCTACACCCCGTTATTCAAGCGGTCTATTTCCACGGAACCTCCTTCCTTGCCAGCTGCTTATCAACCACTGGACCGGCCTCGATGCCCGAAGCTGCTACATGACACCTGCAAGTCAGCAGTATTACGTAACAAAGCGCGGGCGTCAAAGCCACCTCACTCCCGGCCATTCAGTTGCTTCCAAAAAACTCACGCAAGGCTTATACATTGAACAAAAATCGACCTTAAAGAACCGGTTGCAATGTGGAGGAACCTGTTTGAAATTTTTGGACACGATTCCATCACTAGGCCTACTTTAGATATTGATTGTAAAACTTATAAAAAGCCACACAACTGCAGCTCATATGTTTGCCATTGGATTAAGACTACAAGAGTAGGAACTTACCAGTACATGTAGACGAAGAAGAAAATGAGATGAAACCCAACATATATCATGCAGTTTCGCATGTGCTTCTTCAGTTGTCCTCGGTTGTGAATTTCAGTGGGGTCAAAAACCCCCATGTTGCCATTTGGAACCATGCAATACCTACAAAGAAAAATAACTACATTGTGTTGGGCCTAAAAGAGAAGTTGACAGACAGACAAATTGATGGTGGTTGAAACATCAGGCTCAATAGTTAAATGTGATCTTAAAATCAAAACAGGTACCGTACTATGTACTTCGTAACTGAAACAAAAAGCATTATTTTTGGGATGTATGATTTGAATTTGGAGTAGACCTAGACAAAGTAGTAAACGATTCTACCTAAAAATACTAATAGTAAGAATTTAAAAGTCTCGTCAAATAATTTCTTTCTTTGTTGATTTTATGTCTATATCTGAACTTTTAAATGTTATATAGATACTAATTATGAAACAAAAAATAATAATTATAAGTTAAATTAGAAATAGGCCAACTGAATTTGTAATGTTTAACTTTAATTTAACTATACCTTGAGGCTCTGGTTTAATTTTTGGTTTTGGGTGGTGATAGAAACTAACAGTTCAGCTTACCATTTAAGTGTTTGGCATCCATTTGAAGATGGAAGGGACAAACAGTACTAAAAATCCACGTAATAAAACAACAAAATGTTTTGGAATGAACAGATTTACTTTTTTTATCTTAATAAAATGAGTGTTTCTCATCAATGATAAAACGGCTGCTAAACACCTAACTTTAAAAGTTAAGCTGTTGGTTCCAGTCAATGCAAATTAATATGCAATAATATAATAGCAATCAATATACCATACAAAAATGCAAAAACTTGCAAAAAATGGGCCAAGCCAAAAACGAGGAAGATACAAGTGGCTCAACTGCATAAAGTGGTGATATCTAGAAGTGTGGCCAAGCCCATTAATTCGCTTAAAATAATAAATATATTTATTAATTATATAATAAATTAATAATATATCAATATCCATATTATTATCTAACTATAATTATGAAATAAATAAGTTAACAAAAATAACATAAACATTAAATAAATTTATTGAAACATTTACATGTGGAAATATCAAAATTAACAGACGCCATTCAAAATTAAAAGCTTGGTCGATGGATTTGGATTGGTTATGTTTTGGTTAGTCAATAACGACAACCAAGTTAAAAATTCATCAACCAAACTTTTAATTTTGAATGGCGTCTGTTAATTTTGATATTTCCACATGTAAATGTTTCAATAAATTTATTTAATGTTTATGTTATTTTTGTTAACTTATTTATTTCATAATTATAGTTAGATAATAATATGGATATTGATATATTATTAATTTATTATATAATTAATAAATATATTTATTATTTTAAGCAAAATAATGGGCTTGGCCACACTTCTAGATATCACCACTTTATGCAGTTGAGCCACTTGTATCTTCCTCGTTTTCGGCTTGGCCCCTTTTTTGCAAGTTTTTGCATTTTTGTATGGTATATCAATAATTTTTTTAGAACGTACACGGTATGGATGTTAGAGTCCAAGTAGAGAAAATTACTTTATTTACAATGATTCAAAATAAAATCTCACTCATTGATAGTTAAAAGGTTTGAGCATCGCAGTTAAAAATAAAATAATTTTTTTTTGCATTATCTAAGCTTCCGGTCATCTAATCCAATTACCGTTTGTCAAGCACATGGCCACTGAGATGACTGACATCGGTGCAAATTTTGACTTCTCTAACATTATCCATTGAGGGCCCACAAACTGATACATAATTTGTCATCCAGTTAGCCAGCCAGCCAGCCACCCACCCAACACCAAGAAGAAAGTATTTTTGAACGATCTTGACGTCTCTATAACTTCTAGACGCATCGGCAGATCGGGATGAAACTTGAAATGGGTCATCTCATAGTAAAAGCCCATCGATTGAAGCAAGTTGCAGGTTTTTATCTCACATGGTTTCGCGTCGGCGACACCGTGTTAAGTGCTAATGTAGGCGTGCGGTAATAGGCGCTAGTGGAAGCGGAGCCGCGCGTGGCTTGGCCCAGTGGGCTTCCGCGCACCTTGATATATATATATATATACCAATGCAATATAATAGGCCCAAGTAATTTATAACAGATAACATGGCAAATCCTTAGTTGAAAGCATTATCAGATAAAGCTCTTTGACAGAGGTTTTAAGTTTTAACAGAATGTGACATGATGCATTTAGCATTTGGTAATATGATACGTAATACTGTAGGCCTGCATGCCAAAAGAATTGCTAACAGTTTTATAGCGTAAATAAATAGTATTACCAGCATGCAACTAACATTTAAGCCATAATCACTGCAGCAGTCAGCATTAGATTGAATCGCATTGTCCACTTGTTCAATGGCCCAAGATCTGTTAGTGTAGTACAATAGGTGGCTTCACATTCTGTCACCGACTCGCCACGCACTTGTGAAAATGTGTTCCGAGTAAACTCACTTAAAAACTTCTATGAATTATCATAATGCACCAAAAATAAGACTTGCAATTTGGATCAAATTGGTCAACTATATCAAAAATTGAAAAATTGAAATTGCAGAAAAAAATAGATATCGCAATATTGATATTAGGGATATGATATTATTGTGATACTACATCGTAAAAATGGCGCCGCTATCGACATTAAAAAAAAATCTTTGGGCACCACTAAACAAAATATGAATAAAAATCATGTATTTCTTGCCATCACGTGTCAAATTAATAAAAAAATCTTAACAGGTTGCAGACTAACAGATTACAAAAGCAATAATTATAGCCATCAAAACATGCATAGCACAGCATATTTGCAAATGCAACTTATGTAGGCTTACTTACTCATAAACCAGCCATATCAGCACAGGAAAATTGCTCAATGCAAGAAACCAATGGAAGTAGAACATGAAAAGGAATAGCAACACTCCCTGGACTATGATTTTTGGTATGACCCACTGTAAAATATCAACACAAGTTAAACTACTATGATTGAATAACATTAATATTAGGCACTACTTATTATTAATCATAAATTCATAATTTAAGTATATAGATCTGTTCACTGGCCACATATTTTTAACGACTCAGATCAAGAGATCTCCTAATCTATTTATTCTGCGATTTTTGAAAGAATGCAAGTAGAGTAGAAAGATCAACATTTTCTTACTCTAGGACTTGTTGGAGTAAGCAAATTAAGAGTAAGTTCGATCTCATCACGATTTTCACATGAAACGTTGATCTTCAATCACTTGATATCTAATAATTGCCAATGTTTGCATCAATAACATGATTTATCGGTTAGATTTTTTATGTCAGGCTAGAGTACATCTTGGCCCCTATTTTTATTTTATTTTTTACAATGCAAACAGCAGCAAGGTTACTTTTTTAAAGTTATTATGAACCTACTCGAATGTGATATGAAACAAATCTCCAAATAATCCAAATCCTCCAGATAAAAATAACAGTCAAACAACTTTTTTCACACCATGAAATGGGTAAGCCTATGCAATACTGAACACAAATGATAATGTGCATTTGGAGATGTTTCCAGCTAGACAGATACCGGTATTGTTGATCAAGATTATTTTAGTTTTAGGCCTATGTCTTATCTTAGGTAATTGACAACTGTTAAAAATTCATTTCAAATACAAGAGTTCAAAGCCATATAGAGGGCTAATAGCAAATCTAACTTTATTGACCGTATCACAGAATACAAGGTAGCTACATTCATAGTTTGTTATTTTATGTTAAATATATGGGCATTTATTTGGTTTTCATTCTTTGAAAGTCAGTTTTTATAACTGAATAGGATACATTAAATATATCAACAACAATAAATAGGGCTTAAGAGCAGGCCTAATGGGAAGTAGGCTTACCTACTCAATTAATAATATATTCTTTACTTACAATATTCAACTTGGAACAGCATTGTTGAGCATTAAGGTAATCACATTCTAAATCAGATAGTGTGATAACCTGATAATAGAAGTTAAGAAATTATACAACAATACAACAATCAAGTAGGCCTACTTGAAGTCGACAGTCATACTCATATGGAAAAACAAGTTAGTTTGTTTGTTTATTTGGTTTAAGGCGGACGCGTTAACTGTTGAGGTCGTAATACGCCGTTCTAGCCTAGGGGATTTGGGGAGGAAAGTCCCATGCTGGACAGATCAATAGAAGGTAGCATAATTTTTAAATATTGCATCTTCTCACTAGTTCAGACTAAGATAGGATCATGTTTTGTCATATAGGCTAAACCATTTTGGCTAGTCAATTCTAAACAGTGCTGCCAAGACTTTATAGACAGTAGGTCTAGTCCCAAAGATATTGATGTTTAAAATTTCCAATTTAATGGAGTATACTACTGGTTACTGTGAAATCAATTTGCTCTGGGGATGTGGTAACGGCTATTAATGTCATGTTCATATAATCCCTTGTGAATACTTGCTTTCTATGAATGAGATAGTGTAAATGTAGGCCTAAGTGGCCAAGTTACTACTTAACGGTGTGAGGAACACGGTGTACATTTCACATAGCTCTTTTAAAACTTGTGTCAAGCCAACTGCAGCATAATTAACTGTGTTATGAAGAGAGAAAAAAATTGAAGTGTTTGAGGTGAACAAAGGTAAACTTTTGAATTGAAATTTTCAGAACAATTTTGTATTGAGTAACCGGCCCGCAAAAAAACAAAATACCCCATCCCCAATGATACTAGCACAGCAAATACAAAGTTAACCAGTAGCCTATTTGGGCTAATATTTATGATGAGTAAAAAAAAAACATATTTAGATTCTACCCACTCAGTCAACTGATTTTTAGTGTTGCAAAGATTATAACCAGAAGGACTCCTACAGGGTAGTTATTTTTTTGTTTGCAGGCACGTAGGAACTCTTTTTAGAATGTGTGTGTGTGTGGACGAAAAGTTGTGAGTTTTTTTCTTCCCCATGCAAGACGCAACTAGCCATAAGTCAACACACCCAGGTATACTGACTGTGACTAGTTTTTCAGTTTTAGCTGTGGTGATGCATGGCATGACTTAACATTCTGAAGTGCCTACACGCCTGTTCGTATTGTGCGGTACCGGTAGGCCTACTTATTACTTCTACTACTACTTACTTCTTTACAGGAGGTACTTAATTTTTTTTTAATTACCTTTTAAAATAAAGGCTATTAATTAATTATTGTATAAAACATTTAAGACTTTCGCGGCCTGAATATATTAAAAAAGGTGTAAACGGGTCATTTTGCCGCGTCGCCTGTTTACACTTACTCGTGCGTAAGTATGACGTTTCGGACCCACTGTGGAATCCATCGTCCTGAAGAAGAAATCCACAATGGTTCCGAAACGTCGAACTCATGCACGAGTAAGTGTAAACACGCGACGCGGCGAAATGACAAATTTAACACCTCTTTTAATTATTGTATTAATACTTAATTAGGCGTAATTCAGTTTAGTGTATTTAGTTTACTCTCTGTTTGACATGTACATTATACTACACATATAGGTTATGTCAGATTAAAATACTATATCTAGGCCTTACAAAGATAAAGATAAAATACAACATAGTATTAATAATAATAACACACATCTATACAAACATGATTGTTTTATGTACTTGGGGCCTCCTATCTACAGGCTAATAAATCTTTAAACTTACAGGAACTATACACACAAAGTAGGCCTACCTATAGGCCTAGGCTTTAGTTGTTCTGAGGTAAATTTGCCGATGCTACTGGGATCAAGGGGTGAATCGTGGTAATCAGCATTTAAATTGGGGCCTGCTAATTGGCCATACAATTCACCGGCCTATGATGCCAGCAAGGGCAAAGTTTCTTCGGAACAACGATCGGAACCGAGGTGAGCCTTTTTAACCATGTGTTAGAAGGATACAAAATAAATCTTCACAAACAGCAGACATCCAGTTATCAGCAACGCAAAAGCAAACAGCACGGGTTCATACATATTTATTATTGCTTGTGCTGGTCAGTCCGTAGTCAGTTGCATGGTACTAATTCAAATACCACTTAGGTAGAGGCTTAGAACTAGGCCTACCCTATGGTTCATCATGGCCAATTTCCTGAAATGGAAAAAAAAATACAGACAAATGTTAGGCGTGGATAGGTATTGAATCGTGAATCTCTATTACCGGTAGGCCCTAAGCCAAGATGTGTCATAGAGGCCTAAGACAAGACCCCGTTTGCAAGCGAGTAACGTGTGGTGGTTGGTTTGAAGGATAGACTATGTTTATCAGATGAGCCGAGGACGGACTGGCTCGGTCCTGATTGAATTTTGTGTATCAGTTCATTCTATAAGTTTTCGGAATGTTATTGTACGAGCTCAGTCTGGACTGGAATGAGATAGCCTACTGCAGGGTTGCCACTTTCAAGGATTGCATAACATCACAAGATGCATAATTTTGTGAAGAAGATGATGGCATCCTACTTTGCTCAATGACGCTTCCTAAATTCAAACTATTATGAGTTAAATGGACCCATGTTTGCGCGCTGTCGCAAATGTACTCTGACTGAGCGGCAACCTAAGCAAGACGCTGCCACGTTGTGTACAGCTGTGGCATCCTCACATACCACGCACCTGTCCATGGTTGCTACATGCATTTTGCATTCAAGATGTTGTTGGCATATGAAGGATATTTTATAAGTAGGCCTAATGTATAATCGAGTACAACCCAGTGACCTCACAGTAGCCACAAATCAAGTTGGATACCAAATGTTGCGCTGATGCCACGGACAAAATGTTTTTACGTGCTTTTTCATTAGCAGTTTGGAAGGTTTAGCAACAGTGTAAATGTAGAGTTCACTTCAACTCAAAACAAATGTGATTAATATTTGTGATTGTGATAGAGCAGAGTTCTGTATATATCCATGCAAAGAGGAAAGATTATAGTTTCTTACCTGAATACAATTCCGGTCCGTGGTCGGGTTCACGCGCTATCGCTTAAGTACGAAACATTTAGCATGGGTTAATCGCCTATAGGCGCCTACCACGCTGACGGCAGAGAACCGGACAACGCTCACTTAGCCCCGAGAATATACGACATCCTTCCTGCCTATTTAAAAAGTGCAAAAACCACATTACAATTCAAAAAAAATCTGCGTAAATGGCTAGACAACATGGACCATCTCACCTGTGAGAACATCCTAAAACTAACTCCTATTAAAATTACTAACACATAATAATATTAATTTTATAAAAATATCTAAAATAACACACGGACAAGTTCCTATCATAATATGCTTATTTTAAGTAACATATTTTTGCAATAAACTAGGCCCCTATGTTACAATATTTAATCCTCAATAACCTTAGTTTGGTGAGTTAGGTACCGATATTGGTACAAATACTTAGTTTTTTTACTTATATTTGCTAAATATTAATCACTTAAATGATTAACAACAACCAAGGTTATCTGTAATTTCAAATTAGGGACAGTTTAGATTACCGGTAGTTCAACATAGGGGCTAAATATTTTAGCTAAGTTTATTAGGCCTAGGCCTATTTATTTTTTTTTTATTTTTTATTTTATTTTTTATATTTTTAGTCTAGTTTAGTTTAGTTTAGAATTTAGATTCCTATAGGCCTAGACTATACAAACTTCATCAACTAAAATACAAGCCAAGTATCACCTGCCGCCATCTGAAATCACTTATGCTTTTTGAAACTATACAATCCCACTCACAACTATTTATACTTATGTGGGTTTTTCTCTCATTAGAACCTTCTTACCTAAATGGTTATTACACCTGTTTACACTCTACACACATCTATAACATATCTTGTCTCATCACTTTGTATACTCTAGCATAGCTTACATTTGTAATTTTTTTACCATAAAATGACAATACCTAGATAATGAACAGTAGGCCTATGTAGGCCTACCATGTAATATTTTTATATCACCATAAAATGTATGTATTTTTTATAGCTCATAGTACATGTTAAAACTGTAAATGATTGAAAAAGAAAATAAATAAATAAATAAATAAATAAATAAATAAATAAATAAATAAATAAATAAATAAATAGGCCTAAATAAATAAATAAATAAATAAATAAATAAAAGGTTCCCTATAGACATAGTCTAAATTAAAATTATTGTCCGACTTGTAAAACGCGATTTAATATGAGTGTCGGTGACGAGCAAAAAAAACAATAATTATTAAAAAACAAAAATAAATAAATAATAAATCTATCAAACACAACGGGAAAACTCAGTGGGTAACACTGACAACTAAGATGTATTCGGACTTAAACCCTGGACTTAAATGTAAAAATAATGTTTTTTACTAAGAATACCAAAATGTAAATTGAGATCACGATAATTTAAAAGTTGTCGAGTTGTATTTTAAAAGAGAAATGTACCTAACCCAGTGCTTCAAACCATTCGTGACAACCCTTGCGTCAGGTGTCCACTTTATGGTGCACTAACAGGCCAAATTCTTTCATTTAAAAGTTGTTTTCTTGTGATAACCATAGCATAAATATTTTGTTATTTTATTTCTAACGTTCTACATCCGCAAACAAAACGTATCACGCCGAGAACTCATCTTTTTAGTTAGGCCCTACATCTCTACAAATGAAATTCCACAAATGAGAAATATAATGCTTTCCTATATAAGCTTAAACTGTGTTTTGAACATGTGTTCCCTAAAAAACTAAGAAAAATTAGTAACAACAATAAATGTTGGATTAGGCAGAAAATTAGATCAAACAGTATTGAACTTAAAAAGTTATATCGAAAGAGCAAATTTTTTACTGGCACTGGAGAAAATGAATCTAAAATTAAATACCTTAAACAAAAGAATGTGTATAGGAAAATGTTGAAAGCAGCCAAGCGAGAGTCGAACAGAAAATTTATCGGTAACTCTAATAATAAAAGTAAAGCAATTTGGCAGGTTATAAAAAATGAAGCTTGCACTCATAAAAATAGTAAAAGGAGAAATATAATACTGAAATCAGAGGGTAGTATCTCCATAAAGACAGATCCTAAGGAGGTTGCTACTAGTTTTAACCAATATTTTAGAGATGCATAAAGAAGCAGAAGCTAATGAGGTCAGAAATCAGCCTCTTGATATTGACCCTATTACTCTTTTCAATAATCAAACCAGAGAATTCACTAATGTTTTCACCTTTGAACCTGTCACCGAGGATGAGATAGTTAAAACTATACTTAGTTTAAAGACCACCATGTCATGTGGTTGGGACGATATACCACTAACTGTAATTAAAAAATGTATACATATTCTAAAAAAGCCTCTGGCTGATATATGCAATAGCTCTTACATGAGTGGTGTCTTCCCAGAGAAGTTGAAACTGTCTGATATAATTCCAGTTTTTAAAAAAGGAAGCAAAAGCATAGAAAAAAAAATTACAGGCCAATCTCTTTGCTGCCAATTTTTTCAAAATTACTTGAAAAACTAACACATACTAGGGAAATGAATTTTCTCATTGAAAATAGCAGTCAACATGGTTTTCAGAAAAATAAAAGTACCACTACAGCCCTTACTTCATTTGAAAACTTCATACTAGAAGCAAATCGATGAGGAAAAATACGCATTAGGAATTTTCTGCGACCTCAGTAAAGCATTTGACTGCGTTGACTGCAACATTCTACTTAGTAAACTAGATGAAGAGTTATATGGCATCAAAAATACACCCTTGAAATGGATGGCCTCCTACCTCAAAGGGAGAAAACAAAGGGTTAAATTAAATCATGAAAGCAGCGACAGTAAAAGTAATGTTTTCTACTCTGAGTGGATAGTCAGAAGCTGGTGTCCCACAAGGCCCAATTTTGGGGCCAGTGTTTTTTCTACTATATATCACTTATATATTTGCAAACGTGGAAAACACATTTATTACCACATTGAAACTATTTATAAAAGTCATTTTATATGCAGACGATATCACTGTATTATTGACACATGAGATGCTCTAAAGTTTATCAAGAATTGCAAATGAAATTGCCCTTCTAATCCACAACTGGCTCAAGGCAAATAAACTGACTCTGAATAAAAGTAAAACAAATTTCATACAGTTTCATCTTCACCAGAAAAAAATTTAAAATTTTCCTTTCATTCATATAGAGAACAGCAAAATAGAAAGAACTGTACATTCTAAATTTTTTGGTGTGGGAGTTGACGAAAACCTAAACTGGATTGAACATATAAAATGTCTAATCCCCAAACTTAGCTCAGCATGTTATGCCATAGGGTTATTAAAGACACGTGAGGCTTTATCAATGCAAAAATAGCATACCATGCCTACATTGAGTCTCACATTAAATATGGTATAGCACTGTCTGTGGGGCGGCAATAGTGCCCACTCGAGTCAAATATTCATAATGCAGAAACGAGCAATCCGAATCCTGCGGGGTATTGGGTATAGAGACTCATGCAGACCATATTTTAAAGACCTTCATATTCTTACACTTCCTTGCTTATATATATTAGAAATCCTCACTATCAAAATCCACAATCAAAATAATATACACAACTCTGCAATTCATCAGCATAATACTAGGCAAAAAGAAAATTTACACATCCCCTTTTGACACAAGGAAAAAAGTAAAAAGGGTACCAGGTATCTATATATAATGGGGTTAAAACTCTTTAACAAACTACCTGAGGTAGGTGTACTAAAAGTGATTGTCGACCCTGATAAAATGATTAGAGCAATCAAATTGTATCTGCTGGAAGGAGGTTTCTATGGTGTGGACGAGTTCTATGAGGGATTAAAATAGGGGATATGACCGAGTGTAGAGGTTGACTATTGGTATATTGGTAAACATGTTGTTGACTATATGAGGCACACTATTCTTTGACTTGTCATTCCTTTCAAGTGAAGTGAATAAGTTTGTAGTTCCTGTATTTTAATTTATTTTAATTTTTATATTTCTTGCATATATTTTCTTGTCTTGTCTTTTATATCAAATTGGTACCTTTGGTAGTATGTATTTGTAAGTAGGCCCTAATGAAACACTGTTTTTGTTGTAAACTATTGAATTGTATTGTAATGACATATCCCATATCGATTGTAAAATTGATCAGTTTGGATGCTAATAAATACATATACATAGGCTACATACACTTTCATCCACATTATTTGCCGCTGTGTTTATATGAGTGATCAGTATTGAGAGGGTTCTACGTTCCTCCAACAGGGCCCCGCTAGTGTGCTTTCGGGAGACGAATTGTAATTGAGCGAGCGTAGCGAGCGTCTCCACTTGACTCTTATGGCTCGAATGTCTGTTTTTTTTTTTTTTTTTCTGTTACTGCTTCGATACAGGTCGCACCGTTTCTCTGATCGATCTGAAATTTTGCACACATGTACATACCACCTAGGCGGGTTGCTGTATAGTTTTTGAACAAAATCCGATCGTAGGTTATAAAAAATAAAATAAAAAAATAAAAAAATAAAAACGTTCCGATCGTTATGAAATTTTGCAGGGTCAATAAGTACAACATTCTCTCCTGTTTCACAAATTTTCAGCTAAATCGGTCAAGACCTTAAGGTGTCACAGGAGTTACCCATGATTTTGGTGGTGAAACGGACATGGGTGAGGGGATTGCGGGAGAGACGTGTTGGAGGAGGGCCTCAGAAGTTCCGCTCAAAATATTGTAAATTTGTCCCTCCAATAGCGAGCCATATTTTTACGGCGAGGTGATGGGCTCTGTTTGCACTGCAGAAAGGTTTATCAGTACGTGAGACTCGCTCACACATGCTTGCAACCGCGGCACCGCGCTCGCCCAAGGTCGCACTGAGGGTCAGATATCATGAGCTGGCGTAAAATTACGTAGCTCGTCTCCAAAGTAAAAAAGTGTTTACAAATGTTTTGTTTCGTCTATTATGAACCCAGTGCATAATGAGAGGATTTTAGTCTCTTTAGTTTTTATGCAATGGTGAGAGAATAAGGATAAAGGACCTTACACGACATGACATTTGTTTAAGTATAATCAAAGTTTTATGTTATTATTTCGAATATAGGCTAGACTTTATGTATATTATATATATTATTATATTATATATATATATATATATATTATATATATATATATATATATATATTTTTTTATATTGTGATAGGCTACTACTATGATTATACTTCATTAGATTTCTAGTATGTGACTATGATTGTGTGATTTAGGACTAATTTTTAGAAATAGTCCATAGCAATAAAAACATAAGGCAACATATCAATTATGTCAATTAATTTGCCCCAAAAATTGGGTTCGAACCCTGCTGAAAAATAATTGACCGTTTGAATTCAAACAAATACGACAATGACCAAGTAGAATCTATAATATGCAAGGTTCTTCTGTTCGCATAGAAAACACAGCTTCAAATCGGCTCGAAGCCATATGTGGAAAGAGTACACACTAAAAATGTAAATGCATGTAGGCCTATTGTACGACGTGCACAATCAGTACAACAATAACATTTGACACCCGTAAGTGTTAATCTTACATAATTAATTTGTCGGCCTCCGCCTATACTTCAACAAGCAAGCACCTCCAAAATATAGCAGCTAATAACACACTACATAATGTAGTATTACCATCACTATCGCCCCCCCCCCCCCTCAAGGATCGCTTTTGTAACAGGTTAGTACAAAAGTACAATCCATATAGGCCCCTACCTTAGAGGAGATATAGTTCTCCTCTAATGGGCCCCACCGTTGATGCCTGCTAAGATAAATAAGTCAGTAAGCTGCTTGGTACGAAGCGACTCTCGACTTCGATTATCTAGCGTGACTGTGTTGCTGTAAAGAAAACAATGAGTGACGGGGGTTCGGACAAGTTTGAGAGAATATTTTCAAGTTAGTATATGTTGCACTTCAATGTAGACACAGTTTTATTAGGCTTATCGTATTTCACAAATCTCCGTCAGGGCGCCGCAGCTTAGCAGCGGCGTGCTAACACTCGGGCTACTATTATACTATAGAGAAAACTAATAGGCCTACACTAATTTATTCGTCACTTTCAATTGTCCAGCGATTCTGACCAGACGGGAAGGTGTACAACGTTCAAATTTAACAGGCACGTAGTGACGTAACAGTGATATGGGGCAATTTGAAAAAAAATGAAAAAGTTACCTGGAAGTCGTATAAATCAAGGTTTTATTTAAGCCTTTTATAGGCTTATTATAAATGTAACTATAGAAACTAAACAACAATCTACTACAATGTATGAAAACATAATATAATGCTATAAATATATAGGTTATAATAACATTATATTTCTCAATTTCATTAATCGGGAAACACTCCCGTAGGTGTAATAGATTTTAAAGAAATCAATCCAGAAATTTAAAAATCCATCCCAGCGGGGTATCGAACCCTGGTCTCCCGATTGCCGTTGAAGTTAACCGTCCCGGTAGCTTAGGGGTACTAAGCTACGAAGCTACCGGGACGGTTAACTTAAAAAAATCTGGATTGTTGGTACATTGTAGATCAGAATAGAATGGAACAGTACGCCTACTGCAACGATTCTGCTGCCTTTGAACTGACCATCTAAACACGATTTAGAATGTCATTACCTAACGCAGGTATGAGCGAGGGTTTATTTCTCAATTTCATTAATCTGGAAACACTCCCGTAGGTGTAATAGATTTTATAGAAAGCAATCCAGAAATCTATTCAGATCTACAATGCACCAACAATCCAGATGTTATGAAGTTAAATGTCCCGTTAGCTTAGGGGTAAAGCACTCGACCGGCAATCGGGAGGCCAGGGTTCGATACTCCGCTGGGATGGATTTTTTAATTTCTGGATTGATTTCTATAAAAAAACATATTATAGATTATTTATATGATGCTCCATTTTATGTGTTATGAAAACCAAGTGTTGGGAGGGTGTTTCTTTATTTTATTTGCTTCTACGTCATTATAATGTACATCCCTTCTACGCTATAAATACATAAATTACTTTGCCTCGTGACCGCATCGTTGCATAGTGCTCGGCATAATAAATTTGCACGCACTTTTATATTATTAAAACAATAGTTACAATAAACATTTTGACTTGCTTGTGCAACGATGCAGTAACGGGGCAAAGTGAAGTTATGATTTTATATTGAGTACAAGTAGTAGAAGATTCAGATGCTTGTCACTTCTTTGAGATCACAATGCTTTTGAGTGTGTATCGTTTGTATTGGATGTATTTTTACAAGTTTTTTTTGTATGCGTGGGATTGAGTCAAAAAGTAATATGTATAGATGTATTGTACTTCTTGTAGGTAGGTGTACACGTGTTAACTGTTAACTGAAGAATGACAATAATATTATGTAACTTCATTTACAAAAGTTAATAACACCCATATAAGGCCACTCACAAGGTCAATGCGGTAAAAGCCTAAAGTTTGCTCTCATATACATTACGTGATGAGGGTTCGAACAAGTGA
This sequence comes from Sweltsa coloradensis, assembly GCA_024449915.1. Taxonomy (NCBI): domain Eukaryota; kingdom Metazoa; phylum Arthropoda; class Insecta; order Plecoptera; family Chloroperlidae; genus Sweltsa; species Sweltsa coloradensis. The sequence continues at coordinate 982,066 of JAMZAV010000160.1, forward strand.
AATTCTGTATAGTACATAATCAACGCCCTGCAATGCACAACCCGCCACTGCATGACGTAGTGGAGTGGAACACCATTTCAATGAGTTCAAGAGAGCAGTCAAAAATTTGAATTTTAAAGTTTTCATATGATCCAAAAATTTTATGTTGTCTTTGTCTGTTTCTTCTAGAATCTAGGCTAAATAGATATTTATTCTAATGAAAACCACAGAACGGACAGAGTTTGTTGTTCTTACTATGGTTGTTGTTACAGAATTTGTTATGTATAATTGCATGACACAATTCACATTATAAACACATAATAATTAGTGAGTGATTGGGAAATACGTAAAAATATGAGCAAAGATTTGTCATTTACACACGTCGGGAGTGATTAAAAACGCGCGATGCACGGCCTTGAGAATGTCTCATCAGCGAGATTTGGGCTCGAGTCGAGGGGAGTGGAGGGGGGAACTTTATAAGCGATTTCTTTAAATACGCAGCGATCCTTGCTTTTCTAGAACGACTCAAATAATGCGGACAGTGGATAAGCCAATGCAAATACACAATACACACACACAGTACAGTGTACGGATTTTAATTTATAGCGTGGAAGTAGTCCTATATTATAGAGTTGATTATTTTTGGGTGTATGCAAACAGTCCCACACTGTTTTCACTGTTTGTCTATGATTACATCAACGCTATGACACACCAATAATAAAATAGAAGCAGTGTACCTAGTAGACCGAATTCATGACGCCGTCTCCGAATCTCAGTAGGTTGGAGCATCAGCCCAGACAGCGGAAGACTGGGGTTCTATCCTCAGTTGATGCAATTTCTATATGTTACCGTTATCAAAGGCTAAATCTCAGGAATTTTAAATCGATTAAACATTCCTTGTTAAACACTAGGCCTACATATTATTCCACAACGGAACAATATTTACATTTTTACATTGCCTTGTGCTCTGCGCATAACTAAACGAGTTCTTTGTGGCGTGGCTCACCAACTGACTAATAAAAAAAACGCGCATATACAACCAAATGATCCGGGTTCGAGCCAAAACGATGCATTTTCAATTCAAATCTTTGAATAGTTATAATTTGTTTAGTACCATATTCACAAAGACTGCGTTTCATTTTTATAAAGAAACTATATTTTCACATCATGTGTGCGGCGTGATCTAGTTATGAACAGATGGCCATTGTAAATCATACTGCCATATTTTAGCATTGCTTTTCATCGAAGATATATAACTTATGATTTTGCTATGTAGGGCCTATGTGTATTCATTGGGCTCATCTTAGCAAAATTAATATTAACCTGTTAATTGAAGCAAAACCTTGCACACATAACTCAATATGTCTTATACTGTTACCGTGTTCTATAACAAACACGTATTATATAGGCCTAAGCATTGTGTGGTGTTCTGCATTACAACAATTTCACTCATGGCCAATGAAATCGTTTTTTGGAACATAAATAACCCCCCTGTCACTCAAAAAGTCGTATCGCCAGAGTGCGCCACTTGCTGGGGCCGAAAAGGCCTAAAATAGCTGCAAAACATGCATTCGAATATCAGTAGTTTAGCGGTAACTACATATGCGATTTTGATATTTATTTTTTTTATTTTGAAGATAAATGTTGAAATTAGGACTTAGGCCTATGTTTTGTACTTTTTCCATTAAAATTTTTGTAATTTTTTTATTAAGCTCTAAAGTGTAGGTAAATTTTCAAAATATTGACCAAGTTTGCAATTTTTTAAGACCTTATTAGATACAATTTCGAAAATTGACAAAACATAAGTCCTAGTAAATTTTATCGTGAATAGAGTAAAAAAAAAATATGCCGATCTGACAGTTGTGGGCCGAGTTCTAACTGAAATGCTGGGACACTGCATCGCACCGATATTATAGCTACTCCTGTGCAACCTTAAGTACCGGTAGTGTAGACAGAAATTACATTTTAACAAAAGTAACGTTACCATGGCAACGAAAAGTCTCACTATGCACTGCCACCTCGAAGTAATCAAAATACTATCGAGGAAGCATGTGTATTATTTGTTATCAAAGAGTTTAAATAGTTTTCCCAAAGAAATGATGTGAAGGTCCTCTAGATGGCGGTGGATTTTATCCATTCTCTCCTATTTTACAAATTTTCAGCTAAATCGGTCAAGACCTTAAAGACTTATTGGTATGTAACATTATGGGAATGTCGTACTCGGGTCGTGTTGCACGTACCGGTGCTCGCTCAACAACGCGACGGGACTTTAGCGTTTTCTTAGTACTAGACCTAGGGTAGGCTAGGGCTTACGTCTGCACCCTTATCACGAGTAGGCCTAGGCTAGGGCTAGGCAGAGACTTATAGGCTTACTTGTTGTATTCTACATCTTTATACGGTAGTGACAACTGTTAGGAAGGAGTGTAAAGCCTAGGACCTATACAGAGCATCATGTGAAAAGGTAGACAACTAGGTACCAGGCCTAGGCCCTAGCCCCTATTTGTATTGTATTGTATTTTGGTATTTATTAGCAGCTGTGGGATTACATGTGAGGCCTAAGCCTACATACAGCCTAGGCCTACGGCCACTTAGGAGGTCAAGCCCGAGTAGGCGAAGGCTAGCCTAGGCCCTTAGATAAATAACAGCAAAGTAGGCTAGGGCCTAGGCCCTGGGCTAGGGCTAGAGCCTCGGGACCCGGCCTAAGCTAAGCCCACAAGATAAACATTAGGTAGGCCTAGGCCTAGCCTATAAGCCAAGCCTAGGATAGGCCTAGGCCTAGCCGCCTAGGCATATTATTTTGGAGAAAGAAAGCAACTTCATTCATCATGCACACCCTACTTAAACAAATTTTTACCTAACTATGAAGCACTACCGAAGACGATCTTGGGGCCTAAGCGACAAATCTTGATTAAACAAAAACAAAACGCTTCAAAAGTTCAAAGCTGTTTATGTTTACGTAGTTTCCAGCAGTGTGTATTGTGTTGTGAATTTTGTTTTCATGTGGTGGCCACACTGCAACTAGAAGAGCAATGACCATCCAGACGGCTGTGGACGAGATGCGCGGAAGCATTGAACCATGGAAACATGCTAATTTTAGGAAATTATATGTCACAAACATTTTTGAATAATCAATCCAAAAATTACAAAACCCATCTCAGCCGGGTATCGAACTTGGGTCTCTACCTTACAAACGGTTCTCCGCCGAAACCAAACGTTGAAATTAATTTGTCTATATCGTATAGCAAATAATATTAATTCTTATTAAACCTGCCTCTCTTCAGGTGATTAATTAAGAAAAGTATATGTGAGGGTAGTTAAAAGGAAACGTCAAGGGTTACGCATACTGCAGTTACCTCAGTGATTTGAATAATTATTGTGTACTTCAAGATTTTTAAGATGGCAAATATAGATAGAGTGACAGATTTATGTGGCAGATGTGTCAGTAGGTATTTTTTCATATTGTTAAATACTACACTGTCATCAGTATTACTTCCTATAATCTCTTCTCACTTTTACTCTAGTGGTAAGGCCTTGCAGACAAGACTATTGGTATTGGTATTGGTATTGGTATTCTCTTCTCCTGCTAATGACTAATAGTCGGTGGCAGGTTTTCTTCCTTCATCCTTCCTTCAGTTTCTTCCTTCCTTCGTATAGTAATCATTCTTGACTAGAAGGTTACCCTTCCTTCGGTTTTAACTTAGATTCTTGTAGCTTGTAGATCATTTTGATCCTCCTCTGTGATATCTCCCATTTCAGGGTTTCCCAGATCAATAGTCTTTAATTTGCTCATGAATTCGTTTATATTTTTTGCTTCTATAATCTCACTTGGCAGCTCATTCCAATCAACCGTAGTACTGCCCATGAATGTATACTTCCCCACGTCAGTTTTCCAGTTTCCCCTTCCCAATTTCCAATCATGATCTCCCCTTGCCAAGTAGTTAGCTCCCCTCGTGAAACTATTTAGTTCACCCCATCCTTCACGATTTCTGATGACTCGATACATTTTACCTAATCTATCATTTTTCCTCCTATCCTCCAGGTTTTTCCATCCCAGCTCCTTAGCCATTCCTGTTACGCTCTCGTATGTCCTTAATAGCCTGCCGTTAACCATTTCCTCTGTCCATCCCTTCCTTTTATGCATAATCCTCATTCCTCCTTGCTGCTCTCCTCTGCACTACCTAACCTAGGGCAAAGACACAGCCTAGGGCGTAGGGCCTATCCTAGCGCAGCCTTGAATGACTGTGTACGACTACGCCAGACCATAAACCTACAAATTGTTTCCCATAGAGAAATAACCGGGGCTCTTTCCCACCAATGAGAAATAAATCGCTTTCTAGTCAAGGTCGGGTAGACGCACTGTCAAAATCACGGGGTTCTTAAGTCATGGTCGTCATCTTTGTCATCGTTCGTGTTGTTGTCAAAATAGTCCGATTATTGATGAGCACGGTCCACTGGATTGCCTCTAGGCTTCGCTGCCGCGCACGGCCGCTCGTCGAGCTTTTGTTGTTGTTGTTGTTGTAGTATTTATACAAACTACAACGATGAGTATGCTGCAAGCTACGTAACGCAGTTGAACCAAGAACGAGCGTTTGCGCGGGGGTTCAAAACCCTATAACTTTGTACCCCCGTAGTTACCACGGATGATTTTTTTAAAAAAATCTTTCAATTGTGAAGTTTATTTAACTGTGTTCTATAAATAATAAAAAATGAAAAACGTGAATTTGAGACCAAGGCTAGTTCCCTATTGTTATCACCCATAAACAAAAAAAAAACTACAAAAACTTTAACGTTTCTATTTAAAATATAAAGTACTTTTACATGGAAAGGAGTTTTATTAATTATAATTAAAAAATAAACAAAAATATCCTTCAACACCTTTAACGTTTCTATTTAAAATATAAAGGACTTTCACCCGAAATGGGAGGTTTACATAAAGAATAGATGGTAAAAAAAATATCAACACGGAGATTTGAACCGGGGAACCTTGGTCCAAGAGTCTGAACCGCTACCATCCTGCCACGCAGTGCCGTGCTACAATGTCGCCTACAAACGTGTTGGGTGGTATGGACGATGGCCGCTGCAGCAGTCGGTAAGGCAGTCGAGTCACCCATCAAGGCCTAATCCGTCTTCCAGGCGTAGTGTACGGTGCAGCGACCTAGCGTCGATAACTAAAACTACGTTGTCAAGACGTCTACGGCCTGAGACTCGAACAATAGCACGGAACGACATAGAGCCCCCATCTTCCCTGTCCACTCTGCGGCGAACGCTGAAACGCGTAGTGAGATAGAATCTACACATGATCCTGGCGTAAAAATAACTAATTGAGATAAGTATTGTGATGTTCTATCGCGCACACAACAAACAGCACCCACATGGAATCTAGTCTTCAACATCATATTTTAACAGAAACATAATTCATTCCGTGAAAAAAAAAATGCATTGGAGACACTGAAAACGTTATCAAACGCCGACTGGTTAACCAACTATACCTACTGTGATTTTGTTAGTTACACATTTCGTACGTTGAATATTATCTGTCCACAATCCACCTACTCACTTGCCATTAGTGTATATTTGCTGAAGCCACTTATTGGAAGATAAGTGACTGAACACATGCACTGATTCGCTATTTCGTGTAAGGAATCTACAAGAAATTACGGAAACAAAACACATTCCCTCTCACTTAGGTAATTCAGTGAGATCTTAATAAAGAGTGGTCTTCATATTAATATATTAAATTCATACCTAGTTGAAAAGACTAATTCATTTTTGGCTTAAAACAATCAGTAGCCCTAGATTATATCACAATAAATGGGCTAAGTCCAGATTTACAAAACCCAACCTTGGCCGGGGATCGAACCCATGCCTCCCAAAAGACCACCGAGACCGCGGTAGTGTATTTGTTGCTGAATTATTGGTGCATTTTTATATTATAATATAGTGAATATCAAATTCTTATTAAATCACCACTCCCAGTTATATAGTCCGCGCCCGGCCAGAGGGAGACCATGGGTTCAATTCCTGTTTTTGTTTATAATATTTATATTGGTATTTTCGTAATCACAATAAAACAATCAAATCCCCTCAAGAGTGGGTGAATAAGGTTTAAAAAATTTAAGTATTGCAGTTAATACCTGGGCTACCATGATTCCGAGAAAATTAAGCACAATACCATGTTGACTTGTTATTCCCAATTTTCTTTTATGTTGGTTTGTCCAGTAATTTTTTATTTTGCATTCTAATCATTTAGGAACGCATAATGTTTATTGTTTACTGCTTTATTGTCTTCACTCTTCACAAAGCTTGAGTGGCTTTATTGTTGTTGCTTGAATTGAAACGCTGTGTGCTACTCTAATATTGCATTACATTCCATATTAGGCCTATTATAGAAAATAGAACATAACCAAATATTTTGCTTTGATATTAATAAATTTAGTCATTATATTGATATTATTTCAAAGTATGTTGGACTCTGTAACGTTGTAGGCCTACTCTTGAATAATACTACGGCCACAAAAATAAGCGGTTTTTATAAATGTCTACGTTCACAGGCGCCCGACAGACTATATCCGTAGGTATTTTAACTATAAATGCTGATATAAATCTATATAAATACTAGAAATACTTTTAAATAAATAAATACTAGATTTTGAATTCATAATGATCCACATGATACCTATTCTATTCCCCCAAAACCTTATATATTTACACTGTGCTTGTGTAGGATCATATGGGTGTTTACAAAGGTATCCTCACTCGGCGGCCATGACGGTGCTACGCCCCCGCGACACTAGCGCATTCTAGGTGATTTGAGTCCTCTATTGCACCTACAAAAGTGGCTTTTACTCGGTACCTATTCAAGATACATCTTTGACCCTTGGCAGTAATATAAATAAACCTAATTGCTTCCTGCTTGTTAAAAATTTTGCCTTAACGACTCATACTTTCGGCTGGAGCGATTTATTTATGAATGATTAGCATCCAGACTTCGTGTGCTGTACAGCGGGCTGCCTGCGCGTCACACTGCAGGCGTACCGTACGGTGCAGCGACCTAGCTTCGATAACTAGAACTGCGTTGTCAAGCCACCGTCGTACGAGCCCTTGAGACGCGACAGAAATTTTCTATTCATACTGCTTTCAAAAAGAGAACAGTGCATAATTAAGCACACTAATTTTTATTAATCAAGTACATTTTTTACTTAGCTAACAATAATATATATACATATTCGTACTTCCGACAACATGAAATTATTATTATTAATATTAATAATAATAATAATAATAATAATAATAATAATAATAATAATAATAATAATAATAATAATAATAACAATATTAATAATAATAATAATAATAATTTCAAATTTAAGGCTTTCGCGGCCCGGTAAAGTATAAATACAATTCATTGGTCAGGTCATTTCGCCGCGTCGAATTTTCTTTTATTGCTCTAACGTTTCAGCCCAACTTGTGTGACATGGTGAATGTGCATAGACGTCTTATCAGAATAAATGTATTTTTATAGTAGGCGGGGCCTGCGCAATGGTAACTGTTTTTTTTATACCTAGCGCCTTGTCTTGTCTTATATTTTTGTAAGTGTTTTAGATTTAGTTTCTTGTTCTCTGAGGATAGCCCACACAGTTGGGTTGAAACGTTAGAGCAATAAAATAATTTTCAACACGGCGAAATGACCCGACCAATTAATCGTGTTCATAATTTACCGGGCAGCGAAAGCCTTAAATTTGAAATAATAACAATAAGTCTGTCTTGAAACTGGGATTTGTCTGTGCTGAGACGTTGCAATTCCTACTCCATCCTTATGGGCACACGGAAATACATAGCTGTGCAGTCATGGCTATTAAAAAAGTGCCCTATATTGAATACGTCGAATCCCTTTTTTCACATAATTAGTTTGGTAATCAAGGGAATAATTTATAAAGTTTTCATGTTCCCAAACATCTTTCTCGAGTCTTCAACACCAGGCAGTAACAACAACAGCGACATTGGTTCTCTAAAGTCTAAACGGTATAGTTGGACTAACTCTGTTTAGATGTTGCGTCTAATGTTTCGTTCTTGGTTAATCCTTCGTCACTACTCGTTTCAGCGGTAGTATTAGGCATAACATTATTCTCTTCCACCAAAGGCTTGGGCTTCGTCAATTCTGCACTATTGACAGATTTGTCCATTTCTTTTGATCCATTCATTGTGTTAGTTTGAAATACTTTAGGAGGCATTTTTGACTCTTCCACATCCGAATCTTCCGTAAATCCTAAGTTAACACCATTGTTGATCATCGCCCACGACGTGTCGCTCTGGTCTTCTAGCGCTGGCGATGAGTTCACGGGAGGTGAGCTCTTCTCAGGGTAGTGGAGGTTGTTGATCACGAGAACAGCATCGCCGTTAGCGCTAGGCATTTCTTCGACAGGTATTGGCCAGACGTTGGTATAGAAGATTTCGCGCCATCGTTTTCGAGCCTGTTGTGGCAGACACCTAAGGAAACAGCAAGTACATAGTAAGAAATTGAACATTTAACTGAAAGAGATGCAATAACCTTTGATTATCGTTAGGCTCTAGAGATTAGGTAATTGAATACTTGTTTATGTTCTTGTGTAAACCCGCCAAAAGTCAAAAAATCAGAAACGTCTACACCGTAAAAACTCTTGTATTTATAATATTATTTTTTAATCAAAGTACAAAACAGCAAAAGACAAGAAAAAGTAATCACCAGCCATATTTGATAGGCATTGGACCTATTATGAGAAAATTTTGAAATTTTCGAGCTAGGTCCCATCAACAACAATCTTCATTAAAAAATAACTTGCGATATATGACCTTGAGAAATTCGGTCCAGAAAAATATATTGGCCATTATTGGCATCCTCGTATCCTCGTCTACATCTTTCCTGTACGTAAACAAATTTTTATACACTAGGGTAACTCAAAATACGCGATTAGTAAGAAGAGGTAATTTTCAAGACGCATACATTTACTAGTTTCAGTGAATATCTAGGCGTGCACACATTCAAGACGGAATTTGTAAAGTTATTATACTGGTATCTAAATAAAAAATTAGCAAGTTAAAGCCTCTTTAAAGAAAGTCACCAAAACCCGATTTTTGAAGATTCCAGAAACCATAAATTTTAAAAACTAATAAAAATCAAAGTTATATGATATAACTTTGACCACTTTTTGAAATGTTGGAGATAATTTCAACAAGTATCATTCATATTATTAACAGTTAAAGGCTGTGTAATGAATTTGTTGGTCAGTCCACTACACTTATACAAATTTAAAAGTACAACATATATTCAACAATATTTCTTTGACTTATCAGTCGTCTTCCACTGGTTTATTGTTCTAGAACAAGCAAGACAGAGGTAGAAGCGTAGAAGTGCGTCGAAATATAGCAGTTTGTGCTATAGATGCAACAATACTATACTAAGGTTCTTTTTGAAAAGGCTACAAACTGTGCGGCTTCTTTTCTAAAAATAAGGGTTGGCCATTCCTAACTTTACTTCATTCGAGTATTCTTACACTACAGGCTGCTTTAATTCAGTTCGTAATTAATCGTAATAAAAACCAAACTTAAAGAAACCTCACCAAAATATCTCAATACTTCTTTGATCATTTCAAAGTCATCGAAGCCTTGACCACTTTGGGTCATGACTCATGCCTCGTTTCTGTGACCGCGGATGTCTTCACGCGTTGATTGTCGCGTAGTGTGAAGTGCCTCCAGAGAAAGATACGTTAGTTTAGGTATGAAATGCTCACACAACAATGCACGTTGATGCCAAGGCCTGCGCATCGTGTAGGACTTAAACTTACCGTAGGAAACAAATCCAGAAGAACATAAAGCGAGGGACGCTGATTGCCTCTCGGTTTTGTCGGATACCCTTCACTATCTCCGTAGCGACGTAGTCGGGGGACATCCGCTCGATCCTGTAACACAAACCTTGCCACTAAAATCAAGTTTCTTGTTGCAAAGCTGTAAATTTGAAATAGTTGGAACATTTCGTACAAGTGGTATTTTCATGTTGATCCAAAAACTAGGTGTTTTGGAGGTACGGTAGTAGTGAAGGGAGTGCCAATGGGCTGTTGAAAAGGGGGCGGTAAATCGCATAAGCAACTCAAGACAACCTTGTCAGGATTGCACGTGAAGATATCTAGCCTTGTACATATCAGCATCTCGCACATTATACGCTTTAGCTATACATTTGTCGGTTGTTGGATGAGCGAAGCGAAGACTTCAATTTCACTGACCCCCCAAAAAATTTAGCTCGGGTGTTTTTTTGGTTTGTTTTATTGTTTTGTTTGTTTTTCTGTCTGTTTGTTAGCACGATTCCGGGCAAACGGCATATATGCGATCTTGATGAAAATTAGAGGGGACCTTCGTTTTCTCTGAACTTAGACTTGCCACGTTTTTGGGTACAATCGAAGAAATATTTCTCATGAATATCGTACTTTTACGATTTTTTCCGATTTTTAGTGCGATATTTTCGTGACATTTGGGCCGATTCTGACCGAACGGGTGAGGCTACAACGTTCATATTTCACATGCACATTGAGGTTATGGTGATGTAGTACAGTTTGAAAGAAAAAGTTGAAAAAGTTAGCCAGAATCCATAGAAATAAAGGTTTTAATTGAGTTTTTTGAGGTTTATAATAACAATTAACAAGAAACAATATAAACTTGACAACAATCACCTACATTGCATTCACAAAGCACTTGCAAAGGAAAAGTGGTACTGCTCAAACTAAAAACTTACAAAAATGCTCATCCATCAACGCGGTGGGACTTAAGCATTTTCCTAGTTTTAGAAACAATGTATTTCTGGGATGTATTGTACTTGGGAGACATGTTAATAGGAAGCACATATCATTTATTAATCAGTAAGCGGTGTTCCACACAGTTATATTGTTGTAATTTCTCGTGGGAAACCTGCGCAGGGCTCAATGCATGCACCTCTTCAGGTGTCTACAATAATTAGTTATTGGAAATGACAATTGTGAAGGGATGTCCGAGCGCTGTTTAAGAGGACTCAATCCCATTCATTTGCATTAGCGACTGGGAAAAACCTAGGAAAAAACTTCAGGCAGGATTGCTGGTATCGACGGGATTTGAAACCGGGACCCCCAGAATCAGAGTCGCGCGCTGTTGGTGAAAAAAGAAGTACCATCAGCTACTATCTTAGGGTAAGAAAACGATGTTTTATTACCTGAGGTCGAATTTGACTGGAATGTCGTCACGCACAGCAGTGTAGTAGGGATGCACGCAGGTGACATTCACCTTGTTCTTTGGGTCCAACCGAAGTTCTTGAATCAAACCGTCCATGAAACCTGAAAGCGAATTCATGCATTTGACAAGTTTCTAATGTTTCACTACACATTTCATAACTATATTATATTAATATAGTTCACTCGTCCTAAGCCCGTTTAAATCATCGGAGAAAGAAGTATACAATCATGGAGAGATAGAGTTTTAAATGTATCTTTACCGCCACTCTTGATTCCGGTGTTATATATAACAGTGTATACACCCATATCGTACCTGAGACTGCTGACTTTGATACGGAATAAGGAACCTCGTTCGCCACTGGTGCGATTGCAGCGGCGGAGGCTATGGCAACAATGTGGCCGTGGTTTTTTTCAATCATTGATGGTAGAAAGGCTTTCAGGGTCTGAAATGATCAAGTAAATTTTTTCTAATTATTTAATGGAGGTCATCATTAAAATGGGAATTGAAATTGAAGATTGATTTTTTTGCTTTACGTTACTTATTAATTATGTACTAAAGCTTTCCAAATTTATTTATACCGTCATCAGATAACAGTTAAAGTTTTGACTAAATAAGAAACTTGGCTTCTGGGCCAAGCAAGGGCACTGCCAAGCAGGGGCACTGCTTTTCTATTGTATAGCTATTGATATATTGACGAGATCGAAAATAAAATGTGTAAAATGATAACAATATTGAAAAAGCATTCGCCAAACAGATTGTGCATGGTGCTTGCCATCCTCACCCAGAAGTGAGCCATGAGGTTGGTATCAAAGGTGTCCTTGAGCTCCTCCGGGGTCCAGTCAAGGATGGCCTTGACGGGGTAGATCCCAGCGTTGTTTATCAGGATTGTCACGGGCCCCACCTCTCTTCGCACCTTCTCGGCAGTTTCCAGAACCAGCCGCCGGTCCCGGACATCGCAGGTGTAGGCTGTAATAACAATTATTTTCATTTTAGCCATGCGTTTTGGAGTTGATTTGGAAAATTTTAACCAATGAGATAATCATTAAATTTATTAAAAAGAAGAAGAGTGGTCGTGAGAGAGAGAGATGGAGAATTGGAGGAAATGATAATGAAAACAAGGACGAGGAAGACGAACATTACATACAGAGCTTGGCAGGCTGGTATTGATTCGGAATAATATGCTGATGGATGTTAAAAAACAACATATTCCCGAGTAAATATTGTTGAATATGATATATTTGGTTTCGGGTAGATCCGAAGGATCTTCTGACAATATGACAGAAAAACCAAACCCAAAACACTCAAAATGTAGAAAGAATATAAAAACAAGTCACCGCAACTGAATTCTTCACGTTTTAGAGCTATATGAGACGACTTCAGCACACCTTTTCCAGTCTTCAGGTATAGCTTATTTCTTCTCTTGTCAACCCTGACATATTATACAGAGGGATTTAATTATTATTCCTGATTTCCTTGTTTTGCCTTTATTTGTATTTTTTATTGTCATTACTGAACCTTGAGAAAGGGCAGGACACAAGTCCTAAGTACAGAGTGGCTGGAAAACCAAATTTGTTACATTATAACCGTGAAAGCCAATGAGATAATATATATTTATATTTATTAAACTCATATATTAACCGCAATTCCAATTATTTTAAAAATAAGAAGATACATATAATTTTTTTTTAAAGACCTAAATTATTAAAAGAGTGCCTGCACCGGGAATTGAATCCGGGACCTCTACTGTACGGGCAGATGCTCTAGCCATAGTGATCTAAAAAACGTAATAGCGTCATAGTCGCCTACTATAAAACGAAGGTAACATTTATTAAGCGAGCGAAGCGAGCGTTTCCATTTGACTCTGCCGGAAAAATTAGTCACTGGTTTTGTTTTTTTTTTTTGTTTTTTTGTTGTGTTTTTTGTTTGTTTGTATGTCTCGCCATAACGTTCGAACGGAGACTCGGATCGAGTTGAAATTTTGACCATCCGCAAGCTTTGTTCTCGATTGAATGCCATTAGTTTTGTGGCAAAATCGTTCAAAAAGTTAAAAAGTTACATTAAAGTTAATCGAAAGTTTTTTTTTCAAACTAACCGGCGACAAAATCTGAGATAGCCAAATCATTTAGAATGTCCGTCCGGTTACGAATATGTTAATTTTAGTTTGATCCGATAAGTAGTGTAGATGGAAATTACATTATAACAAAAGTAACGTTGCCATGGCAACGAAAAGACGCGCGAAGTTTCTAATGCACTGCCACCTAGAAGTAATCAAAATACTTTCGAGGAAGCATTCTATTATTTGTCACCAAAGAGTTTAAATATTTTTCCCAATGAGTCAAGGTCCTCTAGATGGCGGTGGATTTTATCCACAAAGTAAAGATTTCCATACGGGTTTACCCAAATACCTTGGCAATAATAAATAATATCGGAAACATGGCCCTGTGGACAGCGAACGTCGCCAATTTTAAAATTTAAAAAAATGTGCATTGTGGGTCTAGCTATAGCACGTGCTCGCTTATCAACGCGTCCAACTGAGCGTTTCCTAGTTACAACTATCTATTCGTAACACTTAGCCTATTTGTAATAGGCCTACATCAAGAAAGAAGTCAATGTTCAGCAAAATGAATTGCAATATTGTTTGACCTTATAGTCTGTGGTTCTATTATAAAACCAACACTAAGTTGATTTTCTTTGGCAAACAATGTTTAAATAATTGATTAGTATGGTATGGTTGAAATGATACGACATATTTGCCAGGTTTTCCGCGGATTGTAGATATTATTAGATCAGCAAAAACAAATTGACCTTTCAAAACACAAAACATTCAAGTCAAGATAATTACTCTCATATTCTCCAATGAAAGATTGTGCACTGGACAGCTTAAATTGTGTTTTGCAATTTACGTCTATACGCTCTTCATAATTGTGTGGTCAACAACCTCATTTTAGAAAGTTATAACGTGATAAAGCGTTGCTACTGCGTGTACAGTTCTGAAACACAACTAAATGGATGCTCTTGATGACATTTGAGACTAGTTGCACTGTTGCACTGTTGCACCCAATATCCGGGCTGGCAGAGCAAGACGGACAGGACGGACCACGGTGTACTGCACTCTAAGTCGATTCCCCAAAATCAAGAGTATGTCAAAAGTAAAACAGTATAATAATACCCGTGAAAGAAATTATCAAGGTTACATGGTATTCTAGCTTACTGCTGGGATCCAGTAGCTACTCGTCATTTACTGTTAATGCATTATATGAGTCAATTAGGTTTTCTTACATTATAAAGAGTATCTGTAATTGTTTTGGATTGCCAAACATTACATAACGCTCGCGTACGTATGTGAGGTGCACCTACCAACTGCCCGTCCTCCCGCGTGGCGTATGTCGTACACCGTGTTGATGTTCGTCTCGGTGTTGACGTCCCAGCACACGATGAACGCGCCGAGGCGACCCATGTTGATGGCGACCCTGCGGCCCAGGCCATGGCCGGCCCCGGTCACCTGAAACAACAAGCACGACGAGCCTGACACCACCTGAAGACCAGTTGGCTTTACGTAATTTTACGATGGTAGCGTGCTGTTGAATTCAAAGGGAGTGGGGAGGAACATACATTGTATGTTACCAATTAATGTATTGTTACTAACTTGGACATGGAATGTATAGAAATGAGTAGCACAACAATTAATTACTGAGATTGAGATGTATTTCCAATCCAACACATTTTTTATTGACACACATTATAATTAAGTACATAGTATGTTGTTGGTTTGCACAGTTTAATGTTCAATAGATGCTCTTTAAGAGACGACCAATAGTCGGCTACCATACAGGCAGCCCAGTTCAAGAGTGAAGTCGGATAGCCACGAATACAGAAGGTGCCTTTCGTTAGAAAACTGAGCTCCTTATGTACAAAATCTACAGTCTTACCGACATAAAATAATACATTTTTAGTGACGTTTAACAATGATATTTGATGGATTCTCGGTTCTCCTAAGGTAGACGTGCTATAGCAGGTTGTTTGTCCAATCTTATTAATCTATTTATAAGATGTGTTATTGAATATTGAGTATATTTTGACAGATCCAGAAATATGACTGTTATATATAATGTATAGTAAATTACCATGTATCATTATTGAATAGCCATGTAATTACTCGAAGTCAACACATTACTTTTAATGTGTGATAATTCGTTAGATAAGCTGAACTAAATGAGTTTGTTATGCCATAATGTTAAGTGAACATAGAATGGATATTCTGATACAATATTAGTACGATCTTAAACAATGGCAAGAAGTTGATATTTATGTATTATATTACTAGGAAAACGCTAAAGTCCCGTCGCGTTGTTGAGCGAGCACCGGTACGTGCAACACGACCCGAGTACGACATTCCCATAATGTCACACACTAATAAGTCTTTAAGGTCTTGACCGGTTTAGCTGAAAATTTGTAAAATAGGAGAGAATGTTGTACTTATTGACCTGCAAAATTTCATAACGATCGGAACATTTTTTTTTTTATAACCAACGATCGGATTTTGTTCAAAAACTATACAGCAACCCGCATAGGTGGTATGTACATGTGTGCAAAATTTCAGGTCGATCAGAGAAACGGTGCGACCTATACCGAAGCAGTAACAGAAAAAAAAAACAGACATTCGAGCCATAAGAGTCAAGTGGAGACGCTCGCTACGCTCGCTCAATAAATATAATTATGCATATAGTCGTCGCGATTAACCGCCCAAGGACAACACGCGTTTCTTCTTTCTGGGACTCTTCGGGCAGGTGGAAGAGTAAGATCACAGATAACAGATTGAAGGTGCCGGTGATGTATGTGGTAATATAATTAGACGTGGTAATAAGCAAGGATACGTACATTCTCATATTGTCGTAGATTTTCAAAAGTAATGGTTCATTAGTCGTACAAAATTTTAAAAAATATAGTTGAGCGAGTGTAGCGAGCGTCTCCACTTGACTCTTATGGCTCGAATGTCTGGTTTTTTTTGTGTTTTTTTTTGTTACTGCTTCGGTACAGGTCGCACCGTTTCTCTGATTGACCTGAAATTTTTCACACATGTACATACCACCTAGGTGGGTTGCTGTATAGTTTTTGAACAAAATCCGATCGTTGGTTATAAAAAAAAAAAAAATGAAATGAAATTTAAAAAAAAATGTTCCGATCGTTATGAAATTTTGCAGGGTCAATAAGTACAACATTCTCTTCTATTTTACAAATTTTCAGCTAAATCGGTCAAGACCTTAAAGACTTATTGGTATGTAACATTATGGGAATGTCGTACTCGGGTCGTTGTTGCACGTACCGGTGCTCGCTCAACAACGCGACGGGACTTTAGCGTTTTCCTAGTTTAAGAAATTTTTATTACATCTCAAATCACTTAAATCGATCGGTTTTTTAATTGTTGAGCGAGCGAAGCGAGCGTCTCCACTTGACTCTTATGGCTCGAATGTCTGTTTTTTTTCTGTTACTGCTTCGATACAGGTCGCACCGTTTCTCTGATCGACCTGAAATTTTTTACACATGCACATACCACCTAGGCGGGTTGCTGTATAGTTTTTGAACAAAATCCGATCGTTAGTTATAAAAAATAAAAAGTAATAAAAAAATAATAATAAAAAAAAAATGTTCCGATCGTTATGAAATTTTGCAGGGTCAATAAGTACAACATTCTCTCCTATTTTCCAAATTTTCAGCTAAATCGGTCAAGACCTTAAAGACTTATTGGTAATCATAATTCGAAAAATGCAAGGTCCGCTTGATCTCCGCTCTTGCGGAGGTTCGTCTAACTCACTAAGGTAGGTCGTCGCAAGGTGGATTTAGAAGCCATTGTGGAGCCAAATATCCAGCGCTTTTACAGGTGAACCATGTTAAACATGCCGTACTACAGACTACGTTACTAGTTTTTACCAGCAAACCATGACGGGGTGTGCAGCTGTTAAGTTCTAGACATTCTTGAAATGGAACTAGAATGTTCAGATTTCCGAAATCTCCTCGCAGAAAAGCCAAATGACTACGAAACTCGAGGCGAGATCAGTGGGCGCCAACGTTTATATTCAAATGTAGGCCTACCCATTTTAGAGAACTTACCCTACTATCAACATAAATGTAGGTGTTCATATAGTTTCTGATTTAAACTGGGAACCCATTATTTAAGAGTATGATACAAATTTTATGTTTCTAAATAAATACTAGGTTTCAAAGGCTCAAACGTAGCATAAAGTGCCCAATTGTTCAATTTATATTGCTATAATATAAAATATTAGTGCACAATAATTTAATTATGGGTGGACTGGTATTTAAAACAACATTTTAACAATGCTAAATTATTCATGGTGTTATATGCCACTGTAATAAATCTTTAATTAATACAATTTGGATTAAAATCCTTTTGGTTAATTTCCCCTCTTTTTCTCAGGTCTTCTACAATTGGTACCATACATTTCTGGGCCAGTGTCGTATTTAGGCCTAGGCAACCTAGGCAGCTGCCTATAGGGCGGTAAAGTTTAGGGGGGCGGCTTTTCGCCACTTAGGTCCTAGGGCAAATTTCGACAGTTTTTCACAGAACTGAAAATTAAAAAATTAAAATACTTTTTGCATGAAAATAAGTTAGTAACAATTTTTTCGGCAGTATGATGTAATTTTATATTTTAAAGCGTGTTTTGGAGCTTTTAAAAGTAAAAATTTGCAAAAAATTCACCTGCCAGTCCTTCGCACGGCTTAATATTAGTCTTTATTAGTTTTTTTTATCCCGATCCCGTACTGTTTTGTTAGGGGTTCGTAAATTAGGAATCTTGCTGCTGCAGCTCCTGAGACAGACAAACTTTGTTGCAGAGAAGGTGCTACTTGTCCAGTGATAGGTCTCTAAAGAAAATTAAAAGTGAAAACTGTTACCTAAACTTTATTTAAGTTGTATTAAGTTGGGAGGGGGGGGGGGGGCGTCGGCAAAATTTAATTGCCTAGAGGCGGTTCACTACCTAAACACGGCCCTGATCAGGGTTGTAAAAAATCCAGGTTTTTATAGAAGAAGCCCAGCCCGGGTGGGTTTAATCGAAAATACGGATTTATGTGGGTTTATTTATTTTTTTAATTCATATTATTTTTATAGCTCAAATATGAAGTGAAATATTCCACACAGCCTATTAGAATTTACCCATTATCCTACTCCAAGCCAAGAAGATTATATTATATTGAAATGAAAATCAGATATAACTGAGTGGGTACTCTAAATACAATTTATTTATTTATTTATTTATTTTAGTAGGTAGATATCAAAATGAACTTAATTCGAAGTTTGGTCAAGTAGTGTGATTAAATTAATATTTCATCAACAAGAAGTCCATATTATTTATATTTCTAAGTATAGGCCTACGCCTACCTATGTCTTTTACCTAGATCCAAAATCATACCTTGTTTCCTTGATTCCTAACTCTAATTGAAGAATATTTCTGAAAAAACAGCCCTGGGATCCATCGTAACAACCCTGGTATATATTGAATAATAATCTCTCTCCTTGCAAATTAGATGTTAAGTTTGACAATGAATACATGTTTATTTTAAATTTAATAAAATAAAATATTTAGAGTTTATTTAAATTTAAATGAATGCTTTCCTATATAATCTCTAATTAATTAATTCTAACGACAAATCACTGATTCACTTTTTGATTCAGCCATATGTTCACTTCTTACACTGTTTTTTTTATGAATTTAGATTTGCATATTATTCTGTGAAAAAGTTTTGATAATTTTTCATAATATTTATATTATGTAATAATAACAATAATAATAATAATACAAATAATAATAATAATAATAATAATAATAATAATAATAATAATAATAATAATAATAATAATAATAATAAGTTTTATAATCCTAATTTGGATTCAAATTATTAATAATAAATCAATAATATGATCGCATGTCTTTGGGATATGCATAATATGACTGATTCTCGGCGCTCGAAGACCGTGCATTGTGTTTGAATTCGCGCCGAAATTGCTCTAGCCGGGAGACAACATGGCCGCCCCATAAGAAACGTGATTGGAACGGACTGCGATGACCTAACCTTCTAGGTTCGTCGGTACACCGACTCTCCGCTAGGAGAATCAAGCAGACCTTGGAAAAATGAAGTTAAAAATGAAGGAGGCAGTGAAGATACAAAGACACACTTTAGAAGGCATGACGTGAATTAGTACAATGCAAAGATGTTGGAATAGTATAAAGTGTACAATGTCAATATCCAGTTAGGCCTACACTGTGTGGTGGGCCTTATGGGAATGTCGTACTCGGGTCATGTTGCACGTACCGGTGCTCGCTCAACAACGCGTCCAAATGAGCGTTTTCCTAGTTATTCTATCACCAGAAAAATGGGTGTCGACACTTAAGCCTTCATTTATAAGTCCATGAAACCTGTGACGTAGTAAGGGACACCTGTGATGTCGGTTTGTCGGTGAAAATATGATTGAAGTCCTCTCGTATACATTGTTACGCAAAACAATGCATCACTCATCACATCACACTGTAGAAGTCATGGCCGTGAACGTGAACAAACTCTCTCGAGATAGCCACAGCCCACAGATGCATCCTCATTTGTGTTCTCTGAGACTGAGTTACTCTCGGACTTGGAGGTATAGCCATCGCTTCTCTAGTCTTCAATGCCGGATCCAGTCTATCCAACATCTGTTGGACATCACATTCCTTCATGTTCGTTGCCTGAAGTTGTACGGATGTATTACAACTTCTGTTCGTCTGTACGTGTGTATCACAATTATAAACCAAATACGACTTCCGATTGACATGTGTTATTTTAGATTGTCCTGCAACAAGGATGGTACATAATGGTTTTGGTGACCCTTGGGGTCAAGGGGGTGGGGCTAGCAGTTTTTTAAAGGATGTTTCCGCACTTGACACTTCCACCGAAGATTTCGACGCACGATAAGATTTTATTTTTGCGTTCTTCTTCGACAACCTGTTTCTTATGTAGCTTAGCTCGCTATTTTGAGCACTCCGGTACCCGGTCTTTTTTTTACATTTATAATTTTTGTGGGAAGCCTGCCCAGGGTGCAATTCATGTCCCTCTTCAGGTGTCTTACTACGTATGTTGCGGATAGGACAATTGTGAAGGGATGTCCGAGGGCCGTTTAAGAGGACTCAATTCCCTTGCATCCTCGGAAAAACCTTCAGTCAGGATTGCCGGTCTCGACGGGATTCGAACCCGGGACCTATATGTGGCCAGTAGTTTAGAGTTTACAGTTAACAACATTTTAGAAATACTCATTGAAATACGATAAACCAGAAACCTATAATATCCCCCTATTTGTACACAAGAGGTATTTAACCCACATCCTATAACAGCATTAGTGGTAAGCTACCATATTGCAGAAGGCCGACTTCGAGCTACAGCTGTTTAAAGACTTGCTTGCGGAACGTTTGCTTACAATAGTTTTATAATTTCTCTCAAATGTTATATCATGAGCAGTTCCTGTCCGCTGGCTGTAGCTATCTTCACTGTGACAGAAAGTAGGCTAGGAGAGAAATTGCCGCTCACTTCCATGCCTGCATACCTCGACTTCACGGCTTCGCTACGTCACTTGTGGGACTGGGAGCGTCAATACATTTAAAAATGTTTCGATTAGTTGAATTTGTAATAAGTTTTCAAAAAATAAATCGTTGCAATCCGTGAAATTCATGAATAGGAGTTTCGAACTGAGTCGCGCAACATGCCCCAAATCAAACACGTGTGCCCTATATTTTCTGAATGTCACCTCATCTGGGACTTAACAAAGTTCTCCAATCAAAATCAAAATTTCAATGTCAAATGAAGCCTCTGAATGATTGTAACCCCCTCAGCATCACAGCGCATAAAGTTTTAATTGCATCTGTTGTTGGTTTGTGGATGCAATTCATTCATGTCCCCACGATGCATGCAGATTGTCGCATGCAGACAAGGAAGCGAAAAAAAACATACACAATGCATGATGTTCACAGTATGAAGGTCAACTTTTGGATTACTAGCAAACAGGTGAGCCTCAAGCGAGCGCTATCACATGCAAAGCACAGTGATGTTTTATTGCAGTTTTTGCCATAATGGTTTCCTTCAGATCATAATCATGGGACCCCGACATTATATAATTTGTTTTTACGACGCTCAATAAAGCTATAGTTGAAGCAGGTGAACACGATTTAAATATCAAATAGAACAAAAAGATATTCCAAGCTCGTTCCGTTAGTGGTATAGTCACAACTCTAGGTACATAATCCTGTGAAAATATCACGATTCTCGTGGGAAACTTGGCCAAGGACAATGCACGGTTGTACGACCCTCTTCATGTATCTAGCCAGAATGTCCAAGGGTTTTTCGGAACCACTGTTGGTTGTGTGGTCTCACAGGCCTCAATCACGTTTGATAAAGACGATAATCAATCAATCAATCAATCAATCTCTTTCCCTCATCATTAAGGTATGTTTGTCTGTACACATGAGTGAGTTATTAAACTTAAAATCTTAAATGTGAAACAAAACAATTGAGGTTAAGTACAAGCAGCTGTGTCATCTATGTTGTTTAAATCAAACATGATTTTGATTCACGATAGTGGGTATTGATAATGCAGCCATTGTTATGAATGACGCGTGTTCAATGAATAGTTTTTACACACTGTCATTTTACTAACACTCACAAAGACTCGATGCACTCTCATGAGCCAATAAAAATAAATACAATACAAAATATAAAAGAAATTGCACTTACAGTTAATGCATAATTAACTAAAAATGACAATTAAAAACTGACATAATTTATATATTTCTTTAATATTTATAATAATAATTTTATTTTAATTTTTCGTGGGAAGCCTGCCCAGGGTGCAATTCATGCCCCTCTTCAGATGTCTAACTAGGTTTGTTGCGGATAGGACAATTATTGTGATGGGATGTCCGAGAACTGTTTAAGAGAACTCAATCTCTTGCATTCGCATTAACGACTAAGGAAAACTTCGGAACAAAACTTCAGTCAGGATTGCCGGTCTCGACGGCATTTGAGCCCGGGACTTCCCGAGTCAACACTGTCGGTAGAATTTTATATTTTAAATGACTGATATTTTAAATGACAAATTGACAGTTGACACACCCTGTTTCTGGGTTACTCCTGCCGAATATGGACACTATTTTATTTCAAGTTGTAAAAATAGTAAAAACTGTAAGAAAATAAGTGCATAATTTGTCGTTTTAGGTGAATGTTTAGAAACATGCACGGGTACGGGGTACGGGCAACCCAAAACAGGGAGCGAAGCTACTTAATCAAGAGATGATCAAGGAATTGTACAAAATTAAAATAATTCCGGGCGTAAATATTTTTGGTGGTTGGGTTTATGGTACCATTAAAAGACTTTCGGCCGCTTGTTCTCGCATTCAAAGATGGTGCAATGTTACGAATTATCACATTATTGGGAGAAATAGCCACTCCTCCCTCATCCATAGGGTCACAAAAATCATTCTGTCTTCCTTGTCGAAGGGTAAGCCCAACAAAATTCGCAAGTCAATACATTTTCAAATTAATTTTACAAAATTAAATTAATTTTCAAAAATATTTATGCAAAACTAATAGTTATGCCCAGCAAACAAACTAGAAATGAAAGAATATATTATATATTATATAAGGAGGAAACATTGTAAGGCACTTGTAATTATAACACGTCTGTTGTGCCAAACACACAGTGATTTATTATTTATTCCATTCCATGTGTACTCTCTACCTGCATGATTTTTGTCACGAAATTTCAATCAATTTCCATGTTTTCCCTTTTTACTTTTCCTTTTTGTTTTATTAGTTTATGTACCAACACCACGTGATGGAGGCAATCTTGTTTAATGTGAGCTATATATTGCGCTACAAACACAAAACAATGTTAACTTTTGTGCATTAAACCTAATTAACATGGGACTACAGAGTGTAGTGGAGTGGGGAAGAACTTAGGTCCGAGACTTACCAAGACAATCTCATCCTTGACCGACTTCTGTTTGCGTGGTATTATCCAGAAGAAGCATTCTTTGAGCACGAGAAGCGTCGTTATGAAGGTGCCGTAGATAACGTGCAGCAGTAAGTAGACGACTTCCCCAAACCTCATCGTGACCTTGGGAGGCTCGCCAGGCGAGCACTACTGCAACACACAAGAAGATGCATCTGTGGCGTGGGAGTCACATTCCTCGCACAGTACTCGAAACAAATTCTAAATTCAAAAAGCATTAGAAAATTTAGTTCAATTTTAATTCAATTGATTGATATTGCTTAACGTCTCATAATATTGCACTTTGGCTATTTGAGACGTTGAGTGGTGATAGATGAGGATGCAGTATGAAGAGAAGGGAGGAGGGGAAACCCGGTAGCGACACGTAGCCTACTTCTTTCGAAAATTACCAAGGGGACCAACGGTTTAACGTCCCATCCGAAAGAACGGTGTAACCTTGACAGTCATATAGGTTCCTTCAGTAACCCGGACTGCCGAGTAGACGTCGAGGAGAACAAAGCCGTTATACTAGCTCTTGAACCCTCCATCTTCTCTAACCAGCGATATACGTGAGTTTCATGGCAGTGCGGTCACCCACTCTACCCCTGACCACGCCCGAAGGCTGCTTAGCTTCGGTGTTCGAGTGAGAACCGGTTAAACGGCCTCGGCTAAACCACTGGCAAATTTAATTCAAGATTGTCTTCAACATTGATCGATGAAGTTTAAAAGCACAGAACAACAAGCTCCAAGCTGTATATTTATGTGCTGTGTTGTGTGAAAGAACAGTTTGAAATGGTCAAAAACCATTTCGTAAAGACTAGTAATTTAATTACTAAACCCTAATAACTTATAATTAGTCACTTGAAGAGATCCACTTTGGGTAACGTAAATCTATGTGTTCCTTGAAGCAGGAAAAACATTCTCTCAATCAATTTTATGGGTCTATTTTTGTTGGTTTGCAATTAAAATGGGTTTCCACAAAATTTAAGCACACCATGACTTACTAGAAACCTTTTCCACTAGCGGAACCTCTCTTTCAGACATCATGATGATTTAAAACAAGTTGAAAATAATCTACGCTTTGTTATAAAATTTAACAAAATGTATATTTTTTAACTTGTAGTCTAATTATTTTATTTACCGGAAATATTTTTTTATATCTTAGAATAAAATAAATCGCTTTAGTTTTGCCTTGAATTGTCTCGGTGAGCAATCACGGTAAAAGTAGTTGAGCAGATCCAACCAATTAAACTCAAACTCTTCGTACAAGGTTATGTTCAGTTTGTATAAGAAAACTATTAAATGTTGTACACAAAAAGCGAGACAATGTTGAAGTGGATATGAAATGCTATTCAAGGAAGAATATCTGAAGTTCTTGTCAGTTATGATCACAGCGCGCTTGTTCATTGTCTACCGAGAATAAACCCTCAAGGGCAAAGCTGAGGTTCTTTATTGCCGTATGCCCGTCGTTGTACGTAAGTATAAGGGTATTGGTTTACCAGGTGCAACCCTGTCCAGGTGACTGAGTCCCCGCATTCGCTCAATGACGACAGGACACTTTCAGTTGCTTTATAAATAAATAAATAAATAATTTTTTTATTTAGAGTCTGCCCACTCAGTTATATAACTGATTTTCAGTGGGGGACTTTAAATCAAAGCGCCAGCACCTGAGCCGAGCAATCGACGAGTGGGTCAACCAAATCGATATTTAATAGGAAATATAGCAATCAGTGGTATGGCAGTGCGAACACCGCGAATCAACGCCAGAATCAACAAGGCCCATTCAGAACAAACTCTGAAATTATATGTGCTTCGTTGCTAGGACGGCTCCAAAGTCACCGTTTACAAACTCCTAAGACAAGAACTGATGGATAAGTCCAAATCAGAGTTAAAAAACTTCTGACTTTAGCGGGAATCGAACCCTGGACCTTCTGCATTGGAAGCAGATACGCTAACAACAAGACCAACGAGCCACACAACATTGCTTTCATTGCTTTCATTGCTTTCTTTCATTTCATTGCTGCATTACTTTCATTGCTGTGGCGGGAATATAAATTTGGCTGTTTAGAAAGAATGTGGCCAAATCATATATGATACGGCATTTCCAAATTTCAGATAAAAATCCTCTGTATAATCTTCGGAAACAACTTAAATATTCTTTGTGTACGGTATAGTATATTTACGAGTAGTTATTAAAGACAGTAAGTATAAGACTCCATGCTCTATGGGGCTCAGCTCTCTAAACGTTACTGGGTTCAGGCTTGCAAGACGGCAGTTCATTTAAAGAATAGGTGCCCGGTTAGAACCATCAAGAACATTTAAAAAAAAATGTTGGCTACTCTGATACGTGTGCGTATCAATGATATTTAACATCTATAGTAGGCTAGATCCCCAGTCTCAAATACGTCCGCACAGGCGCGAGCCTACCAAAAATTGAAGCGTCAATCTGACCTATTCAAGATGGCGATTTGGCGTTTCAATTTATGCCTGACATTATGTTTAAAAAAAGTATTTTTCTAGATTGTCTTGATACGGTTTTAGCTTGTGCAGCATGGGAATGCACAAACAGAAACAATAAGATGTTATTGCATAAGGGAATTTAGTAATCATTTGATGTTAATGGCTAATATGCTCACCTGTCAACCTGACAGCCATCTTGAAAAAATATTTGGGCTACAAATCACTACAACCTACTTTAACATACAAACTGACCTATTCAAGATGGCTTCTAATTGACACGCCAGTGGACCAATGACTGGGGATCTAGACTACTATTGTTAAATATCATTGGCGCGTATCTAGAGTCTAAACAGCCATATAATGTTTCAAAATCTTTGGATGAAAATTAGAGATCAAAAAGTGATCCAGGTTAAATCCTTGCATTCTGCATTGAAGCCAGGATTGCCCGAGCTCATCCAGTTACATTATTTTCATTATTGTTTGTGACTTATAAGCTATCCCCAATAGGCCTATAGGTTCACCTTAGTAGGTTCTAACCAGCCATCGTCTCGAATAGAATGAAGAGGTGTAGGCATATCTCTGTGGATAGGAGTAGGCTACTTACCGAGGACCAGGTGTGTTCTTCACCTAAAGTTCGCTATCATGAGTTACTGCATGGCAATTTAAATAAGTAGGCATACCGATCATAATCATTTAGATTCTTCAACCGGGAGTGATGTAGTATTGTAAGCTTTTATTATACAACATACCAGTTTCTTTTGTTTTTTTAAAAGTGTATATATTTTAATCATTCGTATTGGTATTATTACTTGCATGTAATTACACATGGACTGTTTTATGAGACAATGTAATAATCTAAGACAAATAAAGGACTCATATACCCATATGAATGCCGTATTTAAGTATTATCACTACTGATCATATAAGCAACCAATATTTAAACTATACAAATATGAAAACGTAAACAAATACTGCTGAAGAGAAGCCTGTATATTCAAATGAAAAGAAAACGTTAAGTAGGCCTATTGTGTGCGTGCGTGTAAGCCTTTAATATATAGTGTAGGTCTTCAAAACACTTTTTCTTAGGAATGCTGGTTGTATCGGTGGGCTTGTTCAGAGTTGTTTTTTTCTGTGTAACTCTCTTCAGGTGACTAACTATAGGCAAACCATAGTAGTAGCCAAGGAATGTCCTCTATGGCTTTCTAAGGCCAATCACTTAGGTAACCTTGGAAAACCGTCTCAGTTAGGACTGCCGGTAGCTGGTGTCAAACTCCTCACCTCCCGTATAAGTCCCGACTACCTCTATCGGTGGGTGTTGCAAATGTCTTCTAGAATTTTATGAACACAATTAATGGTCCGTGATAATTTATTGAAACACCAGCCACATATTAATCACCTTGTTTTTATACTTTCTATCTCTTGCTTTCAAAATAGCCAGCCAACTAGGATTAGCCTAGATATCTAATGATTTTTATATTATTTAAGTTTTTTAAAGCATTTCGATCTACTAATTGAATTTAAATGGTTATTATATGGGTCAAATATCACTTTGAAAGTAGCAACATCGTATTGTTGACCGATTAACTTTCCTCTACAATGCTGATGCTGACCAATATAGGAACACGTTTTTACTGTGAGTATCTTCCGACTTTCTCCTAGGCCAACACACCTGACATACTTGACATATTACTGCCAGACAGTGAGGCTAATCGAAACAGGTTGCTACTTGCTCGTGTGATGTGCCAGTTGTTTTTTTACAACACGGACTTCAAATCATGACTCGTCATGTGTGTACGGCTAGAAGATAAAGAAATAAATCTATGAATAGGAGGTTCGAAGAAAAGACACAGATTTCTGTCCGGGCTCTGAACTGAGTAAAGCTAACACAGGTGTTTCGACGAGAGACTTTGATTCGGGAGGTTGCCAGTTCGACTCCTGCCCCCAGCAATCTCGGCAAGGGTATTTTATGGTTGCGGCGGTCGAAAGACAAACCCTAGTCTACCTCAACTATCCCCACACTCAGTCAGCTGTAAATGAACAAGTTGTCATATTATCCTTTTTTATAAGAAAATTAAGGAAATCGAGTGGGTGACAGGAGCTTTACTTTTTTGAAAATGTGTGCATATCTGTTAATTTCCCATATTTTGCGATAAGACAAAAGAGCCAAATCTCAGCCCTAATCCTAAACTCAACTCGGTATAAAGTTATTTTAAAGCCATGTTTATTGTACTTGAACAGTAGAAAAGTGAAATGTTTCGTTTGTAAAACGTAGAGATTTCGCTATAGAATATGCATATATTTTTAATTAACATAATCGTAACACAACATCTTGGCAACCAAGCATAACACTAAACATAGCTATTCGCTCGGTCAGGAAGTATCCGACGTAGGCCTAACTATATAGAACTTTGCAGAGTTTTCAATAAAGCATACAAGGAGCCCTAAATTTTGTGTTAATCAGTCACGAAAAAATTAACAAATATGCTCGATTTTGACATTTTTAACAATTCCAAAATCGATAAAATCAATTTATTTTTTAATTATCATTTGATTATAAATTATAGAAAAGTGTGACAATAGAGCCCTTCATTTTCGCTTCCGTGACAACAGTGTCCAAAATGTCAAATATCTGTGGTGTTGGTCAGCCGAGTGATCAGGAGTTCTACTAAAACAAACCGTCATACAGTCCTCGGACATTCCCTGCACATTTACCTAACCTAGTCACCTGAAGACGGGAGTACCGGATTAATCTGATGTGAACCCATGCAGTGGGCATCTTCACGAAAAAGTTTTTGTTTTTAGTTTAGAGCTGTGCACTTTCCTGCCTCCTGGCACAAAATAGGTTTTGTGTTGGGAAATAAATAACGAATATAAAATCAATCAATGAGCCAAAGAAAAAGTAGTTGATGTATTATAAGTCTGCATTCTTCCGAGGCTTCCGTCAAGCGGGGTGTGTGGGTGAACATTTACTGATCTTGAATACGAAATTGTCATGGCTAATTTACAAAAGATGTTTTATTCTTTGCTAACAAATTCTAAAACGACAAAGCTAAACTGACATAGTTTGTT
The DNA here is from genome assembly GCA_024449915.1 of Sweltsa coloradensis. Lineage (NCBI taxonomy): Eukaryota > Metazoa > Arthropoda > Insecta > Plecoptera > Chloroperlidae > Sweltsa > Sweltsa coloradensis. Next base: position 1,010,831 of record JAMZAV010000160.1, read on the forward strand.
GTCAGTGGGAACACCTTACTGTCGGTGAGAATTAAATGCAATACGGCGGGCGGGCTAGTGATGTAAGTACAGTATGTGGCACTAGTGTTGTGTAACTAGTAAAACAATTGAATGTCGCCTTCACGCAATACTCTCCGGTTCTACACCCCACCAGCAACCATCACTGAATGGATTTCCAACGTTTCCCTCGGTCAAACGGCGAATGTTACAAAACAGTCCTCGGACTCTGACATAACCTCTGAACGATCTCTCACTGTGGTGATAGTGTTCCTAATGAGAGGTCAGTTTCCTGAAGAACGTTACCCACGCTAAACAATGTATTTCAGTGGCGGATACAAGGGGGGGGGGGTGGAGCGTTCGCCCCTGAATTTTTGTTCGCTCCCTGAATTCTTCAAAAATAAAATATATCATATTATTATTGTTCCATAATAATTTATTATTTTATTGTGCAAACACCGTAGCGAACGGCATATATTACAAAAGTATATATAAAAGGCAACCCTATAAATTATGATAATCACGTAGGGCGGTAGGGGAGAGAGTGTAGTTGTGTGTGGAGTTGTGTAGTGAAGTTGGATCGGGATGTGATTGTGCACGCTACAGCAGGGCACGGCCCGTTGAACTACAAGGTCTGAATTGGTTTCAGCACTTATGCTGTGAATTCTAAGCTCGACATGAGACAAAACAAATTGACACAAAGTACATTGTTTCGGTATTTCATTCAGCCCACCACTTTCTTCTAAAACGCAAAAATGCACTGTAAAAACCTGATTTTCAAAAAAGTTCGCGGGCTCTGCCCCCCCCCCCTTGCCTTTCCCACGGATGTAAATGAACGCGCGAATCGCCACTTCTAAGATTATGTCCTAGATCCACTACTGATGTATTTGTGCACAGCCTTATAGTTTACTGCAGGGTTGTGTCAAAATCACAACAAAACTGGAATTTTATATCATAGCTACCGTTCACATATTGACTGGCACATAAAGATGTATTATATTATAAAGGTATGTAATCTTAAAAATATAATATAATATATACTTATAATGAGCACACTGATTGCACGTGGCCCAAGCAAGAGCACCGGTAAGTAGAGCAAGAGGCTCTGAGTTCGATGCCCGGCCGGAGAAACGGTTTTGTACATTTGATACCGCACAACAATATAGGATACATATACATTTAATTTATCTTGGGGAACCTGACCGGGGTTCTTCAAAGGCATGGAGAAGGTGCTTGTGCATGGAGTTCCTTCCTTGCTTGCGCATTATTACCCGGAGCAAAGCTTGGCGGTGGCGGTAATCTAGCGAGGGACCTCCCAAATCAGTGTCGCACTTTAAACCGGTGTCATCATAATAATAACTGTGTAAAATGCACAATGTTGTAATTGTATGATAACTTTTTCTACGTCGTTTGTCAATATAAATCGCATTTTAAAGAAGATAAAATGTGAATATATTGCTTTTATAATATTCCTTTAAAACAAGTGTGCTGTAATTTTTCATAACTCTCCTGGATGTGTACTTTATTAAGTTTCTATACACATGATTAGATAGAAACGTGGCGGGATTATTTCGCGAAGTCAGTGCCAGAGAAAAACAACTAACAGAATATTGTGATATTGTATATAGCTAAGTACTCACGTATTTAACAGTATCCAATTGTAACTTTAGGCGAGGCGAAATCAAGTTCTTGAACTTAAGAGAAATGCAATCATACTAACTAAACACATATTTGCCATGAGTTTCTACAAACCGGAATGTGTTACACGGACTACACCAAGAGACAAAAGTCTTTCGACTGCTTTCTAACGAAGTTACCATAGAAATGAGGCTTAGAATCTTGTTAATGGTCATCCTCGCTAATTCAAATAGTTGTTCTGCTGGTACGAAGATTCTGATTGGATAACGTGTTTCTACCGTAGCGCCGTAGAGGTTATGTAAGCTGAAGCTTTCTCCCCGACACTTTAGAGTTACCTACCTGTGTCTGAGATGCCTTGCCGTGTTTAACAGACTGAAGGAGGCCAGCTGGTGGTTCTTGCTTTCCCACGTGATTAGGCGGGGGGGGGGGGGGGGGCAATTGCACTCTTGCCTCCCCCCCCTTCCTTGACCGGCACACTGCATTAACACATTGTTGTGTGGTGCTAGTTCCATCTTTGCTTACTTACTTCGTGGTTACTAGGCGAGCTCAAAAACATATTTCTGAATAACTGTTACGTCAAGATTTGCAACCTTGTGTGCTGTATTCTTCGCGCAATCTTCATCATTGAGTTATTATCTGACGATCATGGATTCAAATATATGTCTATAGACATATCATCTAGAAAACTGTCATTATTAACTATTTTAAAACACTGCTACACTGGTGAAATGGTAGATTAAAAAAATAAAAAATAATAATAATAATAGTAATAATAATAATAATAATAATAATAATAATAATAATAATAATAATAATAATAATAATAATAATAATAATAATAATAATAATAATTAATAATATATTATTTTTTAATTTATATTTTATATATTTTTTTTCTACAATATGTAAGTATCCTTTCGATGTCCCAATATATGTACAATATAATAAAGAGCGCATTAAACCAGCTATCGTTGCAAATGTGAACTGCAACCGAAGGGTTCATAAGACATTGTGATAGGATAGAGACATGGAGCAAGGTTGGGGAGGTATTATGGTTTACCATTATTATCACAACGAAGAAATACCACCCCCCCTCCCCCCGTGTTAAAGCGATGAAATGTTCGCTATCACCTTTAACTCCTGCCTTTCTATTGCATGTTCTGTGACGACTATGTGCGCTTGGTGCAAGCTTTAGGTCTTCTCAACATTAAGAAAATACCAGTAAGAAACTATTGGGAAGAGTTTCTGACGGCTTTATAAAATTTGTCTCACCTGTAATGACTTTTGAGCAATAAATTACCCGTAACACGCTACCCGTTAGTCAGTCCGTTTGGCCCTGTGTCTCATCTCACGAAAAAATACTGAACACGACGTCCGAGTGACTTTAAGACTTTGTTGACTTTGCCCTTCAACAAGGATGCAGCATACCTTGGAAGTTAGAGGGCGGGGCTAGCCCCATAGAGTTGGGATAATTATGTGCCCGGCACCTCCACCATTTAAACACTGCTTGACAATGTAATAAGTTATTTTTTAAGTCTAATAGATTTCGAAAGTAAGGTTGTGGGTTTGGATGAGTCAGGGAAAGACAGACAATCAGCTATAGGCCTACTATTATGAAAAAATAGACATATTTGCTATTGTTGACAAATATCATACTAGTTATATTGGTTTGAGACATATCTCTTACATACATTATACAGTTACATTGTGACACATTTCATGAGTTCAAACCTTAGCCTATACATTCATAGGTTTATCATGTATGTTATTATTTCTAGCTTTAGGAAATATTATGTCTTATAAGTTATTAAGGACATATTTTAAACTTAGGTATGATGTCATGATATACTGTCCAGTTTATTATTGTAACTGGTTTTTAAAGCAATGATAAATAAATATACAGATATACATAATATACACATATGTGTTAACATACATATATACATATAGACTTGTGTAGTCATACGTTTCTTTTACGTGCAATGAACAATCCATTTTAGCAAGTTAGTGCACGGCTCAAAGCAAAACTACTTAAACAAGAAATAGTACTCACATTTACACTCAAACCGTAATTTGGAATCATAGAATCATAAAAATTTCGTCACTGATTCACAAAGGCATTTTAATGTGTAACTAATCATTAAAAAGAATCATGTGTGTACATTTATGAAAATTGGGCAAGATACCAGTAATAATTGCGTTTTGAGATTAGGCCAAGTTTTTTCTTTAAACATACAGTATTTGAAAACTGTTTGGACTATCAGAAGCCCGCTTGCACTTGAATAAATAGCATCTGATGCAACAAATCCTCTGTCTTGCCTTAAATTCATGGATGTATATCATACTTTACTGAAGCATAGGATAGCGTTTAATGTGCCCACTTTGGTTAATCGCATACAATAGTCGCATACAATAGTTCATGATATGAACGACCCATACAGTTTTATACAGAGTAAAGATCTTTACCAGCTATTCAAACAATACGTGGGACACTAAATCATTTATTCCTTGGGCAAAGTGATGTAATGGCTATTGAATTTTAACACGTTTACTAAAATAGTCTACATATTACTCGTTATAAGTTTGCTCTTAATTATTGTTCACTATTATAAATCTGTTCCATAGATATTATATATTGCATAGATACCTGCAAACAATTAACTTAACAAATACATATCTATAAGACACATCTACTTTTTTATTTGTAATTGTTTAGAAGCACTTCAAGTTTATAATCTAATCACCCTCATATATGTACTATTTCCAATTTAAAATCAATTAATCTGTGTAGAGTTGAAGAGTGATAGCTTTATAATATTTCCAAGCCGTGCATGTGTCATGAGCCACACATTGGTCATTTCGTTTTATGTCAGAAGTGACAAATGGCATGTCCTCGTCTGTCAACTGCAACTCTACACCACTCTGTAAGGTGGCACTAAAAGGAAAGACAGTATATAACACTGCCAACCAATGGGAAATGGGAATACCAAGATAGATTGTATTAGAAATGGAAACACATACACATTGTCTTATTTTTAAAGTTGCATATAAGTGAAAATCAATTTTTAAATAAAACGTGTTCGGTCAATAAAATCAAATTTGCAATTTATAAAAATTATATTGATTTAAAAGTAGTGTGTAAAGTGTGGTTCGGTTTGATGGTTATATATGTATATTTTAAACATTTATTTAATTGTCTTACTGTAATTTACTACAACAATGACCATTTTGGTAACATTGTCTTTATTGTGTATTTTGTTTAATGATAATAATTTAACTTAAATAATTATTATGATGTTTTGTTTGACCTATTGTCATTGATTTCATGGCCTACTTCTTCACCACGTTATTAATATGAAACGTTGAAATTGAGTAGGCCGCGACTTACAAAGATGTATACTCAATATTATGAATCCTGTAAGTTGTTGCAGTATTTTCAATTAACTTGGAACAGTAGATTTAGAGACAACACTCATCTCATATTAAATAACACTGCAATTGGTAAAGTTAATTGAAAACGAATTCATAAAGATTAAATCGTAATTTAAAATTGATTAATGAGGCAAGGTTCGAGGTTGCACTCTTTATTGCAATTTTAAATAACAGATGTAGAGTGAGATATTGTAATGAATCAACCCCAGTACTTATACCAACATAAGACCAGCAACGTACTTTATTAGATGAAAGTTGATAATCTACTATGTGTGTCTGATTCGCATAATATGCATGTCAACGTTTGAAATGTAACAAGACTCAATGTCAAAACACGTAGTGTTCACCATGTGCCAGCCAATGATATGCGACCTATCAGGTGTGCTACTTTGTGTCGACATATACCATCGAATTTCGTTTGGCTGCTAAATATTGCTTCAAATTAGGGTTGCAAATATCTGTCTGTTTCAGTTTATTTACTCGGCATTGAAAATAATAATTGATGCTCGTGAATGCTGTGATCTATATAATGCTAAGAACGCATTTACAACTACACAGCTCATCACTAACAATCTACTTTGATAACTAAAAAAACACACTTTGGATGTTATTTATGAGTTATAAGCGACTCCGTTGTCTCAATTTGGAAACAAACCATAAAATAAAGAAACCAACACGAAATTTTAGCCGTAAAACTAAACCCTATGAAGTGAAACCAATGTACCATCAACTTGAAACTTGAAGTAGCTATTGTAAAGACGGCACATGGTGACTGCTCAGATCGTAGTTCGAATGCACAACTACGCAAGAAAAGACTTTTCTCCTCACGTCGCTTCATGATATTTATATCAAATAAATTATTCACGATTATTATATTTACTAAAAATAAGTTCGGTTCGTTTTACCATAACCCTTTGTTTGTGACTGGTCAAATGATGGTATCTGATACTGCGTGGTATTGTGTTGGTTTATTGTGGTCGTTGTGCTACTTGGCCCGCTTGGCCTGCTGGAGGCAGCGGGTTAGCGGGGATCTGAACAGGAGGTGGCGCCATCATCTGGTACTGGCCTTGGTTCTGTGGTGTCTCGGGCATAAACTTCACTACGATACAATCACAACAAACACATACAGTCACATTTAACTACAAGAAGGTGTTTGCTCATTTCACCATTGTTTTATTGAGCTAGAATTAAGCGGTGTTGACCGGTACGTTAGTTAGTTCATACTATAACGTTTCCTACCTGCCAAAACACTTTGTCAAGCTCAAAAAAACGATCAGTTAATAGCAAACAAGTGCATTTTAAACAATGACTTGGTTCTTTATTGGCTCAGGTGTGAACTTACATGTGTTATTGAGAATAAACAACCGTTTTGATAAAATATGATGAAAAATAAAATCATCATACAAAATGTAGTCACATTACCATGTCTAAAGGCACTTTCGTAAATTTGGAATGGTTTTGCTTCTAAATTTGGTGTGAAATGAAGTGGAACCGGTCAACTAGCATCGTGTCTAACTATTAACCTGTCACACACAAAAAACAACCAAAATAAGCTTGGTTGACATTCAATATTGTCTCCTTGAATGAATGTCGCTTCTGATTTGGTACAGCTATGATGGCCAAAGGGTTAAATAACTCTTTATTTCTCTCAACCACATGTAAGTCCTGGAAACCTGTGTACCAAAACAAGCTCGGAAAAACAATTCTACAACAGCGTTACAGCCAACACCTAAATTCTGAAAACAATCAGAACAAAAATTAGATTTTTGTTTCTGGATGGGTAAAAGTGGCGATGTTAGTCCCCACGAGTTGCGTGATTTATAGGGAGGGTCTAGGGGATCACGAACAACACAGATAACACACAGTTATGCCACGGAGCAATCCTTACTGTGCACTGTCGGAGTGGGGTTACAAGATCATAACACACGTAGCTAACTAGGCATGCGAGTACATTTACAGATACACCACGACGATTGCTTTTGTGGGAGTGGATGAATCGAAACTTTGATTCCCTCGTCAGGTTTTAGAGGTGAAGAATGAAGAAATACCTTTCCAAAGTCCCTAAAGAATGTTAAAGCCAACTTGATGCAGGCATGCAATAGTCCAAATACTTGCTACCATTGGATTATTTTCATCCTACATTATCTCCATTGCATACTTTAAGGAATCACTTATTCTACTTCGTAAACTAATTGTTTCAAGAAACATACGCAGTGATTTATTAGTTAATCCGTTATTGATTTTTTTATGAGATTGGTTTAGTAATTTTTTAATATAATCAGTCTAAAACATTAAAGAGATCAATAAGTGAATGCTGAATCAAATGTATCATGCTCATGACAACGAGTATAATGACAACAAAAAAACAAAAAAGGTGTGTAAGTGTGATAAATGTGTATTAGTGCAAAGCAAAAATATGCAAAACACATGATGAGTCATGCAAAAACCACTCTAGGTTCACTGAAGTATATCAACATTAACAGGGACCCAACAGTTCCCTCGTCGGATGAATACACCAGTGAATAACAGTTGCAACTCTGTACTACAAGATTTAGCTTGGAGTACAGTTTCAATGTGCTTTGTTCTTAAAGAATTAAACAAATTACCATTATAATTAAACACAAATTAAAGTGTTTGACCATTGACAATGCATACAATCTCATTCAGTAGTAAGACATATCACAGCCATACATTGGTTAGTAGTAAAGATAAGCTTAATAACATAAAAAGATTGAAAAGACTTGAAGACTCGAAGTCAAAGATGATTTCTGAGTGTCGTTGATAGTTTTCCAATCAAGACTGACGACCCAACTGTCAGACTTCTACTCACATCTTATGAGTGCGTTCAATTTAACGATTGCTTTGCTATAACTGTCCATTATAGCTTATGCGTCTACTATTACTATAATCTCTCCATAAGAGTTTAATATGCGTCTACTATTACTAATATCTCTCCATAAGAGTTTTATTGTATTCGCCAGCTTACTGGTGAGACGAAAACAAACACTTTGAGCAATGGAAGAATCATAATTATGTCTAAGGCAAATTTGACTCTATAATGATTTTGATTTAATATAATTGATAGAACAGTAATTAGCAAAGCAAAATCAAAGGCAAATTTTCACTTATTGTATGCAACTTTGTCTGTTAAGTTGACTGAAAAAATTCTTGGAACTACCAATTCGTTTAAGTAATATAATTATTGAGTAACATTTCATGGACATGCAACCATGTAACACATTTGATGATGACAGGTGACATACATAGTGAAATAAAATCCTTACAAGAGCATGTAACACTTATTTAATACTGACTAGAACGCGTCTATATAATTATTTCATTTTTCCAAATGCTTTAAATTTTAAGGCATTTCAAGCAAATGCTTAGAAATAAAACCCGTTGTAGCCTCTTCCATCTTCTACTTAGTATGTATGTACAGGTTAATTTCAACAGAAAACTATATTTCTTAGGTACTAGAACACCACCCAATAACCAACAACATGGCTGAAACTTTTAAACGTGTGCGTTTGTTTGTGTGAAAATGGCGATTTAAAGGTATTGCAACTTAATAGCGATGGAAACTATATTACGAAAGTTAATACTTATAAATTGCCATTCTCTAAAATAATGAACATACCCGTACACAATGATTGCTTAGATAATTGAATGTAAATCTACTGTTCCAATGCATTCCATTGTCTTGATAGGGTTGCAATCCTTTCAATTTCGTAGCTTGAGAGACTATACAGTGTTACGTTAGTTTTCCGAGCTCTACAGCTTCTATACATATTTTGATCAAATCAATTTATTCTTCCGTGTCCCACCCCGTCCCCCCCCCCCAAAAAAAAAGAAAACTAACGCAACACTATATTTACCTGTAACATAACAAATCTAAATTCTAATTAAAGCCTTTCTCAAATAGGACAGAATCTTCTAAATTTTGTTTTCTTTCTTTACATTAATGGCAGTGCACTCACTCCCTCTTTATTGATGTGCAAAGAGCATTCCACGTCTACGCCAGTACATCTCTAACAGACTTCCAAGTTAGATGTTTCTTCTTCTCAATTAACATTTCTTCATCCGTTAGCAGCCTAAATCGCAATCGGAACATCATTTCACGCTTGGTTGAACAATTCCCAGGAAGGAAAACTTATCAGCGTAAGTCTTGCTATATAGCAGTACATCCTCGCCTTAGTTATGACATGCCTAAGTATAGTGAGTGATTTATAAGTATCAATTTCCAAATTCCATTTGCTGAAATGTCATAGACTATAATATGGGAAGTTTACATGGATTTTTAATCTTAGATTTTAAAAAGAAATTAAAGATTATTTTTCGGATATATCGGCTTTATTTTTAGTTGATCCAAGCTGTAAAAGAACAAAGTCAATTTGGAATTACTAAGTATTTGAGGTAGCTGCTTTACTCTCTATGATAACTGTCTAAACTGAATCTGTGATACAGGCACACACAACTGCATATAACTTTTAGTTTGGTGTGGACCTTATTAAGATTCAAAACTCCAATACTTCAATACTTGCAAACTAAGATATCTCATACTATATAATATAATATTATATTATTGATATATATTATTATTATATTGAGAAAATACTGACAGATTAGTAAAGATTGAGTCAGACTAAGCTTGTTCTAGCATCATTTTTTGAAATTTTAAACCAACGACTACCTATAGTGTCATGTCATTTAATGGCACAGTAAGTAACAATTCTAAATCAAAACTAAATCTCCATTTTGACCATCAACTAGACAGCACGGCTAAAAATTACAACCGAGAACTGTGTGATACCATACAACAATAAAGAGTTACTTAATTTAAAAAAAAATGTGTAATGTCAGCAACGTAATTATAAATAATTTCTTTTCCTTTAAATTGTGAAAAAGAAAACTGTCCATTATGCACCTCAAACTACGAGTCATGATTATAAAATCAAACAAATTGGCACTTATGAGTTGTGCATTTTATCGATTTTATATCATGGCAATTTTTATTACAAAACTATGTGGAATGTGATTTTTATATTAGTTACGAGAGCTGAAATTTTAAAAAAATGTTAGTGTCACCGTTCAAACTGAAAGAGGCTTGTAGCACAGGCTAAACGCAAGGATAGTTACCACTTATAGTTACACTGAATGTACAGTAGAATCACAGTAGCAGTAATCTGCACAACCAATACGTTGTACTAGAATGTATATCACCTCAATGAGGTGACATGAGTCGACTAGGTATGCATATCACCTGAATGAGGTGACATGAGTCAACTGGGAGTGCTCTTGGTCAAGCAGAACACTCACCAGCCAACGTTGTGCTTCAGTATGAGAACGCAGCATACATTCTTAATGACCAATGAACATTTGTTTTTATACTGAAGCACCGAACACTAATTTTCAAATGGTGATACAGATACAAACCTGCTGTCTTTAACTATTTCACATCAAAACATGCCATGCAAACATGCAAACATCATACGTAATACATTTCATGAGCATGTGTTATGTGTCGTCCGATAGTGTACGGTATTTGAGAGCATTCAAGCTTCTAGTTTGGAAAACTTACACCCAAGGTTTGTTTCGGATCACTATGCCGCCAATAACATTGACAGTTACTCTAGGCCTAAACACATTATTTTACATTTCACGATTAAAATAATAAAAAAAACATTGTTAAACTGTCATGTATGTTAATAGCAAAATGACGATTCATTCTATTCAAATATGTTTAAATTCAAGGAGTCCACAGAGACTTACCAGTCTCATTAACAAAGAATCAAGTTATTGGTAATTATTTCGAGAGAAAAATTATAAATTAGCTTTGTTTACTCATTCATCAGTTTTAAATTTTATAATAACAAACAATGAATCGCGAAATAGTGTTTCCTAAATACAATTTACAGTTTAAATCAGTAAATGATCGTGATTGCATTACATTGACGACACGTTCATACATACATGAAATGTATTACTTTAAACAACGTTCATGCATTTGGAAGAAGTAGAAGTTAGTCCCAGCATTGTTTTTAAAGAGTTAGTAAAACTAGAAAAATGTAATTTTATCTGGTGTCTAATATGTGGTGTGTTCACAAATCAATCTTGACAAATGTTTATATGAATAATTGAGAAGAGGAAGAATTCGAGTTTTTTGGGGAAAACAATAATTTTATTTCATACTGTATTTTGGCATATGTTTGAAGTTCATTGTTTTGTTTTTTAGGGGGGGGGGGAAGGTTTTGAAACAAACAAAGAAAATATTGCTGTTCTGTTCTTTGGATAAACAAGAGTATCAGTTTTAAAATTCATTTGTGAAACGAGTAAAATCATGTGTCTGGGTTTTTCTCACAGAAAACAATTAAACATTTACCAGTACCTGTAAATTTGATTATTCTTTCTCGCATATTTTGATTTGTATGGAATTGTGTAAACCGGTTGCATACACGATGAGGATATAAGTAAGAGTTTGTGACTCCCTCGCGCCGAGAAAGCATAGTCTTAATGAAGCACCGTTTTAACGGCCTGAGAAGCTAAACTGACAGGATACCTATTTTTAAGTAAGTCAAACAACTCAGCTTGGTATTAAAATAATGAAACATTTGCCATGATTAATTAATTATGAAACATAATTGTACGAGAAAAGGTTTAAATGCGCATGCATTGAATTAAGTACGATTTCTTTTCTACTGTGTGAGGTGTGAAGGGATACAGAATGTTTATATAAATCGTGTTGTGTACTTCAAAAACAAAATAACGTAATCGTTAGTAGCTTGTATGATGCAAAAATTACTACTACCTTTTGTTAAATTGTAAATTTGGTGCATGTACTAAAAATAAAATATTAAAAAATTCAGAAATCACTGCAATTCTGTTTAGCATCTTATTACCAATGGTATATTCTTCAAAATGTTATTAGATGAACCGAAAACGAATAACAAAAATATAATAATAAAATAAATAATAAAAAATAAAAATACATTTCGGGATCTAAAATTGTTGAAGAGATGTTTATATTAAACACACTTTTGGTACTTTCACTTAAACCAACAACAAAACATGGAACTAAAGAAAATAAAGCATAAATGGGATTACAACAAAATCGTGGAATTGTTTGTTTCTTGATTTGAACAAATATATCTGAGTGGTTTGTTTTATGAGTTGGAATAAATTGTGTGTGCAGTATTTATTTGGGAATTGAGATGACATTGTTCGCAAGATTCGAGCAGAAGAATGAGGCTACATGCTTACAATGAGTTTTCCTTCAGGATGAGAGGCAGCGACGTGTGAGAAACCGAGCTTATAACAAGGTCTAAGTGTAGATGCGTCTAGATTATTATCGGCTAGTTTATGCAACATACTCATAAATTCAATAAAATATGTGTAACAAAAGCAGCTTAGATGAAATAAAATCCGTGGAAGTAGTAAAATAAAAAACTTTGAAATATCGGACAACGAATGGATTGATATTTCACAGTTTTTCATTTGAAAGGAATTCTTCTTCTTTTTCGATTTCTTTAATAGTCGTTGAATAATACTTATATAGAGAATCGAGTTTGAATGTTTGATGCGTTGTGGGCAAACATATTCTATAAAATTGTGCCTTTCACAAAAATCTTCTGAAGCTAGCTTTTTCAATTGAAATTTAATATAAAACTAACTTTATTGATGACCTACTGTGGCTGTATTTTACACAAAACGTGAGTATTGATTGGTTTTGTATACCAAATTAGAATAAAACTAGGTTTCCATGAATCATGAGATATCTGCTACTTACTATGGAAAGACAAAAATACATTAATGTAAACGTAAAAACAGGCTTTCATTTCAATCCACATTAAAATCTACACATAATATTGTGTAAGTGTGAATGAGCGTTAAGCCAAAGCAATATGCCAGCCATCATTAATTGTTTTGGGATATATTTTAATGTTAGAGTTTCTCGACAAAAATAACAATTGTCGTATATGCCCAATACAAACATTTCTTCGTCTCTATCCATACAAGTAGTATAAGATGCATATTGAAGAAACCGGAAAATGTTACCGCATTCTTTTACCGACGTGCTTCCAATTTAAGAAAAACAACGCAAAAGAGAGGTAGGAAATAAATAATGTTTGTAATTTGTATCTCCGTTATAAAGTATCCTTTACTTGTCTGTTGGAAAAATAAACCGTCAAGTGTAAACTGCTTCAGTTGTAAACACAAGCTTTTTGTAACAGTTTCGGTGCACATATTTTACTGGCAGGGACCAGTTGTACGCTTTATATTGTTAAATTTTGCTACTAAATTGTATGTTTTTTGGTAGCTTTGCGAATATTGTACATGGAAGGTTTCCAAGACTTTTGCCTTTTAGTAAAACCATCACAACTTATAAAGGTGGCCCAGAACTACAGAACTTCCTGCAATCTAATTTTGTTTATTATTTTATAATAACGTATAAAGAAAGAAATTAGGACTAGAGAAATTAAGGTTTATATTTGGAAAATAACGTTTAAGATGGTTTGGGCATATGAAGAGGATGGAAATGGATAGGATCCCAAGACGAGACTTCGAAGCAGGGGAGGAAGGTAACAGAAAAGTAGGAAGACCGAGAGAAAGATGGGTAAGATTGACGTAGAAGAGCGTGGTGAATCGTGGAACCAGGCGATGGAAGTGAAGCTGTGGGAGGACTGGAAAGGATGGAAAAAATTATTGGAGAAGCAGATGCATGATGAGGACAAAAATGAAGATGACGATGAAGATGATGATGATGATGAAGAAGAAATGCTAAGCCCGACAATCTCGGATACTCAGGATAAACCTACACCCATAATCGTTTTCGAAACTGTTTGTGCCGAAAGGCTACCAGTGTTACTTAAAAGCTTGTGTTTATCTGACCTCCTGCATCTGGGACCAATCTTCTTCTGAATGGTTTAAAAGAGTTGGCTTCTAAATCAGAAATACAGATAGAGATACATAGAAAGGTACATATACACAGGAAAGAGACAACAGATATTAGTACAAGCCAACAATCACATTTTAACAATCTGTACACAAATCTTAAAATTATTCAAAGATAACCAAAAGAATAGTTGATTCTTTTGAATGATTTTTATATTAATACTTTCAATATGTACCGTATTGAAATATTCATAGCATTAAAAAAATACTTTAAAGTAATTGTTGGCTTTATTACGAAACATAGATCACAGTAACTAGAAGGCAACATCGTAGCATTGATCTATTCTGCTCACCATAGGATTGTTAGGTTTGATATTGTTTCGTTTAACGGTTTTTTTTACATGAAGTTCACTATAAGAGAAAAACACAACAAAATAATAACAAATATATTGCAATTCAAGACACAGACACAGACACATAATACATATTATTATTTGTCAATTCTACACTGTAATATTTGTTCACTGGAACATTTATATCACAAACACAAAACGTATAAATTACTGGTTGTTTCAGAATCAGACATTCATGTCCGAAATTCTTAGACCAGAATGCCTCAAAATATAACCGTGACCTGACATTACGTGAAATGATTGTTGAAGAATAGAAGCATTGAACATATATTTTAGAGGCTTTTTATCATCTTAATCTCTACTCCAAAAGTTATTGTGTGTATAGTGGTGATGATAAATACCCTATTGACTACGTTGGGCGAGTAGTTGATTAAATTATTTTATACCAATTTGCACCAAAAGTGATAATGCTATTATGAACTATTATATAAATGCCATTCAGCTACGTTTGTTAATATACGGTTTTGAATAGATAGAATTAAAAATATGTCATCATTAAAATGTGAAAATGTTACTTCTATTGTATACCCTTTCTTTTTTATTATCTTATCGATCATTGTTAGAGTCGTATACCAAACGTATTGTGAAGTAGCTAGATTCAGTTGGCCTAGAAAGTGACAAACATTATATCCTTGCTACTAGTGGATGAAACTTTTTAAACCCTGACACACATCAAAGTTGCAGATTGACGTCAATTGTAGGGTTCATTTCACATTCTATCGAAAACTTGATACATCGTTTATACCAAACTTTTTCAACAAAGTATACCAACAGGTGAAAGTGAAATGTTACAATACGGTTATGTTTGGAAAGGTATTGATTGTTGCAATCTGGTCCAGTAAAACCGAAAATAAATACTGTAAAGTATTTTATATAAATGTTCCAGGGAGACAAGCAGAAAGCGAGTAGTACGTTAGGGCTGTAACGATTGTGGCTCTTCTGTATACACGAGTCTGCCAATAAATTATTTACTTTTAACTGGAGTGATGATGGCGAAAAATTTTTGAGAAATACTCTTAGCCTGCCCAAATTTTTGACAAAACCCAGACTTAGATTGAACGACTAGATTACGATATTTATACTATAATTTTTGTCTCTACATTATAATCAATAGCGTTGCGAATGTGGCATGCATTGTCATATAGAACATTGATATTGTAATATTATTATTTTGAATGAATCATTTGTTGATTGTTTTAACTACATCTTATCTTGTCCTTGTCTCTAGTTTCTTTCGATATGTTAAGTGATATTTTTTTTTCATAATCTGAAAGCGGTAGAAACGGTAGAAAAATAAATAGTTATCGTTTTTAATGTGCAAAAATATTGAATAACATATGATTATTCAACTGTATTTGTTTTTCAATTCGTACAACCAACAATTGTTCACCTCTTGTTTTTATTAAACCTGTCATTGTTTTATGCATGACCGATAAAGATGAACAAGAATATTCGACAAACAGTAATTTTAAAATTTTAAATTATAAATTACGACATATATATTTTTTGTCGTAAAGCAGGACCATGCTACTTGAACGCAACAAAGTATCGAAATTTTACCGGACAACGTACAGCATTAACACTCCCTCGCAATATACACACGTTTTAAATATAATTTATCACCCTTCGAACTTTATTTAGGTCTAATAAAAAGAAGTGTAAAATGTTGATTACTTACTTACGATAATCCCAAGTATAACCAAACCAATTACTCCCATAATAATCATCATCTGAAAGCAAAACACAATTTGATTAATGCACAATTGTGGATTCCAGACGAAACCAATAGAGAAGGAATACACGAGAAGGCAGATATTGAGTAGATTATCTGTTAATATTATTAAGGGGAAATAGAAAAAAAATTGAATAACTCTTAATTTGAGCAGTATTTTTTAATGTTTCATAGCTTAAAAGTCAACTTCAAAGATACCTGGTTTCTGAAAAACTGCCATATTCACACTTTTATTCAAGTTAAATATTTTTGACTGTTAGTTCTCTACTGGACAAACGGGAACTCCAATCTTGATAACACTTTCTCACGGATCTGCAAAATCTCTGAACAAGACATGTCATCATGTTGGGTACAATCGAATAATTATTTCTCATGAAAATAGCACTTTATATTTTTTGTTGTGCAGGAATTCAGAGAGAAGTACCAAATCCGCTCGTCCATTAACGGGACTATTTAAAGGTTTGCGTTCATACCTTTAGATTCTGCAGCCAGAATTTCCTCTTGAGTTTTCCTGCTTGCTGTTCAAACTGGGAGGCACCTTGTTGCAGAGCGTCTGAAAAACACCATTTCATGTATTAACACATTGTACTAAAACATACTTAAAAGGTTTGTGACATTTTAAGATCTTTTTGTTACCAAATGTACTGCTCAAACATAATCATGTAATTTTGGGACATCAAATCTGAAATTGCATTCAACTAGTGTTGAACTAAGTTCAAATGAAATGATACACAAATCAATTTTGTAACATGGTAGATTTAGTCTTGCTGATATAGCAGTTGCCATGTATCCAAATGCATCACCAAAGTGTAAAATGATATGTAATTGATTACAACTGTGAACAAGAAAATATTTTTTCTTTAGTCATGGTAGTTGTAGAACATGTGAGTCTGAATTCAGAGATTACCCTGAGCAAGTAAGTTGGAGACATGACATCTCACTCAGAAACTATGATGTTCGTGACACGCTGTCAAAACAATTGGCTCATCAATTGAAAATCCTTATCTTCCTGGGTCGATAGTAAGTCGGTTTGTTTGGATATGAGTAACACAACAATTTCAAGTTCGTTAGGTTTTATTTGCCTTGTTGCTACAGTTTCTGGGCCTGGTCATCATATTTTAGTATCCCAATATTTATTTATTTATTTATTGTTGTTTATCCTTGTTATTATTACATTTTTTAACAACAAGAAATATATATGTAACATGATTAGAGTATGGCATTAAAATAAATCGAACTAAATTATTTGTGATTTTACGAACTGAGCTACACACAATAATTATGTCAATAACTTGCAAGTATATTTTATTGCTCGATATTTTAGAGTTTCTATATAGTGTTCCTATCCTACTGGCAAGTATTATGCAGTAGGTATGGGGCCTTTGCTGTTTCTTCCAGCCGATTTTATGTTGATTAAGATCTCAGGCAAAATCTTCTTGTCACACACTATTAATTTTAAAATAATGTTTGTTTAACTGAAAAGAAACATTGTATAAAACATATTATGTTGACCAAACATACAGAATTTCAAATTCAAAGAAGTTAAGAGCTCACATTAAAAATAATTTTCACTTCATTCATGCCCAGAAATACGTTTCATCGCGCCTAAAGGTATAATGTTGCTTTCAGATAAACTAAAAATAAGTAAAGTTGTTGATTGAAAACATAGAATCGCTTCTACTCGCCTGATCTGGGCCAAGGGTATTGAGACCAAACTCGTGTTGATTATCTGTTTGAGCGGCACGTTAATGCTTGGTCCGTGTCAGGCGAAGTAGCTTGCGGTGTTTTCTCGGGGGCATGCATAAAGCAATAGGGTTGACAAGTAATCCCCCTACATTCACAGAGCTTGAACCCAGTCTCTTCGAAGAGTATATGAAATTAATTTCTCAACTTTAGAAAAGGTATTTAATTAGTTATTCAAGCTGCGAACTTAAAGTTTACAATGTATGTCAAACGGAACGATGTGTTGAAACTTGGATAAACTCGCAGCTATAGCTGAATGTTGCTAACTAAGTAAAACATCAAATATTGCGCTAAACTTGCAAAGTAATTTATGAATCCGGTTTCAGCATCTAAGCTAAGGTTGATAAGAGCAACCTCTTCTACATGAAAAGCTTGATCTTCTTTAACCGAGGGCGTTCTATATAGGAAGTGAAAGAAAATTGTACCCAAAATAATTCATTATTATTTTTTCGCTAACCACCTGTTTTAAACAGCAGGGTATTTGATTGGGCTATAGCTTACTATGTTGTTTGTATATTCTACTCTGAAACCCAAGCTGAAATTGAATTATAAATAAACGTTACACCTGGTTAAGTTTGAAATAATAAGAATGTGTAAAAACTGTAATGGTTTGAATCCTACCTGCTCGGTCGTCCAATTCCGACAGTTTTTGATCTCTCTCTAGAACCTTCTCCACGTTCGTTTTCATAATGTCAACAACCTAGAACCACAATGAAACATTAGTACAACAGTCATCATATCTAAGTGGTACTGGGGAGGAGTGGCTACTTTGTGGCCGTGCTTCACACAAGGGTGGAGGGGGGGGGGGGGGGTCAATGCGCTCCAAAAATAGCCATGTCTAATAAAATATGACTCTTCATTGCTACAATCTGAAATATTCTTGTCGTTTTCCTTTATTGAAAGTGAATTGGTTGAAACCGATAAGCTAAAGTGAGGAAAATGAGGACAGTTTAGTGTATTCTTTGTAAATCTTTTTTTTTATAACTGAATAGGAAGAATAGACGTTAAATAAATAGGGAACAATTCCCTTCTTCCTAATTACTTAAACCTTAATTACTACTCACTATACTGACGTCGTGTTCTTTTTCTTCGACCGACATATCTTTTCACATTTCAGAAAGCAAATTACGTTTCACCCACTCTACTCGTAAGCGCTTTAGTCTTTTTCAGGGCGATCGTTAAAACTACATGAAGTTTCATTGATATGGGGCAGTGCTTGCGTATCGACTGTTGGCACCTGTCAATATTACAGCTTGTTCCATGGGACACGTTTCCTAATGTAAGCATGTTTGAAAGAAACTTTTGACCGCACCGCAGGGTATAGTATTCTGCAATGATCGGTTTGTCAAGTGATTAGCTAATGATTACCAAACTCAACGTAATGTATCGTAGTGGTGTAATACATACACGAATGGTACGGGAAGATCGTCTGTTCGGTTCTTCCTCGGTCACAAGTCGGAAGAGACGGTGGAGTACTGCAGAAGGTGAACACTACTACTAGGAAGGTATGTACAAAACAATGAACGGAAAGTGCATGCTAAGTATACAGGCCTCACTTCACACAACTACCGCATATTGTTTCCATTAGCGAATGTATAATTTATGATAAATGCATAGCCTGACTGAACAAAGCTGTAGAACGCTGAAATATAATATTCTCTTTAATCGATACATCAAACGTTTCAATCAATAATTTGTGCCCAGCTGACAACTTCGTACATTTTAAACTAAACGCTTTGTCAATTTAGGATCCATGATGTGCAATACCAATAAATATTCTTCTGTGTGGAAATTAATATAAACTTCAGTGTAAATGCGGGAATCGACTGCAATACGGTTTAGATAGAGCACGTTGTTTGTTTCACAAAATAAATTTGTCTTATTGACATTAAAACTTTGTAGTTGGATGAGCGAAGCGAAGCTTCAATTTCACTGACCACCCCCCCCCCTCCCCCTTAAAAAAAAAATAGCTAGGGAGTTTGTTTTTTTGTATTTTTGCCTGTTTGTTAACGCTCTACTGGGCAAACGGCATGTGCGATCTTGATGAAAATTTGAGGGTACCTTCAAAATCTCTGAACTTAGACTTGCCACGTTTTCGGGTACAATCGATCAAATATTTCTTATGATTATCGTACTTTTACGATTTTTTCGATTTTTAATGAGATATTTTCGTGATATTTACTCGCGACCGGGCAAACGGCTACTCCGATCTCGATGAAACTTTATGGGTACGTTTAAAATCACTGAAATTATATATGTTATGATTTTAGAGACATTTGAAGAAATATTTCTTATAGAAATCGTACTTTTACGATTTTCACCCTATTTTTATACAATATTTACGTGATAATTGGGCCGATAATCAACCATAAAAGCTCATCCATCAACGCGACTGGAAAAGGCATTAGCGAAGCGGCCTATAGCTATGCTTTAATTTGTAATGAAAGCCGCATACAGCTTGTTTAACAGCAGCAGCTGTTTTAACAGCAGGGCGGCTCTGGTGCCAACTGGTTATTATAAAATAACCGGCTAAATGAAAAACTTAACTGACTCTCCAAAACAATATTTACATGGAACAGGGAGAAACGGCCTCTTATTGTAGATACTTGACAACATAACTTTGAAAACACATTTATTCTTCAAGATGGCGGTAAACGGCTAGACTGCAACATTTCCTGATTGAATCATACGATTCAAAGAGTTTCTCAGTGGATATGTCACTCTCTGATCTCAGTAAATATCATTGGGAAAACCTGTGGTGAGGCACTAAGGGACGCCGTTTGATATCGAATGTTTTGAAATTGGGTTCAATGTCAACATCGCAATAAAATTGTGATATCCGCTTGCATTTGACATCAAAAATAGAAAACAACTTGAAACGAGGAGCTAGGTTTACTAGCAGTACGCCGCGGGAAATTCACGAGAGAATTTATCAAGCCTTATTGAATCTTATTAAGCTTATTAACCGTTATTAACAGTAATTAACCTTAATCAATGTTATAGTTTAACAAGTAGGGTTTTATTTAAAACAATAAAACCCGGGACTTTATTTAAAGAATTCGTGTGTTTCCAACTGTATAATAATATCTTTTGAGAAAGTTTTGAAATCTTTTACTGTTAACCTTTATAGGTTACTGGTAAGTATACTTACCACTAATTTTCAAAATCTACACAATTAAATCTACCAGTTTTCCATCCTTTTAACCCGGGTAAAAAGCTGCCTTATTTCGTTCTGAATTAATAGAATTTTTCCGTATTAAATTCTAATGATAAGAAGAATTTTTGTAATGGTTCAAAAAACAAATTGTGTATCAAAACACAAAAATACACACATTTCCGGGATGTCCCGGATATTTTGTTTGCCTGTAGTAGATTCAATTTGAATGTGTAAAAAAAATGGAAAAAAGGAAAAATTGCAAAAAAATCTAATTTTTGAAAAAAAAAAAAAAATTGGATTTTTTTTCAAATTTGATGTCAATTTGGAATCCAAAATCAGCATTTTATTCCTAGAAGATCAAGGGAAAAAATAAAAAAAATCCAAAATTCTTTAAAAAATCATGAATTTCAAATTGCAAAGGTAGAAAGCAAAATTTTGGGTCCCACCTTTTTGCCCTATAAAGGGTTAATAAAGATAAAAACCCCAATGGCAGACGATATAAGACCCGATTTCGAGGCCTACCCAGCAAGAGAGTTGTCATATGCGGTGTAATTTGGAAAACAAGCAAGCAGTATCATAGACACACTTTTCTACATTAGTCTCTAAAAAAGATGATGGGTCTATTAGTGGGTTTATGTGGGTACTTTTGTCAAGACATACCTCGTCTACTTGCGCTTGTGTTTGTTGTAATCTTTTCTGCGACGCAATTTGTTGGGGCGTTCTTGGTCCACCAACGATGACCCCATCTTCTCCTGTGGTCAGATTACTTGGAGCACCTTCGGCAGCCCTGCGACACAAAGACAACATAAGGTCAAACTCAAGTCGGCAAGGTCTCTGCTTGTGTAGATTTCCACCTCGAGAGCCTAGCTTTATTTACGGATGCTAATACACCCATAAAACTTAAAACAATACAATATTATAGGATGATTTTAATGCAATGTCTTAATATTTCAATGAGCCCAGTTTTCTTTTAGTTATTCAAATTCGTCTTCATTTCGCAAATGGTTTGTAAATATGTTATTGGATGAGCGTAGCGAGCGAAGCGAAGATTCCATTTCACTACACTGGAGAAAAAAATCCGGAATGTTTTTTTTTTCTTCTTTCTTTCTTTTTTTTGTATTTTTGTGTGTCTGTGAACACGATTCCGGCTAAACCGATACTCCGATTGCGATAAAATTTTATGGAGACCTTCGAAATCTCAGAACTTAGAACTGCACCGTAGGAAAAATCGATCAAAAAATTATTTTTCTTAAAAATCGCAATTTTACGATTTATTTCGTTTTTCTTTTTTGTTTTTGTTTGTATTTTTGTGTGTTTGTTAACACGATTCCGGCTAAACCGATACTCCAATTGCGATGAAATTTTCAGGAGACCTTTGAAATCTCTGAACTTAGAACTTCCATTTTTTTTTAGCGCAATCGAAAAATTATTTCTCATGAAAATCGCTTCTTTACGATTTTTTTTTCGTTTTTCTTGTTTTTTCTGTTTGTAATTTTGAGTGTTTGTTAACACGATTCCGGCTAAACCGATATTCCAATTGCGATGAAATTTTTTGGAGACCTTCGAGATCTCTAAACTTAGACCTGCCACGTTTTTGGGTACAATCGACAATATATTTTTTATGAATATTGTACTTTTACGATTTTTTTCGATTTTTAGTGCGATATTTTCGTGACATTAGGGCCGATTCTGACCAGACGGGTGGGGCTACAACGTTCATATTTTACATGGGACATTAAGGAAATGGTCATGTATTGCTTTCTGAAAGAAAAATTTTAAAAAGTTTGCTAGAATCCACGGAATAAAGGTTTTAATATGGGTTTTTTGAGGTTTATAATAACAATTAACAGGTAACAATAGAAAATTGACAACAATCACCTTCAATGCATCACAAAGCAATTGCAAAGGAAAAGTGGTCTCACGCAAAGTAAAAACTTACAAAAACGCTCATCCATCAACGCGGCGGGACTTTAGCGTTTTCCTAGTACGGAACAATGAAAGTCTTGGGTTTCCAGGTGTGATTAGCGGTAGTGGTTTGCTACGTTAACAACTGACAGCAATAACCTCAACTAATTTTTTATTTTGAGAACTCATTTCCATCGGCGCAAACTCAATGGCAAACGTTAAAAACAAATTAGTGACGTGCGTGTAGAGGTTCTGACAATTGGGTCGGGTTTGGATAGTAAACTGCTTGGTAATAAAGAACTAGAGTTGGCATTAAGTTTTAATTTATATTGGTTGACATTTTGGATAGGCCAAGACCAAAATTAAAATAAAATAAACAATTGACTACGATTTACGACGACTCGAGAAATAAATGTAATGTCACGTGACCTTGTTTTCAAGCACACGAGCAATGTTAAGCCTGGACCGGCACCTCCACCAAAACAACGTAAAATCAAGACTGCCTCCTCCGACAAGCAGTCACGTGACCTGTATTCAACAACACGAGCAATGTTAGCTGGACCGGCACCTCCACCAAAACAACGTAACATCTAGACTGCCCCCTCCGACAAGCAGTCACGTGACCTTGTATTCAAGCACACGAGCAGTGTTAAGTCTGGACCGGCACCTCCACCAAAAACTTACTAAAATAATCAAAAACCAAACGTAAACAGTTCAAATTAACAGAAGTTAAATTTTATCTTAATATTTTTCTTTGCTCTTAATAATTGAATAACCATCAGTATAAAAGCTGATTTAGTGCCGCCATATAACCGAGCCATAATCCAAAAATACGCATTACTGTTTACTCGTCCGTATGTGCATGTGTCACATCGCACGTAAAAAAACCGATTATAACCTTCGAATGACTTGCGTTTTTTGTTGAAATTGTGCTTAATAACAAGGATGATACAAAATATGTTTAGTGTTTCTGCCCCCCCCCCCCCCCCCCCTTAACCCCTGGACTGGAACAAGCATGAACACTTATGGTAAGCTTCGCCCCCCCCCCCCCCCCATTTTGGGAATATTCCTGTACCGTTGCTTGTTATAGTCGGCACCAACCTTCTAAACAAGGATCACGACGAATATAATGCCGAATTGCTTTTCTATTTTATAACAGAATTTACTTCATAACTAATACTGCAAGTATGGAAAAACATCGTATCCAATCGCGACGTTATAACGCTGAATTAGAAACACAATTACTGGTGTGTATGCGAGCCTTTATTGGCTCAGTCAGTGGCTGGTGGTGTTTATACGCTTTGCTCGACTTGGATGTTCGCGTTTCTCAATTTCAATAACATGAGACGACTTATAAACAAACGAGCGACCACCTAACTAACTAGCAAGATCCGTGATTGCATCATTATTGAGCTTGTGCAAACTTCGAGAGATGGATTTCGTTACAGATCATTTTAAAACGATAAAGACATTACAGCTAGATAGAGTATTATTATTTAGTTTTCAACGGAAATAAGTTTATTTTTTGATTATCTCCAACATTTAGAGATTACTTTCCCAGTCTTAAACGAGTTTTGACAAAATGAAGGCAATATGATGAAAATATGCTGGCATAAATATAATATTCTTGGTTCCTAAAATACATTTATTGCTTCAGTGTATTATTTCTTTCTTTCTTTCTAGTCTGTCCTATTCATGTTATTAAAAGTGATTGTCAGGTCAGTAAATAAAACCAAGTACATTAATGCACAAAAATAATAAACATTAGTCAAGCATATCCAAATAATAATACTACCACAAAGCACAAATAGTGTGTATTATGAGACAAGAAATTCTGATATTTTTTAAATTTTTTTTATAAAAAAGTGAAATAAAATAATTAATTAATAATAATTAAACAAGAAGGTAAATGACTTTCAGAGTTGATAAATTTTTGTATCAGACAGATAGCGTCGTAGATCGGTTTCTAAATCAAATCTAGTTTGCATCATAGACTGAAATTACTGGCATTATTATTTTGCTGATTCAACAAATAAAGAGATTATGTCATTATTAAATAACATTTCATCTCGAAATAATTTTGATTAATTGTGATGGATTATGTTTGTGAGTGGTGGATTGCGACGTATGTATATAGTAATATCTTAAGAAGATATTTTGGAATTGCTTGCTTGAAAATTATTATTCCTTGATTTCATTGTATCTCGCAACCACCTTGCGTCAGATCCAGCTTAATTGAACGAATTAGTACACATCCATAGGAAAACAAAGTAAGTAAAGTTGTATGAGTGAGTGACAGGAAAAGCAAAAGTTTGGCTTGTCTTATTTCAAGTGCGCTTCTTCGCACTGGGCGAGAATGGCTAACTTTAAATGAACTCAAGAATATACAAATTATTTTAATGTTTCAATAAAACACAATATGCACTTGTTGGACGCTCCACGCACAATGTCCACAGAGTGTGGAAGCGCGGTGGATCTGTAAACCGCACTCCGCGGTCTGTGTAACAACTGCGAAGAAAATGACTATGGTACACAAGAGCAAAGTAAAATCAATTTAATTTGTCACTTTTTACACTTTGGATTTGGTTATTAACTCTTTTCAGGGAAGGAACTGCATAAACTGACGGGTTTCAATACTAACCGACAGTGTTGGCTCGAGCGTTAAGCGCGCGACTCGGATTCGGGAGGTCCCGGGTTTAAATCCCGCCGAGACCGGTAATCCTAATTGAAGTTTTATTCGAGGCATTCCTCAGTCGTTAAGCGAATGTAAGGCATTGAGTCCTCATAAACAGCCCTCGGACATCCCTTCATAATTGTCCTATCCGCAACATACCTTGTTAGATACCTTAAGGGAGGCATGAAGTGCTCCCTGAGCAGGCTACCCACAAAAATTATTAATAGGTAATAAAAAATTTAAAAACACAAGAACTATTCCTTACGCCTCAAACATAGCATTGAACGTATTATACCATTAATATATTTAATGACAATTCAATTAGTTCATTTTTAACATATAACAACTATATAAGCAATGATTTTATAACCCATCCTTAGAACATATTATGAAAGGTATTTATTGTATGGATCTATAAGCTAGTAGTAAATAAAAACGGTTCTATATTTTGTTATTGAGCGAGCGTAGCGAGCGTCTCCACTTGACTCTTATGGCTCGAATGTCTGTTTTTTCTTTTCTTTTTTTCTGTTACTGCTTCGATACAGGTTGCACCGTTTCTCTGATCGACCTGAAATTTTTCACACATGTACATACCACCTAGGCGGGTTGCTGTATAGTTTTTGAACAAAATCCGATCGTTGGTTATAAAAAAAAAAATAATAAAAAAAAATGTTCCGATCGTTATGAAATTTTGCAGGGTGAATAAGTACACACATTCTCTCCTATTTTACAAATTGTCAGCTAAATCGGTCAAGACCTTAAAGACTTATTGGTATGTAACATTATGGGAATGTCGTACTCGGGTCGTTGTTGCACGTACCGGTGCTCGCTCAACAACGCGACGGGACTTTAGCGTTTTCCTAGTAATTATTATTCTTTTGAATGAGTAAGTAGAACGGTATAAAAAGTTCCAATTTCTCTTAAAGCTGAAAAACTCTGTTCAAAAAAATGTGTATCTTTTATTTTGTGTGTTCTGATGTAAACTCAAAGGAATAAAGAAAGCAATATTAAAATGATTCGTTCTACAATACTCATCTCCCTTCTCTTTGCTGAGTGTGGCAAGCTCTGGCACTGCTTTGTGTGGTGGTAGCACTGAGCAATATACGCCCACAGAATGTTAAGCGATACACAATGGAAGTGTTAATTACGTAATTTCTACCTGTGCTAGCGAATCAATTCGCAGTTGGTTTGCTAAATGACCACATGTGCACCTTTGTCATTACATGTCACTGTGTATCGTGCGGTGGCTTTGTTACCCTCTCCTAAACGGTGTCATTACATAATAGTCAAGCTGCTATTGGACAGTCCTGCGCGTAATGATGACACAGGCTGATGCACTTTCAAACCAAGAATACGTGAAAAAAAACTTTTCCCAAATACATTGAGACACAAATATCAACTGAATGTAAAATTATGAGAAAACTTTGTTAAACTTACGGTATTTTTTAACATTCAATTTACTGTATTTTGCCCTCATTTGTTGTCGAATAAATTTTGAAACTGAAAGGAGTGGGCTGTTTAATTTGCGACTCGTCTGCAAGACTTTGTGAGTTTATCTTGGTTTTTAAAACATTTTCTTCGTTCTTGAAAGGGGATCTGAAACCGGATTTCTTAAACGAAATTCGTGAAATAGAATTAGAGAAATAAGTGGTTGGGGTGGGGGGCGATGAGGCTGGAGGGAGTCGTACAAAACGTCGAGCGAAGGTATAACGTTAATGTTATTTAATTGTAAACAAGGTCTCCGTCTCTTTTGATACAGAATTATTCTGCTTCATAGAAGGGAGGGGTGAGTGTGGACAAAGACTATAAAACATGCGATATTCGGAACCTCGCCCCGACCGTATGAGCCAAACCAGAAACACAAACGTCAGTCAATGTCTTGGTTGTCATGATCGAATCTCTCTCGTTAGCGGGCTTTGCTAAGGGAAACCGCCTCGTTGTACTTGAACAATTATCAACCATATTAGTTGTACATACTTTTGACTATATATTACATTGAACGCCACGCCCACGCCCACGCTCACGCCCCCTTGACTCTAAGGGTCACCAAAACCATTTTGTATCATCCTTGTTGAGGGGAATGTCACAAAAATAATATCAATCGGAGGTCATGTTCGGTTTTTATCGTTATCACACACGCACAGATGGAAGGACGAGGGGTGCTTGTAGGGAAGCATCGCTCCATGCCCCTTAATGGAACGAAGCTACATAATCATCAGATTGTCCAAGAATAACACATAAACCAAATCTTATTGCGCTTTATAATCTTTGGTGGAGGTTAACAATGGTGGACACGCCCTCTCGACCCCCAGGGACATGAAAAACACTCTGTTTTTATCCGTTTATGTTCAATGTCAACAAAAACCGCATGTCAATCGGATGTCGTGTTCGGTTTTTATCGTATGTCGTGCCTATAGGAGAGCTTCTTTCCCTAATATATACATAAAATGTGTGGGTATGTGTTTGTCTTATAGCCGGTAAATGCTTTAATAACAAACCGTCATCGTATTGTATTAATCTCATTGATTAACGGAGAGCCCTTAATTAAACCTATGTAGCTAATGGACCCTACCCCCTTACATTTCAACCACTGATTGTGCGCCCTTGTTATTTCCTAAACGTGTTAAATAAGTCGCCTCCTCTAGCATTAATTAAGGGTGCTTCAATCTCCGTCTCGATAAGAGCTCGCGAATATCAGAGGTATATATGTTTTATCTCGATGATTGTCGACGCAGCTCTGATCGACTTGCTTCTGCTCCAGAGAACACGGCCTCTCATCTATTGTTAGCTTAGAACTCTTAGAAATACTTCATATTTCCGTTCGAAATGGTTTGAACTCCAATAAAGCATATCTGGGAGAATAAAATGATTCTGACTGAACGTGTTTGAAAATTTATTAATATAGTATGATCGATGTCATGAACTGATGTAATAAATGAGTTTCAGAGAAGACTATAACTTGGTTGTCACTCAATTTTTTTTTCTGTGGTAATTAAACCTCGTATAGGGCACAATATGCTCCTCTTCAGGTGAACTAGGTATGTTGCGGATAGGACAATTGTGATGGGCCAAATTCGAGAGTGTGGTAGTTTTGTATTGAAATTTGTGAATCTTCACTTTTACTTGGTGGATATGTATTAAATATTAGTACGAATAGATCTCAATGCAAGAAGAGAACATTTTTTTTGTATCCCTCTTTCCTATACTCTGCACCCCCATTAACAACGAGATTTGAACGGTGGAGTCTGGATGTCTGGATTCTTTCCTAACGGATTGCACTGATACACATCACAAAATTGTTCGTTTTACGTCACTTTTTTATTCTGGCTAATTTCAGTAAATAAATATTAAAAGGGCAAACCAATTGGTATAACTGTAGCCACTAGAATAAGTTGACTAGAAAACGGTGACTGTGTTTAAATGTATCGTAAAGCTGGTTCGAGGAATACAGTCTCCTTGCGTACGTGTTACTGTACTTGTGAAATGGCGTCGCACTGGTTGTATTTCCTGATGCATTACGAGGTATAAAAGCTCGACCAGTAGCTTACATTTATCTCTCTATGATAACATTTTGTTAAAGATCAGTAAGGTAAATGCTATTTCTTTAAAACGACGTTTGTAATCAGTAATTTAGAGGAATACTGCCATCTTGTGATTATTCTATGTCTTGTAACTGCCCACACACGAGCACTGTGCATATGTAACTTCTCTCTATGATGCTCTTTTTTGGTGTATAAAACTATTAATCGTGTACCTTTATCTTTTACTTTATTATCTTTATATATTTCTCTCTCTCTCAATTATTAATGTGTGTTTATTTAACAATTATTGTTGTAAACTAAACTATATATCAAGTCAATTCATGTATTTTTCTTGAGAATAATTTTTTTTTCTGAATCTGAACCTAAATGTTATGTGTACTAATATAATGATATTTCAATTTATTATTGGTCGAAATAATAATTGCTCTGAACGCCCTCACATTCACAGCTGTTTTTTGTGCAACTTCAGCTTGTTAGTAGGTCTAGTCACTTTCAGGCATTCTTGTCGCCACTCGCTGCACCTTCCCTAGACAAGCATTATTCCAATCAGCAATAGTGATTATAATGGTTTCCTTTGATCAACGTTGAATGTTTGTTTGCATTGTGACAAGCTTGTCATCCCCCCTTTCGCGTCGAGAGCTAATCCGAGTAACAACACTGAAAACGACGCGGCCACTATTCAAACAATGGCTCTAGTTATACGGTTATACGGTAGAGTCTACTATAAAAGCAAATAAAAGCTTATTCTATCGATAAAACGAACAGTTTATGAACAGAGGAAATTGCCATTTATGAAAAGGATTAGCCGAGAAATGTATGAACATTCTCATTAATGAAATTGCAGTGGGTATAGAGTGGAAGCGAGTAATGCGCGATAGATATAACCTCAAAATATCATACTAAGCTCTCCATTCAATATATGACTAGGTTGTGCATGCCTCTGGCTCAACACCCCACGCAAGACTACACACCACCATTTTACCATTAGCAACTAAATGTCAAACAGATTATGACCTAGATTTGAGTTGAATGTTGCCACATTTCGCATCGCTACCCTATGAGCCTGGTAGCGGTACAGCTGCGCGTCCTGATATTGCAACACTGGTGGTACGCGAGAAGAACTGTTGCATGTTGCCACATTTCGCATCGCTACCCTTAGAGTCTGGTAGAGGGACAGCTGCTCTATACATTACATGGCAACACTGGTTGTCTGCCAAAAGAGTTGTGTGTTGCCACATCTAGCATCTCTACAGGTACAGGTGCGTCCATTACATGGCAACGCTGGTAAGCGCCACCCCTCATTTGCATCCGTTTTAGTTCCTTTAGACTTGAGCACGACTTTATTATGACGATCCATAACTCGGTAGACTGGGGTCCCATACTTCAGAGTGCAGGCATGTGCCGCCAACGTTGTGGGGGCACGAGCTCATTCTGAATTACTAGATGATTTATATAATTGCATATAAATCTAGTTATGTGCATGCACTCGTTCACTTTATTGCTATTAATGAAGTTTTATTAATTTTATATAACAACCATTACATAAATATTTCGAACTAAATTTTACCCGAGGGATAATTTTTGGTCGGTCATATTCATATGGTGACGCACGTCAAAAAATGAATTTAAAATTTATCTTTGATTACCTGCCCAGGGTGCAATGTATGCCCCACTTCAGTTTTCTAACTAAGAATTATGAATTTTGTACACTTGCGAAGGGAATGTCCGAGGGCTGTTTAAGAGGACTCAATCGCACTAAAAACCACGTATAACACTTTCAGTCAGGATTGCCGGTTCCGGGATTCCAACTAGATACCTCCCGAATAAGATTCTCGCCGGTTATGGTATAACTAAATTTGACTTAGTGGTAAAAAAGTAATTGCCCATCTAGTTTGGGAGCAAAATAGAAGATGCCCACTTTGGGCCTCGACTTTTTTGTTGCTCTATCCTTCGAAGTGTGAAATGTATCGTCGCCGGAGAAGTCGTTACCGTCACCCCCGCACCCTGATGACAGCGACGGGGAGATAATTTCTAGTTACGAGTATGAAAATGTCAGGGGTCACGTATGATCTACTGGGCTGGAGGGTGTGTGGGCGGCGGGGCTTATTGCATCTACCAACCTCAGTCAGGGAAACCTTACCACTAGTGATGGCATCGATTGCAATTGCATGCATGCTATGTAATATCAATCCCTAGGAATGCGCAAGTAAATTGAAATATTTCACTGCAGGAACGTCCTACATTGTGAAGCCTTAGAAATTATGTTACATTTTATTTCTATAGAATATAGCGGAGGAAAATTCCCTGCATCTCCGTCTCCCTTTATTGCAGGTTATTGAATTTACTTTTTTCTCTCTTTACCGTCTGTTTTTCTCAAGACATGAATACAAGAATAAATATGGAAATAACTATTCAGTAACCCAAGGATCGAGGCACTTGTAAAGAGTATCAATAGAACTTCCTAGCTTCGATTCTTAGATCGCAAAGACGGTGAAGACGACGTACAGAGATTATTATTTGTACACAGTTCGCTGTGGTCGTTTGAAAATCAAAAACTTTGTGTACTCATCTGGAATTTTTCATTTTCAATCAAATCAACGGAGGAAGTTCTGCATGAGTTAAAATGCTATACAGAAATCCCAGTAACGTCAGTCTTCAAAGACCGAGTATTATTAATATATGCTCTCTAACCTAGTTTCTACAGACATCTTCGTTTCTTTTTCTATGTCGAATGATTTCAGTGGAATTGTGTCGAATGAAGCGGAAACGAGACATGTGGTTGCGTTGCGTGTACAAGATATAAACACCACCCATTTTATTCATTATAACTGTAACCGTGAACAAACAGCGGAACATCTGGTGATCAATTTGCTTAATACCACGACACAACGTCGACCGTAAGCCCTTCACAACAATTGAATCGTTGTATTGCAATGGTTGTATAATATAAATAAACAAATATATTTCTGTCTGGGAATCACCGTTCCTAGTATGCCACTACTCGGGTGTCTAGCAAGTATGTGTTCGAATACGTTATAGATGGCTTGGAATGTCAATCGACTACTTCATAGTGCTCTAGAACTCCTTTGAGAAAGAATCTTCAGTCCGGATTACCAGTGACAGGAATTAAATGGTCGACCTTCTAAATGGAGTGATTCTGCCATGGTTGTCTAATTGCAACACATTAAGTCCCCAAAAGTCTAGTTCACACAAAGCATTCAACAAGTTAGCTCTCCTAAATGCAACACTTCTCTGTTGTCCTTTTTTGGGCACTCCCGAGCAAACTTTGTCTTGTACACTTACCGTTTCATTAGGCAGCATTAACGTTCACGCGTGATCTTCAATCAAGAAAGAAATCTTGTTATGAGTGGCAACGTTCTCCTTCCTTTCATCGGATTTGCGCAAGAGAAGGCTTAACAGGCCTTAATCCCGCCATCAATAAAGACGACAATTAAATCAAATCAAATCAAACCAGTCAGGGGAAATGTCTTGCCGTTCACACAATGTAGCCACAATAGTTTGAGGTGAAGGTGCCTGTTATTTACGTCAAAATATAAAATAGAGCTATTCACAAGCACGGATACGGGAGTATTAAAAATAGGGAGCGAAGCTACTGAATCAACAAAATAACGTAGAGAGAGATGTATGTTTGAAAGATGTTGAAGCAGGAATACTTCGGAATTACAGAAGGAAATTGTGTGAACTGGCGGTGAAAAGCAAGGATGAAGAAGAAGAAGAAGAAGAAGAAGAAGAAGAAGAAGAAGAAGATATGAAAAAAGACAGATCTGGCAAGCCGATGTTGATAAACTTTAAATGCGCAAGAAAACAGGTGGCTATAGCCACCCCCTGACCCGACTTATGTTGGAAACGGGAGTTTTCTTAAATATATATATGCATATTGTATATTATACGTAGAGATGTGTGCAAAAATGGTGAGAACGAAATTCGCGATTTTTTTAAAGTTTTAATAATCCCTTTGAATTCAGTTTGCACATGAATCATGTGTTTGAATGGTACCAATTTCCAATTCGCGAATTTTCGCGATATTTTTTATGATACCGCGAACTTGTGGCGAAATTGGCAATAATGTCTTTCAACGCGAATTAGGTCACGAAATTTCAAAGTTTTTTCAAAGTTTTGGTGGAGGTGCCGGGTAGGTAGTCGAAATTTAATTAATCCTGGCTGGTGGTGGAGGTGCCGGGTCATAAAACGCGATTGTGAGATCGTAATAATAGTTTGTACGCTTGTAAGCTCATAGTACTTCATATCAAAATATTGACATTACACAAAAATCCATAATTTCGTAATTTTGGTGGAGGTGCCGGGTAGTCGAAATTAATCAGGTGGTAAAAACTGTCTGAAACTTTGAAAACTGAAGGCTGAAATTGAGCTTAAAATTAAAACTGATTCTTACTCATGTGCTTGTTTTTCTTTTAAATTAATCATAAATTGTCCTGGAATTTGTGATAGCCTACTGATAATTTAAAACTAGGCGTTTTTTTTAAGTTCTGCATTTATCAAATTGTTTTTTTCGTAAATAACGAAAAATCGCGAATTTTTATTTTCAAGACGGGAATTTTTTAACTTAAAAACACATCGCACACATTTTTGTACATCTCTAATTATACGTATATATGCGTAAATTAAGGGCACAACACAAATTTCAAGGAAATAGGTCACCTTACTGTACAGCAAACTGTTATCGGTGATCTATAAAATGACAGTTGCTTTCTGAGGCTCAAAGAAAGAATGATATTAGTTTGATAGACAGAGTCGTTAAATATAAATCACCCCATACCGGGACCGGTGGTATTCAATTGAAAAGAGTCTGTATTGGAAGGAGAAATATACAGAGAAGATCGAGTGACAGAAATATTACTACCTATGGAATGGGAACAAGTTAAATCCCTCAGCATCCACCCTAGAATACCTTCAATCGGTTGGAACCTTGTCAAACAAAATAAGGCAGAATCAAATCCATCATAAATGTAGTCTAATCTATAGCTAATAGTAACTACCTTAAATCGCAACGAACAAAAGTTGTCTCCAAAAATCTATATTTTGAGGTTTCTCTTTCGATAAGGCGTGCGGTAATTTGTGTAAATAGTTGTTTGATATTTCTAAGCCGAACACTGCTTTTATCATTTAAATGTACATTTTTTACATTCACAAGTTGTTGGCTTGTCATTACACGACTCATCTACAAGCGTATAGATTCAATTTCTACTTTTTCTTATCACAGAGAGTATATTTTTCCAAAAGTTGAATTGTAATAAAATTTATTTTCGATTATACGATGAATCTATAGGTAAGCCTGGTACTATGCAACTTAATCACAGCGACATTATTGCCGAGGTTAAATTGAATTTGCTTCGAAGCGACGAAGAGGGTTTGACGATGGTGGTTCAAGCTGAAAGACGAATATTGTTACAGTCCTGAAAAACCCTCTCCAGTTCCACGTAATTGCAATTAAATGCGACCTCGGTCCCGGCAATACACTTCAGGGTAAATAGATGTCTTGAAAATTGCTGGAACGGTTTAAAATGAGAGGCTGAGATTGAAGACGTTGGCCCTTGAACGATAGAAATTGTATTTGTTAAAATAATCCGGTTATAATTTTTAGAAGAATAATAATTAGAAGAATGTTTCTTTCGAAAAAAGTAAAATAACAAAATATGTCATTATTCAAACCCATTCAGAAACATCTTATCACAAACACAAAACGATATAAGGCATAAAAATTGTAAGAATTAAAGAATGAAATGTTAAATGGTAAAAATAGCATTAATCCATTTCGTTCTTAGTTATCTAAGGAATGTTTTCGTACTTCACAAATATGTGCATGAATTACGTATTTTAAATATATGCTGTGCGTATGAAAATCTAATTATATATACCAATTATATGAATTAAGTAATGTGGAGATAGTGTAGAACAAGCTCTAGATTGTACTAGTGAAAGATAAAAGTACGGCGGGTATCATTGTTCGAGAGCCAAATCTAACGCACCACTTTTCTGTTCGTCCGTCCGTAAGTCTGTCCGTCCGTCAGTCTGTCCGTCCGTAAGTCTGTCCGTCAGTCTGTCCGTCAGTCGTGCGTGTGGCACGTCTCACGATAAAACCATTGTCCTTCAACAAGGATGATACAGACCCTGGGGTCCGGGGGGAACTTTTGAACCCGGCACCTCCACCAAATAGTTTTATTTCTAATGAATAATAAATATATTATTATAATATATTTGTGTATTTTATTGAATTTTAAATTATATGTTAAGCTTATTTAAAAACGATCAGTTTCGATCCTTATTTTGGGTTCTACCGTACGTAATTTTGACATAAGAGTAATGTGAATAAATGATGCTTGCTGATTGTAAAGAACGGCTGTGTAGAAATGATAGGAGACAGAAAGAGTAATCAAGAGAGGTATGAACATGGATTTGTAATTTCATTCAATGCTTTGAGATAACAACTCGGTTAGTAGTGGAGTCGAGTTTGGATGCATGCATGGCCCGGAGTGGCACACCTGATAGGTATTGATTGTGTATAACGAGTGAAATAGGTCGTGGGAGGGTCCATCCACCATCTTGCTGGGGTCTCTCCTTAATATTAAGGATTGATGGAAGATTGGGATTTTTACATTAAGTTTATTTTATGTATAATTGAAACAGAACAAAAGTCCCACAAGTACAATTAGACAATATTTCGATTGTAAAATTTGATATAAGATAACTTATAAATAACAATCTAGACAATGAACTTTTAAAATATAAATGCATTTGTGTGTTTGTGATTATGATTGTACCGTCTGATAAAAGAAAACGTACACCAAACGTTATTTTTCACAAAACGTTTTTCCCTCATACTAAAGGTGTGTTCTTCTTGGCTAACTTGTGACCAGAGATCTAAAAAAAATGTCATACATTGACTAATAGTGAAAGAAAAATTGAATTAAAATTTATGTGTTGAGTTGCTATATTAAATTTCCTCTTTCATCCAGTAAACTTTTCAGTCATCATTTGTGGACTTTCCAGCCATTGATCAGAAAGAATACAGTAAAACTATATCTGTACTGTGCATCCGCTAATACAGTGTCGGGTAGAAGCTTTTGTTCCAACATGGCTGTTAAATCAACGAATTTTCTATTTTCTATTTCGTTAAATTGAGACTAGAAAATGAAACACGAGTGCTGGAGCGTTGTTAGGGCTAATAAGTGTTCACTTTACTTACGACACATCG
This sequence comes from Sweltsa coloradensis, assembly GCA_024449915.1. NCBI lineage: Eukaryota > Metazoa > Arthropoda > Insecta > Plecoptera > Chloroperlidae > Sweltsa > Sweltsa coloradensis. Next base: position 1,047,187 of record JAMZAV010000160.1, read on the forward strand.
TTTCACAAAATAATGGTATCTTGCGTTATTTGATCCATCATTATTTGAATGAGAGCATTACGCTTCATACGTTAAAGTACTACTGAAACACGCCCTACTCACAAGCCCGGGAACGCGAGTACGATTCTACACAATCATTAGATTGTCGAGAATATAATACTAGTTTGGTGGAGGTCCGGGTACTGTATCATCCTGTCATTAAAAAACTCATGCGAATCAGACGTCATGCTCGGTTGTTATCGTAAAACGTGGCACACGCACAAACGGACGGACAGAAAAGTGATGATTATAACTTAAAAACAATGTCGCGCCTACAGAACCCAAACACAACTGAAACGGCGGATGCAGCAGCATCAGTGACTGCCAGTCACTACAGCATGCTCGACCCAAGTTTGCTTAGTCTTATTTGAACGTGTTCAGTCAATCAATATGAACAGTGGGGCTTTAATTAAGTTTGCACGCAACGAGTATAGCAATTAACTATTCCAAAGCCTCGGAGTCAACATAATAACTATTGAATTTCCTTGACTATACGGCGGAAGATCCCGTAGAGACGTGGTGTTGTTTATCACTAATTCACTTCAGTGCGTCCTACTTGTCTGGGTTTAGCATTAAACATCCTGTCGTAGAGAACGCAATAGTGCATGAGAGCCAGACAATCCTAACTGGGGCACAGACTAAATGGTATTCTTCTCAACGGGAGGACGTCTTTAGCATTGCGCTAACTAATTGGAATTTGTAAGTGGGAATCTGTTATTAAAACACAGCTTATCCCGGATAGAATTGAGCACAGCAGGAATAGGAAAAAGTCTGATAGATGTTATAAATATAATATGAATTGTAGAGTAAATATCAATCTTTGCTCGTATGCTCATGCTCTCAACCTGCTTTAATAAAAGTGTCCGTATTTTACGAGTGTTCATCGTATGACGCCGTGCACTTGGCATTCGTGTCACGCTCCCCGTGGAGATTCTTTCATCCAGTGGATTTTATATTAAAATGGCAGTCGCTAGGGCGTATTAAGAAGAGGCGCTGACAGCTCTTCAATATACCACAAGTTGCACATTTGAAACGAAGTGTAAGGATTCGCGCGACTGTATTACCTCACACTTTATTCGAAACGATGAGAGAAAAATTGTAAAACAAACGTAGATTTTCGTTTTGATAAACAGTTAAAAACCGTTAATTCCGGGAATTTCGTAATAACAAATTAACACAACTGTTGATAATAAACAAGTATAGGAGACAGGGCGCATTTTTGCTTGACAACAATGACATGCTCGATATCAACAAGATTATTCCTGACTGAAAGAAATACTCCCAAAAGAATAACACATGTGTACTGCTCACTCCCAACATTGTTTCACCTTGCTCAAATATAATAATTAGATACGCGGCGCCATGTCATTAATCAGAGTTAAGAATGCATTGGTTATGAAACTATCACACAATTATTCAATATTAATTGATGAGTTAAACTTGCCAACATGATATGTCGTACCTCTCAACGACACGCAGTGATAACCCGGCGCCTCCACCAACAGCTGTTTGTTGATGGTTTGGTTAAATATGTTAAACCCCACGTGTAAAATATATTAAAACCCGCACGAGACGACCAATTTTTTAGTGTCGATTTCTATTAATTTTCAAACACATTCTTTATTGTCTTCTAATGGCAATTGAGTATGGAATTGATTTGCTGTATTAGAACAATATTACTTCCCAATTCTGCCACTGTATCGTTATAAGGTAACGACAGTTACTTGGAAAATATCATTTTGTAAATTGCATGCCTTGCCAAATAAAGATTTACGTAGGAACCATTTCTTTGATTAAAGAATAAGACGGGGTAAGAAAGGTAACAAAAACATTCATACACTTGATTTAAGTTGTCTAAATATGTTAAATTTCTAATGTAAGCCTATGCGTTTTTACATGTGTACGTCGATTAAACACGAAACCACTAATCATTGGTTGAACTTGAAAAATTGCTGAGTATACACTAACTAGAACTAGACCACTTCCAAGAAGTTACGACATGTTTTAAGATGTGGCCTATTTTACTAGAATTATTCGGAATACTCCTCATCTTACTCTAATACATATCTCACACATTTATAAACAATTCAGATTACAAAATCACACGGTCTAATTACTTTTATATTAAATTTCTAATACGCAACCTGCCCGGGAATTGGATGCCACTCTTCAGGTTTTTAACTATTTATTTAAGGTGTTTGAGAATTGTAAAGGGATGTTCAAGAGCTGTTTAAGAGGACTTAACCCCTTGCATTCGCATCAGCGACTGAAGAACACCTCGTAAAAACTTTTATTCAGGATTGTGGCGTGGTTCGAACAGTGGCTTACCGAATCAGAGTTTCGCGCTTTATATGTGATCTGTATCTGTCGCTCCTCAATTAGAATTAGGGGTAGATTAATCTATCTCGAAACTAGACACAGCTATATCCTACAACACACAAAAATAAGCATCTCGAACTTTGATTTGATTTCAGTACTCTTGGTTATCAACATTGTGATTAAACAGAGTCCCAAAGCAATATATGTTTTAATGGAACTACATGTATAGATCCCCTTGGGTCGAAATCTTGCAGTCCAATATTCCTTTTGCTACAACTTTTCCGCACTACTTTCGTACTTGATATAATTCATAACAAACGGACGTTTGTAAAGCGGGTGAATTCACGAGACCCGGCACCTCCACCAAAGTTCCAAAATTTCACTACTACTTTAAAAGAGGATGGTTCTTCTGAAGAATAAACTAAAAACAATTCTACTTTAAGGGGTATTGGTGTATATGACTAGCCTGTGCTTCAATCCGTATAGAGTTTTTATCTCAATTTTGGAATTCTCATAAGGAGTTTTTATTTTTCATGAAATTAGAATTAAAAACTGGAACTTATAGTAATAAGAACAGCTCTGATTTTAATAATTGCTCTACTATAACAGTTACGGCAAAACGACATTTACATTTCTGGGATTTTACTAAACTACCCGAAATTGCCAAAAAATCTCCTAGGTACAGAGTTGGGTCTACGGTATAACCATAAGTAATACTAAACACCTTGTTTCCACAGAATATTTTCGCTTTCACGATGATATCTCGCGCCGTTCTCTCTTATATCGGCGATTATCTTGAAACTTTGCAGCCCGGACACAAATTGTCGTGTTTACACTTGTACTGCATCCCCCCCTTCTTCTCCCACCCACCCGACACCAAGAGGGTTGGGTGAGCGGCGAGCGCGAGTAAAACCGTTCAGGCTTCGAGTGCAAAACCGTGTTCATACATTTACGTTCATATAATGCATAGAAAACAGCTTTAAAAGCTGCAACATTGAGTATACGGCAGAAACATGCTGCATTCCTGTATTTTGTGTACATTGAACAAACTAAAAGTTTACAGAAGTTGTAAGAAAATTTACCGAAGAAGTTATTTTCTCCATTTCCTTCATCCTATGCTAACCATTACCTTCTTTATAGACATATATACATTAATTTACCTTTAGTCGTATAAAAGTCTTATTTGCGAATAATATCTCATCCTCGACAGTGAACATTTTAAAAGTAGGTTATTAAACGTGATGCGAGAGGTAGAGTTTTCAATTTAATTAAATCGAGGAGATATTTTTAATGGCTCTTCAGCTCTTTGTACAGTGTACACCCGCCGTTTTAATAACTTGTTTTTGTGAGGAATATAACCGGAAACCATTATAGCGCGCTTGTCAAAGCATGTATGCGTATTAACGATTCAATTAGCTTTTTCTATTTGCTCTTTTTGCATCTAACGGTAGAAGCAATATAGAACGGAATATTATATTGTGAGCTTTGTACAATACCTTTGCAGGTATTTTAAATCTAATATGTGCCGTAGATGCCCGGGGGAAACCATTCAACATAACATGCACTGCGTTGGTGTGGAAATAACTGTCTGTTTTTGCCACATCCATTAAAGACATCATATAACAAAGAGCTAATTAAATCCTTTGAAGTCAACCCTCGTACTAGTTGTGACATTGAACATTTCATTACGTCTCCGATTTCAATTAGGTCAAGATGGCGGAAAGTACGGAAATTAAAAATGTCATCTCCATTGAATGGGATTCCTCATTGCCAGATGTTAGTAGGAGTGGGGGTGGGGGAGTAGATTAGCTCCTACACAACACTACAGATTTCCTATAACCTATATTGTAGGTGCTCCAACTTTTTCCATTAGCGCAACAAGAGAATCCTGTCAAGTGAAGCAACTATTCGAACTAGTGCTCGGGACACTTGATCATTAAGAGATAAACTAGGGCACCGATGTCCCAGTCCCGTACACGAAAATCAAGATTGTTTCTGATTAACATTCGCTGAGAGGTTTTGCGTCTTTACTTTTAAGTAGTATATTGAAACTAACTATTAAAACAACATTTTCTTGTTTTTTCATCTTTTGTTCGATTAAATTACGATATTTCCACATATTGCGTAATAATTTAACTAAGTAGAAGAAGCGGCGCCTCATTTTATTAAAATTATTTCCAAGAGGATCCCGGCGACAGTGATGGCATGGCTCAATCGTAAAGCGCGAGACTCTGATTCGGGAGGTCCCAGACTCGAATCTCACCACCGACAATCGCGACTAAAAGTACTTCCGGTTTTTCTTCAGTCGATTGTGTCCTCTTAAACTTCCATCGGTCATTCCCTGCACATGTCTTAATTCCAAAATACCTAGTTAGACACCTGAAAAGGTTCATCATTGCAAAAGTAGGCAGGTTTTAAAAGATAAATTTAATAATGTTCTCTTTCATTCATATAAGTTTTTTCAGTCAGGGTTATGGGCAGTTTTGGTTTTAATGAAAAGCTAGTTGCAATGTTTAATTTTCAATTAAATCGGTTGTCCGAACCCAAATAGCGCCATTTTACTATTTGATATAATAAACCAGTTATCGGCTACAATGTTTAGGAAACAATATTGGACATTATCGCTAGTTAAAAATAAATGAACATATTATTATATAAATCGTAAAATGATATCCCAGTTTGTATTCATAATACTGAATACACTTCGGAAGTTACAACATTTTCAAATGTACTTTATGTGAGTTGGCTGATTAAATCAATAGCAAGAAAATGGTTTAACTTATATTACATTTCATAATCCTTTTCTACCTACACAAACCCCTACTCAATTTGGTATTTGTCTGATCATAAATGTATACTTAAGCTTTTGTATTCTACATCGAATCCAAGTGAAACCCAAAACCAAATTAATTAAAATTCTTAATCTAAACCTGGAGCACCCAGTAATCCTATTTGTCGGCGTGTGGTTGCAAGCGAACAAACACACCGTGGGTGCTGGTTAGCACCTTCTCGAATGACCAATCAGATTGCGCTGATTGTCTGTGGGTAGTGTTTGATTATGCGAGCGTGTGCAGGAGCCAGGAACGCGTAGGAGGCATACACAAGCATCTTGAATAACAGAAACCGTTCATATTTCCCGTCTTGTAGGAAGCTGAGTGGGTAGATATATTTAAAAAATATTGATTTATTTTCATCTGAGAGGAGAGACATAATATCATGGGGCAAGGTAATATTGAGAATATGGTAACAAGATCTGAGAGATGGAAGGACTTGGTTAGCTACTGCAGAGTATGAAAGAAGAAACAGATTAAAAGGAGACTTTAATATCGTTTATTTTTTCCTTTTTATATAAATGTCTTCGAACAAACCGTGTCAATTCCTCATAAGGCATATTGAAGAACAAATAACAAAGAACCGTACCTGATATTAGAGAATGGTAAAACATACAATGTAATCATATAATATCTTTCTTTTCTTCGAGTTGCCACGGTTTATATATTTGTGTATATATTTTTTTTGTATTTTGTTTTTCCAGTTTTGTTCTGTATTTATCAATGTAATGTAATTTTCGATTTTTATACTTTAAATGTATTGGCCCTGAAGAAGATGAATTAAATTTCATCGAAACGTTGGCCTAATGTTAATATACGTGGCATGATAACAGGAAAACCTAGTTCATTAATAAACATATATATATATTATGTGATATTTATATTTTTGGGTCTAACAGGTTATTTTTCAGAGTCTAGGTTTGCTGCAAAGATCATAATTTTGAAGGAATGATACAAATTTAATGTTTTCTTTCTCACAAAATGCATAATTATACATTTCTTTAAAATAGAAGATGAATGTTACAGCGTAAGGGATTTCGTTATAGTACAGCATTTATGTTTAGGACAAACTAGGCAACATAGCATTGTGAGACGTCCCTAATGCATTAGTAATAAAAAAACTGAGCAATCCTTTCTTATCTGAGCTTTAATTGTTAATAAAATCTCTAAATGCAATAACAAATCTTTGTCGACTCAAGAGAGCGTAAATTTCTCAACTCCCATCACATTGCTCTAGTTTAGTTTATGACGAGTAGGTGGGTAGTTGAAAGGAGAGAGAGACTGCGCATTTACGTATGAATGAGCCCGTGAAGCACATCTCAAGTTTCAAGCTGCATATCAGACAAAGACGGTTCGTTGCTATGGTTGCACTGTGCTAATTAATTTCCTCGAGACCCTGGATAGATTCTAAATTAAATGACGCTTTCATGTGCAGTGGTTCGATATTAGTTCCGACGGATGCAGTGTTGAAGCGCAATTAGCTTTGCTCTAGATTCGTGCACATGAAATACGTGATTTAGATTTGCCCGAGGCGGATTGAGAGGTTTGCATCACTGAGGGAGTTTGGTTCCGTGATCTGCAAAGAACTGTCAAATGCAGATCGACTCTCCTGTCATGTTTACTCCCACTGTTCTTACTTACAAGTTCGAACAATTTACTACACCAATAAGAATAAATATGAACACGTCAGATTTCTTGATTAATTCGTCAGAACCAATAAACACATACAGCTCCATCAAAGAGCCACAAACGAGATGAAGTTTTAGGCTAGGGTGGGAGCAACCCCCCCACCCCCTCAACGTATTTCCCGTTATCCCCTTTCCAAGAAACAGGAGCAAGTCGTGGTTTAGAATATTTATCAACACTGCGAGGGTTTGCCTAGCTTATATATTAACTTTACTGGAGAACTTACAAATTAATACACTTATGTGAATCACGACTCCGTAGAGAAATCAAATTTGATGTACTGCTGAAAATTAAACACTTGAATGGAAGATCTGCACACATGCAAGCAATATAAGGTTCGGAAATACAGACATATATTCGTTACGCAGATAGTAATTCATTCATTCAGTTTTAATAATAAAAAACGCCATAAAGAAATAAAAATGAATCCATTCACAGATCAGAACGAGACTGATTTTATAATTGCATCTCATTTAAGTTTGCTGTTGACATTTTCAATATGAACTCGCGAAGGTAGACCTCATTATAATCCTTTCAAGATTGAAACTTTCAATCAAAGAGTGATATTGTTTGCTCCGGTTATTTTGCTTACCTAATTAGTGTATATAAGCTTCAATGACGATACAATTTCATTCATGAAAAACAAGACGTTTGAAAACTTTTAATACGTTTACTCTCTTCATCAACAGCCGGTCGCGCCGTATTTTCTGCTATGACTTAGAGATCTAAACCCCTCAATAACACACTACGATTTTAATCGATTAGGGGTAATCAAACAGAAAGTGAGCAACTCCTATGCTGGGAGTCACTCACCGATAGGAGCAGGGGGACTTGGGAGGTTGCCGGATCGATACCAGCTACTGGAAGCCCTGACTGAAAGGGTTTTCCAAGGCTTTCCTCAGTCAAAGGCGAGTGCTGGGATTGAGTTTCACTAACAGTCCTCGGACATTCCTTCCCAACTATAACCGTGGTGGCACATACGACTAGGGCGCTGGGCCGAAGACGTGGGTTCGAATCCCGCATAAGGTATGGGTTTTCTTGTAATCGTCCTTCATCGTCCTCTGTCACCACTCATCGTCTCGAATAGCCTACGTGCATTAATATGAAACATTCGGCAACAGAAATCATCTAACTAGTTGATTGTCATAACCACCAAGGGCAGGATTAAAAAGAGTTTATCAAATAAGTTAAAGATTAAAATACAATGCACACTACAACAATATTTAATACATTCTAGGCCTCCCGATTTGGACACTGTTGACACTTGATGATTTGAGATTGACGGGGTTGAAACTTTAGTAAGAGCTGGAAACATCGTCAGACAGCCGTCCTAGGTGTTTTCACCTCACGTGGAAGTCCTTGTGTTTCCGTCACATGTCAGTGTCACAATGCACTATGCACGGGTGAGCTCATATTAGTGCAAACGTGCTAATAAGGAGGATTTGTGGAGGTGAATGATTCATTTGATAAATACAATCAGTACTAGACTGAGAGTAGGAAAACCATTTTATGGTAGAAAACTAGTGATAAAACAACCATTTATAGTGTGAACCACATAAATTAAAGTAGATCTATATTCATATAGAAGGGCGTTTCCTGATTAATCATTCTTATTCGATAATGATTAATACTTTGTGATTAGGCCGTTACACCGACACGCACGCGGACACGCGGACGGGAGTACCTACCCAATATAGGGCGCATACCTAACTGTTATTGATCCACACGTGTTCCAGCATTCAGGTGCCGAGGACACGAAGATTCACACTTTATGGGGGCTAGTCCCGTCCCCCTAACACCAAACACGTCATGTATCGTCCTTGTTGGTTGGCAATGTCAACAAAAAATATATATGTTTATCGGAGGCTCATTTTTGCTTTATCGTGAGATGTGACCAAATCACATCTATGGTAATCCCCAGTCTCCAATACGTCCGTACAGGCGCAAGCGTAGCAAATTGAAGCGTCAATCTGACCTATTCAAGATAGTGATTTGGTGTTTCAATTTATGCTTGACATTATGCTTTAAATGCGATGAAGTATTTTTCTTGGTTGTTTTGATATGGTTTTAGCTTGTGCAGCATGGGAATGCACAAGCAGAAGCAATAAGAAGTTGTTGCATAAGGGAATTTAGTAATCTTTTGGTGTTAGTAGCTAATATGCTCACCTGTCAACCTGACAGCCATCTTGAAAAATATTTGGACTACAAATCACTATACAACCTAATTTAACATAAAAAACTGACCTATTCATGAAGGCTTATAATTGTCACGCCAGTGGACCAATGACTGGGAATCTAGCCTACTATGTAAAATATCATTGGATGTGTCACTAACACTAACCTGTATACTCGGCGCCTCCACCATTCGAATTTAGCGCGGTATAATAAAACGATCCCGTCATTAAAGATTATGTGAAATGTGTATGCTAATTGTGTAATCTGTACGGAATTAGCTAGGCAAATAAAAGATTTTTCTAGATTCCCTTGTTTTCCGTCCGGGCATTATTTGGGATGTTAATAAATGTGACAATATATCCCCTAAAATCTATGTGAAATGCTCATTAAAGATCCTTACTATACAAACGATTTAATACTCCTTAAACTATCCACCTTACAAAATTTAAATACCCGTCATACCTAAACATTATCCTTTGAAGTTTCCATATTTTTTAGCCAGCTAAAGGGAAACCCTATTCAATATAGTCTACTCTCCCATCGATACTCATTCTACCTCCTATTCAGATAACTAGGATAGTAATTTATCATAATGGTATTTAAATTATATAAAATAAACTGGTAGAACAGGTATTAAATGTTTAAATTAGGTTGCAGACTTTTTTAAGACTTTAGAAAAATGTCGAAATTGCTGCAATATAATATATAAAAAAGAAAAGAAAAACAGAACTGTAAAAAAGCTTGGTAATACTAAGTAAATCCAATAAATAAATCTAAAAATAAAATCTCTCATTCACCCATCACGTATTTGAATGTAATTAAAGCCATATGTGGGATGTGTATTAGCGAAGAGGCCGCGAAGTTTCCGCATGAATGAGTTGATTGACTAGTGCACCGTACCTGATTGATAATCGTATACGAGGGGAGGGACGCCATGCACGATGCGAGCGGCCGTCATTGATAGGAAGCGCCGCACCGCGCGGCGTAGCGTAGGCGAGACACTGCCAATCAATGCTTGTAAGCCGTTGCAAGTGAGGTGTGTTCTATTTTAATAGTAATCAATTACACAAAGTAGTCACAGGCAATTTTGTGTTTAAACGATAGATTTTTTTTAATACGAAAGAATCGTATTAATTCGCTAAACGGAAGTCAAGGGACGTTCGCTAAAATACATAAGTAAATGGGAGTGATACAAATAAAATTAATACTTAATAAAATCGAGATGATAACATAAATTCTCTAAAAATATTTTTGCCGAAAGTACACACATCTGAAGGCTTACATGCCACAATAAAACGGACACTGTTGAGTAATTTTTAAACATGTAGAACGCCTTTGAGTTTATAGTGTTGTTATGTTTTAGGTTTTTATTAAGTTTTTAGAAATTAAGTATCAATGAAGCTAGTTTACTGAGCCAGGAATTGCACAATTTTAAAATCAAATTGAAGCAATGATAATGAATCGAAGAACAAAGAAGAATTGATTTTCACTATTTATTTGTGGGACATTGTCTGTGTGTTGGTGTAACGTTAATTTATCTTCAGTTATTATTTATGATTTTGCTATTCTCTATTGTTCATTATTGCTTTGGTTATGATATAATCAATGCATTTTCAACGATATTTTTCTGCCTAGATTGTCTGGTTGCCTCCTACAGTGGTGGAGCTTGCAACTTGAGTTAGGTGTCCTGTATCATTGCTGTGATCAGTTTTTGACTTGAACAATTTTAAATAATTATATATCTGATAAACTAATTATATATTAGAGTCAAGATCTGTTGTACTAAATTGTTATCAAGGTTTGAACACAAGAATAAGACTAAACACAAGATTGAAGATTCGCGTTCGGTGGTTTCTTCCGCGAAAGTTTGATTACTCTCTGATTTGCTGTTCCTGATTTTTAGCAAACCACATATTCGTTTGAGTGGAATCGTCTAATAAATCAGTTTTTTTTCTTTTCGTTTTTCTTTTTTAATGATTTTTTCTGTTCTTTTTCTTTCTTTATTTTTGTTTTTGTTTTTGTTTTTTCCTTTCGTATTTTTTTTCACCACTTTTTTATATTTGATTTATAAATTAATTACATTTAATATCCTTTTTATTTGTCACCAAAATTGTTGTGTTTTATTGCATTGTTGTTGTAATATTACTATTTCAAATATTTACTTAAATGTAGTTCATTGTTGTGTCTGCATCTATGTAATTAGATTTATTTAGTTGCCCTCCTTTGTAAATCAGTTTTTTTTTTAACTGAATAGGATAGACGTTAAATAAATAATAAATAAATAAAATAATAAATGTTTTTAATTATTCAGATTCATACACTAAACGATACTATATTCGGGCAGAAAGTACAATATTTAACAAAGGATTTTCTATTGTTATGCACATTTTGAAGCTTAAAATATTCTGGCAACGTTTCATTGGTGCACGATGGTACGTTTTTTTGTAGTTCATTGTTGTGTCTGCATATATAATTACGTTTATTTAGTTGTCCTCCTTTGTAAATCAGTTTTTTAACTGGATAGGATAGACGCTAAATAAAAATTAAAAAAATAGTCGTTTGGAAAAATGCATATTGCGCATGATGCATTGTTGTTAAAACATTGAAATAAAGACGTGCACATTATTTAAAATCTACAGAAGGACAAACATAAAACAAGACAGGTATATTTGTTAATTTTAGCGGTTTCAAAAATATGCTAGTATGTGTGTTATTCACAGTTAATTAAAAATTAAAGACATTTTTTTATTTCTTACTTGACCTCAAAATTTATGTTCAAAGCACGAAACTCTTTTCCACCTAAACCAAAAGCAGCCTGTGATAATCTTATCTCCTGCCACATGCTCCTACGCAGGTGTTAAAACGCGTATCCGTGAGTGATTCACGTTATTTTTTAGATTAATTTAATTAACATACACTTATTATGTGCGATACTTAATATCGATCTTCATTGCAATCAAATACATTTTGCATTGTATTCATGCGCATTTTGTGGTTTATATTCCTCTTTAGCTGCATTGAATATAACACGTTTTTCGATGTTAATTATCCTGTTATAGCTGCTTTATAATATGCGAACTAATATGTAAATATTAAGAATAATACACGATAAATGTTAGTTACGCTGTATTAAATTTCATTGTATGGGTAATGATCCTTTGATGTGGATTGCATTCCATCGCAATTAGTGGTTTATAGCGATCCTTTGATTTGAATTGCATTCAACTGCAATATCCCATGTGAATAGCACTAATCGATGGACGAGTCATGAATGGCATTGTATTGAAGCACAGTTTGTGGTTAATAATTATAGTTTGATTTGTATTGTACTGTATTGTATTGTATCGAATGGTATTAAACGCTAGCATGACAATGTACTGAAAAGCCATTTTAAGTTTCATCTTGATACAAATTCTCAATTTGTGATAAATAATATATGGTAGTTGGGCGAAAATTAATACTCTCAATACAATGTTTTGATATTATTGAGGCCTACTACACGGATGTGATTTGAGTGTTTGAACATTGAAAAAATAGTATTATTAAAGATACGTTTTAAAATAAAGAATGACAACAAAACTGTAGAAAATTTTAAATTTTTTTTTCGTTATTTGGGGACGACCCGATATTCAAAATAGGTACTTAATTTTCGGGCTACGAATATTTTTGCGGGGATGGTGGAGGTGCCGGTCAAGGAGTTACATATATTTTTGGTAGAGGTGCCGGTCCAGATTTGTTTTAATTGTAGCCTACATAGAAAATAGTGCCATTCAAAGAAAAACCAGCGAGTAAAAATGAATTGGGAGAAAATTATATTTTTTAATATGCAGTTGATAACGACCCTCTTTTCTTATCATACCCGACCCGACCCGACACCCACCCGACCGACAGTCAAAACTTCTTCCCGCACAGGTCTAGCTTTTAGACTTCTTGTTGGTTCATTCCATTTCTAGGTTAAAATGCGACGTTTAATGATAACTGACATTGCATGTAAAAAAAGAAAACGAACTGAAGCGCTATCACACCAGGACGGCGGTGGTCTGGTAACCTCTATGAAGTTTGAGACAAATCGATACCCCTGCATGGACTCTTATTGTTTGGATGTTGGCGCCTCTGCCCCGGGCTTCAGAGTCACGCGGCAAATGTATGCATATAGGTCAGACCAGTGCCTACACCAAACCGGCTCTAGACGATCACAATGCTTTTTAATAAGCATAGGCCAATAGCAAGTTTAGCGGTACCTACTTGAAAGTTGAAAGTTTTTTGCTGTCAAAAATCTAGTACAATGCATTTTATACAATATACAATAACTTTGGTTCCTAGTGAGTGCAAGATGCACTCGCAGGCAAGGAACCTTCACGTAACATGAGTTTTGGTTGTGGCAGGAAGTGTGACGGTTTGGTGATGTACAGTGTGGTTGTTATAATAAGATGGATAATACTGTAGTCAAAAGTTTGTGAATGACTTGAAGAAATAAAATAAGAAAAACTATTAAGTACCTCATATGAATAGGCTTACTTGAACGTAAGCTGAGTACCGTTTGGTAGCTATGATACAAAAACTATACTATACTAAGAAAACTACATATTTAATGTACTTGTAGGAAAACCAGTGGAATTATATGAAGTTACAAGATATTCTTAGGCTAAAATTAAAAGTTATAAGTCGATGAGTAGAAAATTAATGCTAACAAGAGAAAATATAAATATATACATTTGACACTGTTGTGAGTTATTGAAACTAAAACGGAAAATCATCAATAATCTGTCGATAAAACTGTTACGAGATAATAATATGTATATTGATAAGTAAGCATAATAAGTGCTTTTAAGAAGGGTGAATATGATAATCATAATAATACATGTTATAAATAATAGCACATTGCATAAATACATACATTTAAGTATCTACTTCTATTCGTTCATGTATATATTCAAAACCCATTCCTTAATTTTCCGTTCATATTGTGTTATTCTGGCTATGTTTCTTATATCTATTGGAAGTGAGTTGAACAGTTGATACCCTTTGAAGTGAATGCATCTTTTACCAAATTCAGTGTGAACACTTTTTATATACAAGTTGTGTTTTCCTCGTGTGTTATGCCGATGAAGTATTTGTGTAAGATCATATTGTGAAAACAATTTATTCATGGAGTATTGTTTTATTAAAAGAAGCATTTCATAGTTATTAATTGATTGTATTGGCATAATGTTATAGTTTTTGTATAAATCTTTTGTGTGATATGTACGTGGTAATCTATATAAATTTTTTATCGCCCTATTTTGAATAATTTGTATCTCGTTGATTAGGTACCTAGCACACGTTCCCCATATTACATTTAAATATGTGAGGTGGGCGTGTATATAGGAGAAGTAAATAGTTCTAAGTGTGTAGATGGGCAGGAGATGTGAAATCTTCCATAGGACTCCGGCTAGAGGTGCTATTTTCTTTTTGACATACTTGCAATGAGTTTTCCAATTTAAATTGCTATCCAGGAATAAGCCAAGATATTTTGCAGCTTCTACCTGTTTTATTTCATTGGTATCCAAGATGATCTTCCTATTATGGGTACTATCTTTTGTTGGTGGACACATTATAATATACTTACTTTTCTTGATGTTAAGTGTGAGTCTGTTGAGTCTAAGAAACTCTGCTATTTTTAACATATCCCTTTGCATGTCATTGTGTATCTTATCAAGATCAACACCTGAGTACAGTAGTATTGTACCGTCTGCATAAAGTATGATTTTACCTACCATCCTAATAAATGCAATATCGTTTACTTGGACCAGTTGTTTCCTGTTACAGAAATAGCTTTTTATCCATTGTAGGGCAAGTTCTCTTATCCGGCGGCCGTTGCTGCGATAGTGTTCAACTGATTTTGGTGGTACTATCGGGTAAAAATCTGGTTCTTAGCAAAATGATGTCAGTATTAATATTGAACTCACAAGTATGGCAGGGATACATCATACATGAAGTGTTGTTATATTATGACGACAAGGCTTGCAACTTGCAAGTGACTTACGAATAAGTTTGTGGCAGCACGTTAGGTGCGAGTCCTTCTGGCTTGTTTTCATCAGTTATGTTAAGGCGAATGCGTAAGATTAAGGCACGTAGAAAGATCTTTGAACGCTCCCTTAGCACCTATAGCGAATCACAGTGGCTCGCAGTGTCTAACATGAAAAGCCTGCATCTTTCCGTGTAGGGACAGTAACTGCAAACTCTCGTCGGAATCTACTTCCCTTACAGGTCATTCGAGTAGCATGGGTACGGGAATACCCAAAATCGGGAGAGAAGCTTCTTACTCAGTATATTGTCGAAGAACACACCATAATATTTAAAATCTAAATTTCTTGGGGGGAACACAGGCTAGCCCCGTCCTTCATGTCAACAAACAAGCGCATGCAAATCGGGGATATGTTCGATTTTTATCGTGAGACGTGACTCACGCACAGACGGACGATAGATTAATGAAGGAGCAAACAGAGAAGAGGTGCATTACGAGAAGCTTTGCTCCATAAACATGATAACGTAAGAGGTGGCAGATTAATAAACTTGCATGAGTTGGATCTTGAACCTTGTGAAGTATTTAGTATAATTCAGCAATTCATTTATTGTTATCTAAAAACCTTGCATGAAGAAGCATAAGCAGAAGAAGCATAGGCGGACTTGTGTAAACTCTTGTTCATTCTAAAGGATGGTTAAATTTACAGCCGCTTTTATTTTCGAATGAGTAAACAGATTCAAATTAGCACGACATAACTTAATTCTGCAAGTTGTGGGTTTCACAATCAGCTAGGTTGGGAGCGAGATACTAGACAGTCGTTGGGCGGGGGGGGGGGGGGGGGGGGGCTACAAATTCTCGATCCACGACGAGGGTGCGTGGAACAGAAGGGGTCTGGGGCAAAGCCCCAGTCGGCGGAGGCAATTTCGCCCCTGGGCGATTTTTTTTTATACTTAGCAGATTTTCGGTGGCCTGAAACACGTTTTTAGTTAAATTTCAATTATAAATACGAGTAAACGATTGTGTTAATTGTGGAAAAAGTGCAAGAAAACTTTTTTTTGAGTGTACGTCCTGAAACGCTTCACTTAGCATGTAATGCCTAGCCCAATAGTCTGTGTTGACCCTACATTGTGCTAAAAACATATGTACCTACTGACAGTTAGACCCTGTCGAAATATTTTTAAACATCAATACACTTTTTAGTTGATTATTTGGTCTTTTGCCTTCGGGGCCCAACGTCAAAGTGACTGGAGATAATTGAGGGGGCTGAATGCACGATTTACAAATCAATATAGGTATCATTATTTATATTGGTGAGTTACTTATTGCTTTAATTGTGGTGTTGTTGTTGTTGTTGTTGTTGTTGTGATTTTCTGTGTATATTATTAAAAACTAAACGAGAACTGAAATGCAAAAGCTAGATGCTTATGCTTATGACGAGTGCGTTTAGCCATTATTTTGCTCATGCTTTGCGTCCAATACCGAGTTTGTTAGAAGATATAATGTGGAGAAAACTCTTTCGCAACATGGGAGGGAAAATGGCTAGCAGCCATAGCTGCGAGTCACACCATGGTGAAACCATAATGAGTGTGACTGTGGTTGAGTTAGCTATGAATAACCGCAGAGAAGAGACAGAACTAGAGGGACATGCGTCCACTTTGGTTGGCCTGGTCGTCCTTGACTTCTAGTCATGCATCACTTCTCTCCCCGTACGCCCGCCGGTGCGTGTGTCAGGTGTCACAGTCAAAACAGAACACGATCTCCTATTGACGAGAGGTTTTTTGTTGTTGACATTTTTATTCAACAATAACGATACATATTCTTTTGATGAGCCTTGTGGGGCTGGAATGGTCTGTTTTTAAATATTATGCATTTCTCGTTTACCCGGCACCTCCACCAAAGCATTTCGCTGATATGATGAAAGTAGCATTGGCAGGATTTAAGTCCACATTTAGGACTGTCAAACTGTTCTATATTAAATATTAAATGCATAAAACATGCGATGGTACTTCGGGAACTTCCTGAAAGTTCCTGAAAGTCCTGAAAGTACCCGAAATATTGCATTTACTATTTAATAAATAACAGTGAATAGTCCTAAATATTATTTGTACTTAATTTCAATGCTGGGTAAGATTTCATTTGTGTATAGTTCTTCGACAATGTGTTAATTGTTATAAGTAGCTTCGCTTGCTATTTTGTTTACTTCCGTACCCCGTAACCATGTTCGTTATTTGAATGTTTGCAACCACCAATTTAATGTGAGTCTACACTAAAACTCGTCTATGTAGGAGTGTTGCTTTTTGGACTTTTTAAAATCTTATTTGGACTTTTTATTATTTACGGCTTACGAGAGAGGCATCATTAAATTCGCGTTTCTACAGGTATTTTTATGTAAGAGTTTGTACGTTGATATAGTGTTTTATTTGTGAATGGCGATGCAAGTTCACGATAACTTTTCTCGACTTCTTGCACTGTGAAATGGATTTTTGTACTAGTGAGTTTGTTACGTATTCGCTCTAGTAAAAGTGATCATCTGCTCTCGAAAGAAATCAGAAATGCAAAAGTTTTCATTTCGTTTCTCAACTCACTGATTTAGTAATATCAACTTTCTCCATTGATGTTTGTGAATGAATCGAGATGAAGAGAAATGTAACTTATCTCTGTTGGATTCGTATTTCAAATATAAGATGTCAATGTCAATAAGGTGAATCTATCCTTACACAAGTTTCCGATTAGAGATGTCACTTTCAAATATCGACAAACTAGGATTTATTTAAAGGTAAAGTTTACATTTCTGTCTTATTTTGAGATTGTTAGTTAAAGCTACCGATATGATTGTGATTTAACCAGCCAGATAGGATGGAGTCTTATGTCAGTGGCCGGTCATCTCATTTCACAATTCAGTCTTTCATAAAGTATAAAGTGTATAGTCCATCATCATGTTTTCGTTAAATTACCACGCGTATCGAATTAATATGCGTGAATCGACATTGCGTGGGTTTTCTGGGAAGTGGGGTGGGGACGTCCATTGATAAACAAAACTAGACATTTCACAAAGACGTAAAATTCATTTCAAGTATGCTACTTTTTATTCCAAAAGCCTTTCTTTTTTAAATACTTTGAAAAAGTGTAATGCGATATTAATATTCCGCTTGTGAATTTTACGACGCAAAAGCACTCGCTACTAAGTTTCGTGCAAAACATCAATGAAAGCTCCAAGGCCAAGAAATGTCTTAAGGGTGGATGTCTAACGCGCGCTTCGGTGTTTGCTGTGTCAGTCTAAAGTGGAGAATTATCTGACACATTGGTACATACACTGAAAATAGATATATCGATCTTCATTCACGACATTAGGCCTACTGCGTTCTCAAGACTTGTAGCTTCGAAATCTTTGCGGAAATCAAGGTCCATAAAACGATTGAATTGATTTTTTTCAAGACGACATTTGGTATGCTTTAAAAACTAACCCATTTATTCCCAACATTATATCCGTGTAAGATTAAACCAACAAAAGCCAAGCAAGTGTGATATATCTATTTCATTTTAGCCGAAGTTACGCGAGACCATGTAAATTTAAGTCAATTTCTCAGGTTATATTCACAAATAAAATTAAGTATTCGAAACTTAAATGATAATAAAATAAAAGTCTGATTACTTACATTGCACTTGTCGAGTAGGGCTAGTGTGTCGCGTCGAACGAACAAGACTGCGTGAAAGCTGACGAGTGAATGCCGCGACAAGAGTGTGGTGAGCTGCCTACTAGTACATGCCACCGCTCGCTCGCTCGCTCGCAAGCGTACATCTACGGCGCGGGCACTGGCACTCCACAACGTTTCATGTCTTCGACCGAAAAATCGATAGAATGTACAGTATGAATCCAAGCGAACTTAGGTTACGATTGATTCATAATAAAAGTACCTATATAGGGCTCGCCTAAATTCTAAAAACAATTATGTCACTTACAATTATTCTTAACCCATTCACATAATTAATTTTGTTGACTCTGCGTTTTTTTAAGCGCTAATAACAATAGTATAAACAAATTTTAAAAAGTATATATAAAAATAAGGCGGCATGGCCAAAGGAATAGCCTGCGTAAATTATTAAAAAACATTAAACATGTTTTTAAAAATTATATTGGGAAAGTGAGAATTCTGCCTATGGACAATCTGAATGCCCCTCTTAAGGTGCCCAACAATCGATGTTTTTGAGTTTTATTAAATTGTGAAGGAAAGTCCATGTGGTGTTTAAAAGAACCCTTGCTTTCGAATAATAATTGAAGAAAACTTTCAGTAGGGATTCCCGGTGTGGGGTATCGATCTGGCGCCCTCCCGAGTCAGAGGCTTGCGCGTTTCGCTTGAGCTAGAGCTGTCGGTTGGTGTGTAAAACATTCGAATGGAAATTAAAATAGGTCTACTTACATTGTTCACTTCCTGAGGAGAGACTTCACGGTAAATTAGGTCCCAAAATTCTAAGGCTGTATTGATAATTCTAGACGGCCTGCGAAACTATCGATATTATTCGATTATCTCGAAGAGGTATCCGGTCGACTGGGCGCACAAGCACGCCCTAACCACGTTGTACGGAACACTGGCCGCCCCCCTCGCTCTCGACTCCGGAGGTGGCGACAAGGCAGGCGCGATGCTCCACTCGTTGCAAGGAGATGTGGACATAGATTTCAATGGTTAATGTAATTATTTCTGGGGCAGTTTCTGGGGGAACGACCCTTGCATAAGAACGATTTTGGGGAGGTATCGATTGTGGCGCTGCGGACATTTTCGCGGTGACGTCACCAACTACGTCATAATTTTGGCAGAGGGGTACGGGAAAGTCGTCAATACTCTACCATTGAGGAAAAGGGTGTGATGTTGTACGTTCGACGGAGAAGTGTAAACAACTCAGTGGGAATATAACGAGTTAGGGTGTAGGCGTTTCAAACAAGTCGCCGAGATACGTTGTCACGAACGCGATGGATGCAGGTAAGAGTTGAGACAAACACTCAATGATAAGTTGTTTGTGCGGTAGTTCATTCAGTAAGCAGCCCATCTCTGTGAATGACAGCATGTGCCCGCAGCATGCTTGGACACCATGTGCACAGATTCGAACTAGAAACGCGTTATTGGCAACTTATTGCCAGAAAGCTAAAATGTAAGAGAATTATTGAGCGAGCGTAGCGAGCGTCTCCACTTGACACTTATGGCTCGAATGTCTGTTTTTTTTTTTGTTTGTTTGTTTGTTTGTTTTTTTTTTTCTGTTACTGCTTCGATACAGGTCACACCGTTTCTCTGATCGACCTGAAATTTTGCACACATGTACATACCACCTA
The DNA here is from genome assembly GCA_024449915.1 of Sweltsa coloradensis. NCBI lineage: Eukaryota > Metazoa > Arthropoda > Insecta > Plecoptera > Chloroperlidae > Sweltsa > Sweltsa coloradensis. The sequence goes on from JAMZAV010000160.1 coordinate 1,067,567, forward strand.
TGCGAGTTGCTGTATAGTTTTTGAACAAAATCCGATCGTTGGTTATTAAAAAAAAAAAAAAAAAAATGTTCCGATCGTTATGAAATTTTGCAGGGTCAATAAGTACAATATTCTCTCCTTTTTTTTTACAAATTTTCAGCTAAATCGGTCAAGACCTTAAAGACTTATTGATAATCATAGGCTGATTCGAAAAATGATGTTAAAAAATCAAGGAGGCAGTGAAGATTCAACATTGAAAGTTTTTGTCTTCAAGTATTTTGAAGGTATGCCTATGTTGGTATGTAACATTATGGGAATGTCGTACTCGGGTCGTGTTGCACGCACCGGTGCTCGCTCAACAACGCGACGGTACTTTAGCGTTTTCCTATAGTAGCATTGTCTGATTTGTTGAGCGTCTCCACTTGACTCTTATGGTTCGAATGTCTGTTTTTTTTCTTTCTGTTACTGCTTCGGTACAGGTCGCACCGTTTCTCTGATCGACCTGAAATTTTGCACACATGTACATACCACCTATGCGGGTTGCTGTATACTTTTGAACAAAATCCGTTCGTTGGTTATAAAAAATATAAAATAAAATAAAAATATAAAAATATAAAAATGTTCCGATCGTTATGAAATTTTGCAGGGTCAATAAGTACACCATTCTCTCCTATTTTACAAATTTTCAGCTAAATCGGTCAAGACCTTAAAGACTTATTGGTATGTAACATTATGGGAATGTCGTACTCGGGTCGTGTTGCACGTACCGGTGCCTTAGAGCATGGATAGTGGTAGAGGAAGCAAGCCAACGCTAGCGACCGCCGCGAGACGGACCAACATTGAAACGAGGCAAACCACGTGACTGAGGTCAATGCGGCGCGGTAATTCAATGAGTCTGCATAGGAACGGTGCACATTGGCTTTATTGTAACGCATATACTTGAACATTTCGATGCATGCATACATTTACACTGTCTACAAGTGTTTATCAGTACATACAATAATAAATTCCTAAATAATAAATACAATAAGACACAGATAGCAGCTTTCAAAGTGAAATAAACTGTTGGATAAACCTTTAAAATTATCTATTCCCCCACTGAAAATCAGTTTTGTGACTGTCTGGGTAGATCCTAAAGTCTAATTACGAATTTATTTATTTGTTTATTAAGTGTTAAAAAATAGGCTTATATACTTTCTTGCTTTCTTCTTCTATTTCTTTTCTACTATAACCATTTATGAAGTACATATTATATTATGTACTAATGTATACATTTATTATTATAATCACATTCCCAGTATCATCAGGTAACACTTATTGTTAACGTTGATGATTGGCACTATCGGATAGGCTACTCAATACTGAGTGGAATTTACTTCTGCTGTAATAACTTTATTGATTTAGTAAAATTTTACTATTAGAAAATACTTCTTGACAATCCTATAATATGAATGCAAATGAAAATACAAATACAAACCAAAACAGCTAGCTTATATTACTATTTTCAATATTTACTTAAAGCGGCTATTACCCCAAAAAATATTTTTTACCAGATAATCTATAGCATACTTCTACTATAAAATGACTGTTTAAAAAATTATATTTGTAACTGTGATTTTACACGAATATTTCGATTTTCTTGAAACAGAAATTTGCGAAAATTGGTGTTTTGGAAAATTTCTTATATTGGCTGTAACCTGCTTCTTTTTTCCATTTCGATACTACTAGAGCATCGTACTAATTTAAAATGCCCCTTTATAACATCGTGTCTTGAAACTGTGCACAAATAATACTCTCAAACACACAAAAATATTCATTCCAAATGGCAAAATCACACCCCTTCTTGGTATAAAAAGCATATTATGACCAAACCACTTGCCCAAATTACAAAACAAAATATAGATAATTTACAGAAAAGGCAGTACAGTTTACGTAATATGTTATATTATTATTATTATTTGTGTAGTATTATGTAATTAGATTTATTTAATAGTCCTCCTTTATAAATCAATTTTTTTAATTGAATAGGGTAGGTAGAAGTTAAATAAAAAAATAATAATTACAAAAAGATAAGCACTTCTAGATTTGTGTATTTTATAGGCAATGTCTTCAGTGTAAACTACGATATTAATTAGGCCTAGTTATATAAAAAAAAGTGAAATCAAGAATATTGGGTTCAGCTTGTCAATGACCCCGGGAAAAATAATTGGCAAACTGTTTTTTTTCGAGCTAGGTCCCATTGGCAAAAATCTCCAATAAGAAAAATTACTAGGAAACGCCAAAGTCGTTGTTAGACGAGTGAGAGAGCCATTGTGTTGAGTACCCGGGAACATTTGCATTAAGTTAGATAATTATACGTGGTATAAATAATAGTGTTTTAAGTTTAGTTTGTGTAAGAACACGTCAACTGTAAGGCCATAACACGCCACTCCAGCCTATGTTAGGCTAGGGAGGCCTATAGGTAGGGGAAGAAAAGTAATGTTAGTAAGTACTCAACACATGGCTCACTCACTCGTTTAACAACGACTTTGGCGTTTCCCTAGTATAATCTTTACAAACATTTGTGGTCACAGACCCTTGTTGACCAGATAGGCTTCACCCATTGCGACGATTTTGAGGGCCTAAATTATTGGTCATTATTGACATACTCGAATATTTTTATGTGTATACAATTATTATATTATAATGACATAGGGCCTACATAAAAAACAACTATCTCAAAATGCATATATGAATCTAATAACGCCTTCACAATTCTAAAAAAGACATCCGAAAACGAAGAAGGTATAATTCTTTAAAACACGTAAGACTGAAATGCTCAGAATTAAACAATGCATATTAAAGGCCTAGCCTAGCCTAATTCTTCATTTGTATCTTCTTAGAGTTATTTGGTCTAAGTAAGCAAAATAAGCAAATACTTAGGCATACAATATTGTATAGAATCTAATTTAAAAGGTATATCGAACTGTTTATCCCATTTACAAGTAGGCTATCTTAGGCCTAATATATATATTTCTAGGAATTTATTATTGTATGTACTCTGATAATCACTTGTAGATAGTGTAAATGTATGCGTGCCTTGAAAATGGCCAAGTATTTGCGTTATAATAAAGTCAATGTGCACCGTTCCTATGCAGACACATTGAATTACCGCGCCGCCTTGACCTCAGTCACGTGGTTTGCCGCGTTTCGATGTTGGTCCGCCTCGGATGACGTCATTCTCCCTCTACCAACTATTCATGCTCTAAGACCGGTGCTCGCTCAACAACGCGACGGGACTTTAGCGTTTTCCTAGTTATTTCAATCCAATTTATCGTGACAACATTTTTGCACTGAACCAAAACCCGTCGATGCATATTCAAGTATATGCTGAAGTTTTTAACTGAACGCGGGTTCTTACAAAAGCACGTAAATTTTGTGAGAATCCTTAAATTGTATTTTGGACGGGTAAGAGGATAAATTCGTATGTAATTATAACAAAACAAATTATCTTGTCATTGGCCGATGGTCTGGCTGGAGAGAAGAAAGTGCATCTGAGATGAAGTTCATTCGTGGTGTGGCAAGTGTGACTAAGTTGGACAAGATTATATGTTATATATAATGTTATTGTTATATGAGGTTTGCAGTTACGAGAGCCTCAAGTTCAAGATAAGGGAGGATTGACTACGATAGTATACGACAGTGGACTTATGAAAAGCATGGAGAAAAATAGAATCCCGCTATTGGCAATCATTGAAGTTCTGTTTAAATTAATGGGCAGTCATTATAATATTAGTATGTCAGGCCACTTCTCGAAGGCTTTTTATAGTCGTAGTTGTAGTTTTTATAGTTTGCTGGCGAGTATAGTAGTATACTCAATATTACTTGAAATATAGGACGGTCAAACACTTTAAAGGTCTAATCGTTTGTAGTACTCTAGTTCTAGAGTAGGCCAGAGCTAACTCTGATCTGGTTAGAGTAGAGTAGATAATCGCAATTTTTACTCAGAGCCTGCTCCAGGTACGTACTTCAGAAATGAACGCCCGCGAACGCCTATTCTAGCCGCCATTGATGGACGCAACCGCGGAGCTGATTGAATGAAAGTTAGATTATGTTGTGACCCAGGGCTTTGGGTTTATAATGCCCAAAGTCCAGGGCCCAGACCTCTATTTATTTATACCGTTTTAAATTTATGTTTAAAGATAATACAATTTAAATACAATTTGAAACAATAAACTACAAAGTATATTTTATGACGACCTAGGACAGCCTAGGCCTACCTACCCGCCGCCTGGATATTTGACATCTTTTGTGAGGTCCTATAGTAGGTCCTAGTCATTAACTACCAAGATTTTACAAATTAAACAAACCAATAATAATTTATTATGGGATGGGAACACTTATAATTCCTAGTTTCCGAGTTGGTATTGTTTCCCGCTCATTTGATTTTCATATTTTGGCCTGCTCTGCTACTCTACTCTGCCTGCTCGCAGTCCAGACCAGGAGCAGAAAAACCATGTTCTGACGACTCTGTAGAAGATTACTCTGGGTAAAATAACACACACCAAATAGTGATCTAGAGTTGCTCTGTACAAAAGAACACGCAAAATATACTCTGAGCAACAAGAGTACGACAAACGAACATTAAGATTGCAGGACGAAGAGCATTTGCAAATAGATGGCCTGAAATTAATCGTCATCAGTGTAATCTAGTTAGAATAATTTTCAACTCTGTCGACGTCGTTTTCATGACATCTATGAACAAGTCATCTTTTGTGCCGTGAGATCATTCCTCGCATGCATTGTAAGAAAATTATCCGAAAATAAAAACGGAAAACGGAGAAAATTAAAAGAAGGCATGAGTTAAAACAACTAGACATGCGTTCCACAGGTGCAATCTTTCATCACCACTCCGGGCAGAGTTGTCCTCACTCAAACTGGAAATATTTTACCCCCCACAAGAGATCAACGCACGACGAGGATATATTTGTGTATCCTTCTTCAACTCTGTTGTTCAAGTAGCTTCGCTCCCTAATATGGTTACTGCTTTTTGTAAATATGTACTTATGATTTAAAATAATGTAGGACTATTAGATTATTCGAGAGGTTTTCTAAGCGACTCGTCCTGTGTGTGTACCGTCTCGCGGTAAAAACCGAACATGGCGCCACATCATGTAAGGTGATGTTCGCCACTACTAGAGGGCAGAGGCTGCCCACTCCTGTATCATAAAACTTTGCGCACCCCGCACATAGATATTGAACACCTATAAAAGGCTACTATAGGTGTTCAATATCTATGACCCCACACCTCGATCATGGAAAGTGTTTCTGCCTTCCGGCCGCCTGCTGAGTGTTGAGGTGTACTATTTCAAAGGTGCCGCCGCAAGCGCAAGTGCACAAGGCCGCGCAAGGGCGCAAGTTAACACAAGGAACGTCAACCACTTTAAAATGTCAGTTAAATACGTGTTTTTCACCACAAAACAATAGGCTCCTGTAGCTCAGTGGTTAGAGCGTTGGATTGTCAATCCAAAGGTCGTGGGTTCGAATCCTACTGGGGGCGACTTTTTTTATTTTCCAAAATTCTATATTGTTTCTAAAACTTAATTTTCCATATTGATTCAAGGTTTATTTCGACTTAAATTGTTACAATCGAAAGTTATCCCATCAATAAGCATGATTGGCATTTAACATTACATGACAGCATAATAATGGCCTTCAACAAGGATGATACAGAATGATTTTGGTGGCCCTGGAATGTCAAGAGGGTGAATATATCGTTTCATAGTTACAGTTATCTGCACTCGTCATCTTTACCAAGCATTTAAATGCATGACAAGATTTGATTTGCCAGCTCTTCTTAAAAAGGGGCTATTACCCCGAAAAACATTTTTACCCCATAATCTAAATTACCGTTTAAATATTTTTTATCTTGCACCTGTGATTTCAAACGAATTTTTCATTTTTTGATCTAAATTTGCGAAAACTTGAGTTTTGGGAAATTTCTTAAATCGGCTTTAACCTGCTTCTTTTCTGTTCCACATAGATACTAGAGCATCACCCTTTATAACATCGTGTCTTAAAACCATGGTGGTACCGTGCTTGAAACTGTGCACAAACACTTAAACACGCAAAAATATGCATTCCAAAATCACACCCCTTCTTGGTAATCAGCATATTTTGACAGAACCACTTGCCCAAATTGCAAAACAAAGTATAGAGGATTTACATAAAAGGCCGTCGAGTACGTCAATAATGGACCATTTTTTTTTATCAAAATCCTCCAAGGTCACTGGGCATAAAGATCGTCCCCATGTTATTTCTTATGTGAGATTTTTACCGAGGGACCTAGCTCGAAATATACAAAGTTTGACATTTTTTGGAGGGGTCATGGTGGACTCAATAATATTTCTGTTAATTTGACTCAACCAAGATCAAAGAGAATTATATTCAGTGTTGTGACTTATCTAGATAAATCATCTAAAAGTTTATCTAGATAAAATATGTTATCAATTATCTTATCTGATAAGTTTTGTTGATATCTTTTTCAATTATTTAGATCAAATAAAGTACATCTTATCTAAGCTTTATTTAGATAAATTTAATAGTTAGGTTACAATATTTTAGAAAAAATATAATAACGAATCACTTTTTAAAATAAAAATTACTTCTACTGTAGTTGGCTACATTGTTTTTTATAGAATCCGCATATTTGAAAATGGCAGTAAAAGTTAGTAAATAAATTGGCTTTTCTGCGGTAATTATTGTCTTTTATCTAAGCAAATTTATCTAGATAGTTATTTTTATCTATTATCTTTTATCTACATAATGTTTTTACAGTTATCTTTTAGCTTATCTAGATACATTTTTGAAGGATTATCTATATCTTCATCTAGATACAAAAAATCTAGTCACAACACTGGTCAAATATAACAGATAATGTAACATATTATGTTTTGTGTCAAATGACATGTTCTTATAGTTCACTTTTCAAGTTGGGACTGATTTGTATAGGATTTGTCAGTTTGGTTTGTACTTTATGATGTGTCGTATTTATTTCGAAATGCATCACGCATTACGCGCATGCATATAACGCCTGAGAGGTCACAGAATCGCATCCCTCAACCGGCAATCCTGACTGAAATTTGTTCCAAGGGTTTCTTCAGTTGGCAATGCAGTTATCTTAATCAGCCCATGGACAAACTACCTATAGTTAGACGTGCACTTGAAAAGGGGCATGCTGAACATTAGGCAGGTTTACCACCGAGACAGATCACGGTTATACTTCACCGCACACTAGCTACCGCGCTATTTATCAAGCGCAAAAAATGAATTGATGATGTGAAGTTTAGTGTTTCCGATCGGAAATTGCTTTTAAACGAGCCAGTTGGAAACTCATACAAAGTATCGAGGCAGGTAAAATAAAAATATTGAAACCACGGCCGATTTCTAATTTCCGGTAACTTGTATATTCTGAAAAGCAGAGGTTTGTACGAGAATAATACTTTCTTGTTGATATCTACGAGTTGCCATTTACTATAACATAAATAAACTAAGTGTTTTTGGGTAGCAATGAAAAGAACATAGGCCTAAATGATGTCACATCAGGGAAGAAATTAGCGGTATCATATCGCACTTTGCGACGGGGGTGCGATGGGTGTTTAGTTTGTCTTTCACCTTTATCCATCACCAGCCATCGTCTTGAATAGCAATAATGCCATAAAAGAGACGTTAAGCAACAAAAATTCAGTAGATCGTTATAGCCTAATGTTTGTGGAGCACACCAAATGGCAAAATCTGCTGTATGTGTTCAGATGTTGGTGTCTAATGTCCGGGATGAAATTAATCGACTTGTAAATTTTGTACCGGCATGGACGAAAAATATTGCTATGGATGTTAGCAAGGAAAACTATTTTTATTATTAATTAGCTAATTCCAAATTATTCTAATAACTAAGAAACTATTTAAAAAGTTAAAATAATGTTGTTGTCTACCACACAAAGAATGTTAAGATATATTGGCTGTTTTAATATAGATCACACTTTCACTCAGCCATTGTTTCATAGATAATCGAAGAAAATCAATCCTAAGTCACCTATCTAAAATTACACGGTATAACACTGCTTGCAGCTACTGGGTCTCGCATACCCATCACACCGAAATACTATTATAATTATCAAAGGGGGACCGCTAGACTAATCAAATATAGGCCCTTGCCAGGGGCCCGCTGCATGATTCTTAGCTACGCCACTGTAAAAAAAATGGTTCTTTTTGCACTCAATTTAGAAAAAAAAAATTTAACATACTATAAATGTATAACAAACTTTGTTGTTTAAATTTATCAAACTAACATTTTAATTTAAATTATTGATAAAAATTTAAATCATTAAAAGCGCACATAATTACATTTTCTCAAATAAAGTACACGGTAATCTCAAATAAATGTGGAATAATTTATTTTAATATGTGTTTATGTTTTGTGAATTCGTTTATATTTTTTATTAATAAACATGTTAAACAACATAAATTACTAATTTTTACCCGAAACTGACATAAAATCTTGCAACTTAATTTACTTGATAGTTCTATACTCATTGTTACCTTTGTGACAAACCCAAAAGTAAGGTGCATTAATGAGAGTTCGTTAGTCATTCGGTAAATATCTTTCTGAGATGCCTACTTTAGCAATTAATTAAATAATTAAGACTTTAAATAAAATACATGCAATTTTTTGCAATTCAATACAAAATGAGAGTTATCAACCGAAAATACCATTTTGATATTTGTAAAAAGAGGCACTACACTTTTAAGTTAAATTAATGTTACTTACCCCTACAAATTTTAAACAACATTTTTATGTGTAAAATAGTAAAATCCTATTTTTAATACGGCTACCATGCACTTGGTTGTGGTTTTAATTTATTTTAATTTATTTATTTAACGTCTATCCTGTTTAGTTATAAAAACTGATTTACAAAGGAGGACAACTAAATAAATCTAATTACATAGATGCAGACACAACAATGAACTACAGTTAAGTAAATATTTGAAATAGTAATATTACAACAACAATGCATTAAAACACAACAATTTTGGTGACAAATAAAAAAATATTTAATGCAATTAATTGATTAATCAAATATAAAAAGTGGTGGAAAAAAAGACTATATCGAACTATCGGCGCAAACCGAGCAATTGAAATACGCATTTGGTATAATGAAAAAAAATTTAATTTTGAATAATTAGTAGTTTATTGGTTTAACTGATTTTGTATTGCTTAATGTCTCATATTAATGCACTAAGGCAATTCTACACGATGAGTGGTGATAGATGATGATGAAGGATGAATAGAAGGGAGGAGGGGAAATCCGATACCGGCACGTAGCCTACTCCTTTCGAAAAGTACCAAGAGGACCAACGGCTTTACGTTCCATCCGAAAGGACGGTGTAACCTTGACGGTCATATAGGTTCCTCCACTAACCCGGACTGCCGAGCAGACGTCGAGCCATAACAGTTGATCGTCCCTGGCCGTGTGGAGAAGACGTCACGGAATTCCACTAGTAACTCGATGAGCTCATCCTGCTGTTCTCTTGTTAGATGGCCGTGCTTTCGAAGCTCGGTTATGATTTCTGTTTCCGTGAGTGCGTCTGGATCTACCCCCACACTATCTTTGGCCAGAGTCGAGCAGAACGAAGCCGTTGAAGCCGTTACACTAGCTCTCGAACCCTTCATCTGCTCTAGCCACGGTGTAACCTTGACAGTCATATAGATTCCTCCACTAACCCGGACTGCCGAGCAGACGTCGAGGAGAATGAAGCCGTTACACTAGCTCTCAAACCCTCCGTCTGCTCTAACCAGCGGTGTACCTGTGTTTCAGGGCAGAGCGGTCACCCACTCTCCCCCTGACCCTGACCACACCCGAGGTTGCCTTAATTGAAAAGAAAAACATAAGTAAACCACGGACTTATTCCATACCGCGGCACAAACAGGTTGCCAGAGCGCTCATTTACTTTACAGTACGTGCATGAATGAAGCTATTTGAATTTTTTGACCCAAGAGAATCAACGAATGAATTGTACAAGTACGGGTACAGGAGTGCCCATATGCGAAGCGAAGCTATACTGTCCACGAAGAACACAATTAAAATCTGATCGTGCATTTAAAAATATGTTAGAGGTGCCGAGTATACAGAAAATTCTCACTAAGAAATGATAACCCCGCCCCTTGACACCGAGAGTCAACGTAAACACTATTAGACGAGATAGAGCAACGACTGAGTCTTACAAGGCAAGTCGAACGGGTCTTCCTCGTGATTAATTTGTCTGTTTGTGTGTTCGACCCAAAACGGCCGATCAGATTGAGCTGAAATTTTAAACAGAACCAGTGCACTGAAGGCTGCTAACAAAATCAGCAAAATCAGTTACGATTCAAACGTACAAGAAATAATAAATTGGAAATATAGGCTGAAATGTGTAGGATTTAATTTAACGGCAATGGTTTTGTTCTTGAAAAAAAAAACATTTTTATCGAATCATTTTTTGAATGTCAAGCGGTGTATGCACTGCAGTGACCAAGGTGTGCCGAATCTTGCACGCTCAAGATTACCCAAAATGTCCACTCACGGGTTTCTAGTTCCGTGTCTTCCCAGGGCTGCCAATCTTGAAACACTACATCTCCCCACATAACATATAGTATCCCCCCCACAAAAAACAAAAAAAAACAAAAAAACAATCAATACTAGAAATACCTCATGACAGTGGGTCTAATGGCGTTTTCCACTGGTCACACTGATGCGCCGAGTGCAAGTAAGCATATTCCACTGGTAGCTAAAAATCGCACTCGTGCAAAAATTGCTGACTCAGTCGCTGCTCTATCTTGTCTAATAATGTATATGTTGACCCTTGGTGTCAAGAGGCGGGGTTATCATTTCTAAGTGAGAATTTTCTGTACTCGGCGGTAACCTTGCAATCTACACGTATTTCGTACTACGTTTTCCATAGTATTGTATACATTTTTAAAAAACATGTTCTATAATTTGTTTAATACAATCCAGAAATTACCAAATCTAATCTGACCGGGGCTTAAACCCAGGTCTCCCACATTCCGGGTTTAAAGGCGCCTTAGCCAACTTGACTAGGAAACGAGTGAGCGTGTCATGTGTTGAGTACCCGGTAACATTAATTGCATTAAATTGTTTGTTTTATAAGGTATATAAATGATAGGGTTTTGAGTTTAGTTGGTAATAAGGGCGGTTCAACTGTAAGGCCATGATGCGCCACTCAATCCTATAGGCTAGGGAGAAAAGACCCATACTGGATCCAGCCTGGAAAGGGAATGTTACTGGGTACTCAATACATGGCTCGCTCACTCGTCTAACAACGACTTTGGCGTTTTCCTTGTGCATCAAATTGTTGAAGGGTTATGCCAAAAAAGACCGTGAGAAGTGATAGACGCACAGACCACAGACGGACGGACGTATAAAATCGATGAATTATAAACAGAGATTCGTCAGTAGGAGTTAATCTTACCGCCGCCACCACCCCGTGGGTGGGCCACTTAGGGTGAGGGAGGGAGAGGCCACTTTGTTTCGCAAGGCTTCAGCACTTCTTGGGGAGCAGGGAGGTGGCGGATGGAGGTTGAAAATATACACCGTTAAAATAAAAGAGAGAGAATATAAGAGTAATACGCAACTCATTCCCAAGAGGGTTTTAGTTAAAATACCACACACAAATGCAAAAAGTTGCAAAATAGAGGCCAATTCCCAAAACTGGAAGATCTACCAGAACAAACAAAAAGGGCACTCATACTCACAAAAACGTTAATTGCATATTAAGTTACTCGACATTTAAAGTGGTCTGTATGGATGTTAGACGACCTTGTTATTTTTTGTAAGTTAATTTAAAAAAATAAACAAACAAATATATAAGTGTTTGAATAAATAAATAAATAAATAAATAGATTAACACAAAATAAAAATAAGTAACGCGATTTATTGAAATATTTTGAGTTAGAAATAACAAAATTAACACTTCATTCTAAATTAAAAGCTTTGCTAATGAATTTGTATGTTGGCATCGGGTCAAGCAGCAATATAAGCATGTAGTTTTATTTCATCCCCTGACCCCTGACTGTCAAGTGTCAAGGAAGAGGTGGGTGTACCCAACAAATGGAGTAGAGTATATACATTGCCAATCAAGTATATCCCTCGTCTATCAACGACTGGCGTTTTCACGACGGAGCGTAACGACTGAGTATAAGAAACCAACTAGTTAGTTACTTTTGTCAATGTATTTCAATAAGCAATTCCGGAATTAGAATCTTGATTGACGAATTGACTAATCGTCATTGTCGAAAACAAACATGGCGAATGCAAATTTGTGCGCGGAGCTTTAGTCGACCTACTCGCAAAAGTTGTTGCATAAGGGGTGGGCAATTCAAAATCAATGCTTCAAAACGTATTTTTACCAACGATAAAAACAATTAGCACAAGTTTCATGTAACCATTTCAATACATACATCGTACTAACAATGTTTCAGGTAAAAGCCATTTTAAATTTTAATTAAAATGAAACTACCCCTCTTTTACTATATTTTCTACAACTTTTTTAAAACAAACATATGTGATAAATTGTTTAAAATCCGGAATCTTGCATAAAATTGAATTGAATGAAAACGGGCCTTTATAAGAAAATCGCTTTTGTGTGTTATTTAACCTAAAGTCGGGTACGGTTGCACTGATGATTTCTTAGTGTTGACAGCACTAATAGGAAGGTCAAAGTTGCTTAGAATTAGATTTTTAAACATAAACAACCGTTCTACACAAATACTAGTGGTAATAGAAGAATGTCGTTCTCTATGTAAACATTGTCAGAGTTGACTGAAGCCGCTAAAGATTAAATATGGTTCTTTATATGATAAGTTTTGAGCAGTGATCTGTGATGATAGTTTATAATCAAATATTCCCCCCCCCCCCCCCCCTCCCAGTGAATGATACCAAATTGCAAATAGATTGAAAAATAGCAAAAAACAATTGTCTCAGTACATTCAATGGCATAATTGTTTTGAGATTGTACATAATGTAACTGATGGATCGTAGCTTTGTAGTTAACATATAATATTTATGTGCATGATCCAACTCAAAGATAAATCTATGTACAACCCCAAATATTTTATAAACTCACAGCTTTCAATAAACAAATAATAATAATAATAATTTATTAATATCATTAATAATGTAGGTAATTTATTCCAAATCAATTTCAGTGTTTCAATACAACAAATTTTGCATATTTCATTATATACCAATTTTATACTGTGGTAAGGTTCTATTTGGAAGTGTTATAAATAATTATTAACTAGGAAGCTTCGCAAACGCTTTTTCAGGCGCGTTGTTGGATGAGCGTATGTTTTTTTAAACGGAAAAAGTGTTAAATTGCGATTTTCATAAGAAAGTATTTTTTCGATTGCGCTCAAATTTTACTCAAATATATTCATTCAAAAAATTGAGGTTCTGTGAAAATATCATTACAATCGGATAAAGAATGTAGGTGTTATAAGTCGAAGAAATTTTTTTTAAATCGAAAAAAATCGTAAAATTGCGATTTTTATGAGAAATAATTTTTCGATTGTACTCAAAAACGTGGCAGTTCTAAATTCAGAGATTTCGAGGGCCTTTATAAAATTTCATCGCAATTGGAGTATCGGTTTAGCCGGAATCGTGTGGACAAACACACAAACATACAAAAAAAAGAAAAAAAAACATTCCGGGTTTTTTTCTTTAGTGTAGTGAAATGGAATCTTCGCTTCGCTCGCTACGCTCATCCAATAATCGTTCATAACAACATGAAAGTTGCATTTTGTTTGCATCGTGTTGATAGTGAGTTGTCGCTCAACGTTTCACCATCCATGTCGTCAAAACTTATCCACTGGTCGTGAAAGCCTTCAATATCTTATAACATGAAAGTTACTTCGGTAACCACAACTTATATTGTTAATTGATTTTAATATTGTGTGACACGTGTACAAAATCCATCCAACGTGAGGCTCCACTTCATCCTCGCAAAAACCTCCCGACAAAGTCGCGCTCTGCCCTGAAACTCACGTATACCGCTGGTTAGAGTAGATGGAGGGTTCGAGAGCTAGTGTAACGGCTTCTCTCTTGGTACTTTTCGAAAGGTGTAGGTTACGTGCCGGTACCGGGTATCCTCTCCTCCCTTCTGTTCATACTTCATCCTCATCTATCACCACTCATCGTCTCGAATAACCAAAGTGCATTAATATGAGACGTTCAATGTCCAATCAATCCAATGAACCTCCCGACAGAACTCCGTCAACCTCGTCGTCCCTGCGAAGGTAGGCAGCTTGCACTACACGCGCGCGAGGCCGGCGGCCGACACTGCCGGGCGGCGAGCCATCACTGTGGGGTACAATAATGAGGCACTCGCCGCCGAGATAGCGATCTGAACATCCATCAGGACATTCTTGTCGGAGTAATCTCTTGGATTTTCAACACTGTAGGGTCTCCGGGGAAGAGTCGCTTGTGACAATACCCGATAGGTGCACGGGTCACGTTTAGGCCACTTTTTGGAGGGTACAGCTATAAATGGGGGGCGGGTCAGAGCCCCCTATTAATAGCGTCGCAGGCGAAAATTTTGAAAATTAGGTTTTTGGAGTGCATTTGGTGAGTTTTAGAAAAAAATTGGTGGGCGGAATGCAATACCGAAACAATGTAGTTTGTGTGCGTCAATTTGTTTTGCCGTCATGTCGAGCTTATAATTTACAGCATTGGCCTACATTGCAACATATTAGCGTTTGATCTTATTTTCAATTTAGCATTTAATTTATTTATTAAAAGTTTTTCCTATTCAGTTAAAATACGATTCACAAAGGAGGACAACTAAATATAAATCCAATTACACTGACGAGTGGAAACTGCGGCAAAAAGGTCAAATAGTGCTGAAAAGCTAATAAAGCGGCATTTGTTAATATAATATAATATGTAGGGGTTACACTGTTGACGTGTACTCACCTGAGCCACTGGCTTCAGTACTCAACACACTCCACTCCTTCACTCCACACACAACTTCACTACCTCCCCTACCGCCCTACGTGATTATCATACTTTCTAAGGTGGCCTTTTATACATACTATTGTAATATATGCCGTTCGCTACGCTGTTTGCACAATAAAATAATATACATTTTTTAATTTTTAAAGAATCATGAGGGAGGCGATCGCCCCACCGTCCCCCCTGTATCCGCCACTGGGTAAACCCTGACCCTGTGACAACACTGGGCACGTGTACTATAGTTTAGGAACGTTGCAAACAAATTGTGGTAACTTTTATTTTTTCAATAGTTGGTTTACAAATTTTATAAATTCTGCGTAGCTCGGTGCAAGTCAGTCGATATATCTTATTAGCAATGTATTCGCTTATCACGCTGCAGTTCGGGGTTCGATCCCTGTAAGAACTTATTTGTTTACATTTTGAAACTCATAGGCCAACTATTGCCGCGTGTTTGTAGGGCTATAATTTTGTTTAAATTTTAATCAGGCACGCCATTCTGAACGATATTTTAAAATCAAAGGAAGATGACTGCAATCTTTATACTAAATGAGTGAGGGTCTTGAATACAACAGGAAAATATATTTTTCATTTTTTGGGCGGGACGTGACGTCCCTGTCAGCCATTATATGCCAATTTTGGAACAAAAGTGGGATTAATTGAGTAAAACCGTCTCGTGAACAGTAAGTTTCCATTTTAGGAAATATTTGTGTGTAATGTTTTGTATTTTTTGTTGTTAGTGAAACGGCAAAAACCTTTGTTTCTATTTTAGGCGAAACTCTTTTTGGGTTCTTATGTTCTTTTTTTGATGAGGCGGTATAAGACATGTTCACCTAATTTAATATTGTTTCTACACATCATTGCCTTCCACCTCCTTATAAGAAAAGCCGATTTTGTGAAATATCGTTCGATGTACGATTTTTGTCGTCTGCCGGTACAAAACGTGTCAGACAATAAAAGTGGAAGGATATGATGGAGGGGAAGTGAAGGAAAAAATGGCCATTTGAGTTAATTTCAACCTACTTTTTGATGTAATGACAAACTGACAAATATACAGGCAATATACATTTTTCACCAATATTTGACTGTCGAATTGTATAGCCTAAGTGAACTGTTGAAGGCGACGCGCTACTCCCCCCCCCCACTACTGTTTCTGCTCTTAAAATATGAGCCTCTAAGTTGTTTCGGTTGGGTTGGGGGGTTAACCCCCTTCCCCCCTTAGTGACGCCACTGCAATCAGCCAAGCCAGTGGCGTAACTAGCCTTTTTTTTGGGGGGGGGGGGGCGAACATTTTTGTAACCACACATGAGGAGGCCGATGGATTCTTCTGGGTTTTAGCTTGGTTTCGTCCGTTCCTTTTAAAATTTGTGAAGATTGTCAGTTTTATTGTCCTCCCCCAACTCCTCATCCTCATTCCTGACTGAAGAAGGTTTATTCCATTCCAAGGTTTTCCTCAGTCGTTAATGCGGATTCAAGGGATTGAGTCCTCGGACATCCCTTACCCTTCATAAATAATTGTACTAATTCTAATTTAGAGGGGCCACCGATCGGGGTCGGGGGTACCACTCTGGGCAGGTTTCCCCCGAGAAATAAAAAATTAATTACTTTTTTCTAATTGGTATCACTGTAGTTCGCGTGAAGCAGCTAGTTCCTGGATAATGTGTATCTCTGATTGGTTCGTCCAATGTTAAAAGTCACGTGACTGCTTGCTGTTGACCAATAAGAAGGCCAATATTTAATATTCATGGTCAGATGACGTATAGATACTAGCTAGGCCTACATTTTGACATCCCGAGAAAGTTGCTGCTTACTTTAGGCCGATTAGTTCTTGTAGGCTTTCCGTTATCAACATCACTCAGCCCTTCCATTTTGGAACCTTTAACAGCTATTACAATACGCAGGCAAGACAAAGTATGTATGTAACATTCTACAATGATTAATCCTACAATTAGGTTACGGGTTTAAGTTCAGATAGGCCTAGGGCTAGAGGCCTACTCTACTAGGCCTAGGGTAGGGCCTACCTAGGCAAGGTCCCAGCCTAGCCTAGGGGGCCAAGGCCTACCTTACAGACCAAAAAAAAGTAGTATGCATAGTAGGGCCTAGCCTACCTTAGTAGTTAGGCCCAAGACTGTTCAGGCAGGCCTAGGCCTAGTAGGAGTTCCAACAGGCCTAGGTAGGCCTAGGCCCTAGTACACTTAACTAGGCCTAGTCGGTACTTCTGTACTTGGCAGGTCCCAACTGTTATACACTAACGGAAAGGATTTCGGGTGCGCTCTTTTCGAAAATATCCTAGAACTAGCCTAGCGCGGCGCACTGTAGCCAGCGGAAAGTTCGGGCTAACCTACCTTGTAACTAAAGTAGTTTTGTAACGGAAAGGATTTCGGGTGCGTATGTTTTCATTATAAAAAAAAAATGTTGGGACCCGCCAAGTACAGACTGAAGTGCCAACTAGTCTACCTAGCCGTAGGGCTAGGCCTACGTGTACGCTGTACAAAGCCTCTGAGGGCGTAGGCCTAGGCTTGGGCCAGGCAGGGGCAACCTACAGCGGTGGGCCAGATCCGGCCCATAGTCCATTTAAATTTTTTTTTAACCCGCGGGACTGAGTGCAAAATTTCATTATAAAAAATACACCATTTGATTTCGAAAAACAATAATTTTTACGTTGGATTCTCGGTTAAGTTAGGCCTATATCACTGGACGTAAGTATTCGCTGTGTAAATCGTACGTTGTGAGCGGCCAATCACCCTGCTTTTTCTACTTTTGGCAAAACTCCTTTTTGGTTGAAAGTCCTTAATATTTAAAATAGAAACGTTAAATGTTTTGTGGTTTGTTTGTTTTTTTACGTCAAATGGTGTATTTTGGAGTATTTTAGGGAAAGAAAGATAGTTATGAACTAGGCCTTTAGGCCTACCGTATTATTGTCAAATTTGAAAAATAACTTTCAAAAAGGCTTTACTAAGCATCACTGGTCGACATATTAACGTTACCCAACGGCGCTTGCCTTGGAAATATGTAAAAAGTTGGAAACACATTATAGTGTTGCCTGCAAGCCTGTAGGCTTATGGTAGGCCTAGTCAACTATACGGGGTGGGGTGATGGCGCATTGTGAAGTTTCAACTATAATTTATGTGAGGCCTATTTGTTTAATTAGGGTGGAGTTTTGCTGGGAAAAGTAGGTCAGGGAGTTTGGGGGTTGGCGCGAAGTGCTGTTTGTTGGGTGCCAGTCAGAAATTGCATGTAATGACGATATTGGTGTGTTTTTACATTTTTTTTTTAAATTCGGCCATAATATGGTTAGGCCCTATGTTCATAATTAAGCCTACCCGGTACCTACCAAAAGAAATTGATTTTATTTTGTTCCCAATGTAGGGATACTTTGTAGGCCTATACATCGTTGATACGTTGAGAACCCGACCAATAGCAAGGATCCAATGTATGAATTAATTTGCGATTTCGTATGTCCATCGTATCAATATACACGGGGCAATTTTTATGAATCCTACTCGAAAATGTTGTAGGCTGGCCTAGAGGCTAGGGCCTGCTAGCCTAGTTCTACATACCGACAATAATCATGTTTTCGTAATTTGTTAGGCCTAGGCCTAGTGTGTGATTAAAAGTGAGTGTAAAAACAACTTCAATGTGACTAGGGTCAATGTGCCAGTTAGGCCTATGGAATGGTTAATCAAATTTGAAAAAAATTAATTGAAAAATAATTGAGTTTGGAACGTTCTTGTTTCTTGAAGACAAATTGGCAAAAGTGATAGACCACTTTGAGCACTTCGCGTGGTACCCTAACCTTACTATTGTTTTAGGCTAACTGAAATAACAGTTGCCCTACCGGTACCGAAATCACTTTTTAAAGAAGTACTATTGTATCGTATTGTATTGTATTGTATTGTTTTTATTAGCAGCTGTGGGATTCGATTACATGTGATGCCGTAAGCCTGTAACTAGTATGTGTATCGTAATTCGTAACATGAGCATTGTCAAAATTGTTGGTACCGGTACCGTATTCATACCTAGGGCCTATTTACATAGAATAATTTACAATTACAAACTACTTTACTAGGCTAGGATAGAATGATTATATACCACATTCTAATAAATTTAGGCCTACATCACGTATTTACATAAGCCTACATCACTCGCTGAGTGAGCAAAGCATAGCCTACACATAGGCAACACATAGGCCCTACCGCTGACCGGTACTAAACAAGTTTTGTTTGTACAAGTAGGCCTAGCACCATCAATCAATTAAATTACCCGTACCTTCCAAAGGAACTCTCATTCATCTCTGAATGATTATTCACAAATACCGTACCGTACCAACAAATTTCTGTGACGGAATGAAAAATTTCAGTGACAGGAATAGCATTGTGATTAGTAAACAAGCCGAAACTTGCAATACCGGTAAATGACAATTTAACACTTAATGTAGATAATTAGGCCTTGAGGTTGTAAAATAAGATCGAGGCAAAATAATATAATATTAATAGACCATTACCCATTTTCTTTCCAGGCCAAGGTCAATGGACGGTGTTGGAGGATATTCTGGTCATGGAGAAGATGGTCAGGGAGGCAAAACTGCGCAGCAAACGACTGCCCAAAAACGTTTGCAACAGACGCAAGCCCAAGTCGAAGAGGTTGGTCAAATCTCTTATTAATTAGGCTTCCTACCTACCTACCTACCTACCTACCTACCTGTAACAAGTTTCAAGTAAATAATGACTGAAGTTTTTGAAAACTAAAGTTTTGGCAAATTTTTAAATTTGCTTTAGGCTAATTCTATACCCACTTTTTTGGTTTCACATAGGCCCTATGCATTGGTCTATAGGTCTAGGCCTACCTACTAGAGCCTAGTGGGCCTCCGTTCCAATCTAAAATTACACGTTACAAAATTCTGTCTTGTAACTGTGCACAAACCCTCACTCAAACACATTTAACAATCAGCATTAATTTATTGTGCCTGAAATGAGTAGGCCTACCGCCTACCTAAATAGGGCTAGGAAAGGAATATTTTTATAAACAAAATTCTTAAGTTAACCGTAGCGGCCTATATAGAAAAACCGGAAAAACCGTAATGTTATTTCTTATTGTTGGCCTGAATGAAATGCTAAATAAATAATACCTAGAAGTATTAATAATAATTGGGGTGTTTTGTCAATGGGACCTACGGAAGCTTGAAATTTAGCAGTTTTTTCTGATCTATGGTAAATTCGATATTTTTTCTATTAAACTCTTTGCCAATGATATTGTCAGATGTCACTTAATGAATCATGAATTAGGGCCTAGGCCTACCATAATATATTTAGGGAAAGAAAAGAATACAGAATTTAGATAATAGAAAAGGTGGTCTGGAGGCCTATATTTTTTGGTGCAGCTGCCTTAACTTAGTAGGTAGGTATCCCTATGCAGGTAGGCATACATACGGTATCTTAAAATTATTTGTAAACTTCACTCCATTGTTTTGGGAAAAAATAGGCTAAATGATATGTGATGATATGGTGTGATGCATATGTGTAGTGATATTATATGAATCATATGAACAGGTAGGCCTAGGTATCTAAACAGATATCAATTTCATGATAAGATAAAAGAGAGTGTCATTTATTTCAAAATGTCAAGTGATTAATTCTATTGTTTCTATAGACATCAGCCATAGGCATACTCATAACTTTGCAAGATTACACAACATAAAACTCAAGCTTAGTTAGAATATGGACACCTATGTTAATTAGGCCTCACCTATGCACCTTCTAAGAAGTAGCCTACCCTAATCTGTTGTAATTGGGAGTTAGGAATGCACTAATTTTAACATCAAATACTTGCTTGGCAAATAAAATCGAAATACATTAAGCCTAGGCCCATATGAATTACTACTAACAAACCATTATAATTTAAAATACCTACACCCTGGGCCTATACAATAAGTAGGCAAATTAAATATGACCCGCCAACGTCGTTATGTTTATCAAACAACACTGCATTGTTTTGTTGGTAACACCAATAGGCCTCAAACAAAAATGCACATAAATTTATTAAGTGTGTTCCAAAAATCTCTATCTAGCTAATCACTGTTAAGATGTCAATTTTACCCAATAAAACCAAAGTAAACCATTTAAAAAACTCATTCTCGAATCGAGTCAGAGCCGTAATAATAAGTGGGAGAGTTATCCCCCGCCCCCTTCCTATGCCCCTGGTTAACTAGGTACCAAAATGGTGCTATGCGAGTACGACTAGGCTATTTTAAACTTGGCCAGTTGGACTCGATTCAAACTAAATTTGTTAAAATAATAAAGAGAGCTTTATGTACTCCTAAATTTGATATGCTTTAATTTGTTGTTAAATTGTTTATTTATAAGTTACCCACTCATGACCTACGGTACTAGTAGGAGGGGTACTTACACGAGAAAATCATAACCTAACCATTTATTTCTTGTTTTGTGTAGGTGGTCGGGATCATGCGTGTGAATGTGGAGAAAGTTCTAGAGCGTGATCAGAAACTCTCTGAACTTGATAACCGTGCAGGTAAAATAAAATAACTCTTTTATCGAACTAATGCAGGATTTCCTGTTTTATTTTTGTGCATGTTATGGAATGGTTACACTGCATGATCTGCTCAAATCGTCATCGGCCATCTTGACTTGAATCCATCCAATTTGTTACCTGACCCTTCAGGTAGTTGGAATCATGAAAAGTAATGTTGAGAAAGTTATGATACGCGACGAAAAATTAAGCGAGTTGGATTTGCGTGCAGGTAAAATATATACTGATTTATTCTGCATACATCATCATCATTATCTGTTGCCAGTTGCCACGTCCAACTCTGGGTTGGGTCGGCATTGAAGACAGGCCTCTCCCTTCTTCTGTCTTGCCACCATTCCTTCTCCTTCCACCACATTCCAGGCTCCTCCTCGCTGTTCCACATCCCTTCTCACACTATTCTGCCATTGTTGCCGTGGTCTGCCCCTTGGTCTCCTACCTGGAATTTCCAATTCCATCATCGTTCTCGGTAATCTCGCTCCTTCCATCCTTTTGACATGTCCAAAACACTTTAATCTTCTCTTTCCAATTCGCTCCATTAAATTCCTCACGTCTACTTGATCTCGGATATCCTCATTCCTTTTTCGGTCCCATCTAGTCTTACCTACAATGCTTCTCCCAAACTTCATATCTACAACCTGCACAAGGCTCTCATCCACTGTTGTCATATTCCAAGTCTCTGCTGCATATGTCAGTATTGGAACAAAGTAGGTCTGGTAGATGATAACCTTGCACTTCTTTGGTACTTCTCTGTTCCATATGAGATCTCGGATAGATTGGAATAACCCAACAGCTTGCTGCGTCCTTCTTCCTATCTCTGGTTGAATCCTTCCATTGCATGCTACTATACTCCCCACGTACTTAAAATTCTCCACTTGCTTTAAAATCTGTCCTAGTAGAATCCTGTCATTCTTCGCTTTATCTCATGTCATCAGCATTGTTTCACTCTTGCCACTTCCAAACACCAGACCATATTCTCCTGCCACCACACTGCACACATCAACTTGAAATTGCACCTCCTCTTCTTCCTCTCCCCACACCAAAAGATCGTCTGCAAATAACATTATTTTCATACATTCTTCTCCATATTATCTTAATACCAATTCACATACTATAAAGCTATATCAACAAAAATGGGACTGAAACCTTCAACTGAAGGTTTTTGTTCAAGTGCCTAGGTTTGGAATGTTTTTTGCGCCTCTGTATAAATGCTCTATTGGAACCATTTCAGAGAAGATTAATAGGCCTACATATACTCAGCAATCATCTTAGTAGCATAAAGTTGCCATTCGGACTGTGTTTGGTTTACAGAGCAGAACCTATTGGTTAAATAGCAATTTCATAAAAAAAAAAGTTTATTTTTCTACTCGAGGGTCTACAGGTGTTTTTCAAATTGGTTGGTTTTCATTTATTTTTTAACTCAGAACTTGACATTAGGCCTACTAAAAATGCATATGTTTCATTGATGCAACAAAACTTAGTCTATCTGCCAAACAAACAAAAAATGGCCAATCCCTATAATAAACATTTAGATTTAGATATTTTTTGTTCAAAATATGTTGCACTTTTTAAAAAAATAAATAGGAAATGTGAAACTAAGGTAGGTACTAGGTACCGTAGTTTCAACAGTAAAAAATACCTTTTTTGGAAAGAGACGTAGCCTATGAATTTGAGTGTTCAGTACAGGTTATTATTTTTGGGGGTTAATAAACGCTCACCTCAAAATTTCAAATGTGCTGGACTTACACAGAAAGGTTTAATAAATTTGAATGTCACCTACTGTAACAAAGTTGAGCTGCTAATAACTTCCCTCTTAGGGGCTACTCAGCAGGCTGCCCTTCTCTATTTCCCCTTCCTAAAAAGGGCCTACTATTCTATTCTATAATTAACTTTTGTTATGAGTTATGACTATAATGTTTGAGAACATCAAATTATGTTGATAGGCTCCAGTGAAAAAAAAACATGCTGTACAGACAGGTATTCTATTCTGTATGATTCTCGATTCTTCATGTCCCAGCTAGAAATAGAAATTTGCAAGATGACAGACAAAGATTGCTTCTGCTCAAGACTGCAAAATACTAGTGTTGTCAAAAACGGATGTTATACATGAATGATCCTAATCTGTAATCATAATGTTGAAACGTGTGTCAAAGTCAATTACTGCCAAGTCTGTAGGTTATCTAGTTCTTCATTTCATTACATTTTAATTTTAAAATAATGATGGTGTTGGTTATTATTGGTGTTGGTGTTCGTAGGTACCTCTAAGTCTAACCTTTGTATTGTTTTTCTCAAGGCTGCTGCATTTTGATGGCCTGCTTAACTTGTGTAAGTTGTATCACATGATCACTTGGTATTGTAGCCTGTATATCCCATTATTTCTATTGACAGCTGCTACCGTGAGGCTATGTTGCTGACAATAAAGCGAGACACGTAGGCATGACCTTGGGTGACAGTTCTAGTTGGTAATGAAAGAGTAGTAGGCCTACGTGGTATGCATACTATTTTTTTACTTTTGCGCTGTATGTGGTAATATTAATGTTATACTGGTACTGTATTTTGATCCTGAAACTATCTTTCTCAAACTGATGGTTGAACAAAGGAAAACTTCTAACAATCCAAATGAAAAAAAAAAATACTTAACCAAATTACTGTGAATAGAGATAGGCCTACGTAAGTAAAAACGGATTTAGCAATTCAACGATTTTTGAGAATGCTACACAGTGATAATTTTTACGAACTAAGGTTTGCTCATAACTTTGGAGTTACTTTAATCATTTGTTAAATAATTGTTCCACACGTTATGCATAAATTAGAATTCTTTAAATTGGTGCTGGAAACCCCTATCATACAGCTGCTGAAGAGAAGATGAAGAATTTATCAATTCACTACAAAGCGCTAATTTTTAAGATTTCAAAATATTCGAAAATTTTAAATTTAAGAATTCAAAGAAGTGAGTTTGAAAATAATTCTAATATATTAGCATGTCAATTGGCTACATAAGTTAGTTCCCAAATTATATTTCACTCGTGGGAAATGCCTTGAGCAAAAATATTGCAAAGTTCCCTTAAAACTTTTAAGTACGTACCTAAATCCTGCCCGCAAAGAAGACTTGGCTAACATTCAGAAGTAAATTGACAAAATAGAACTTGTGGTGCTCGGGTACTACGTTAGTAATTGACGAGATTCTGGTCTTATTATTTGTATATTAATGTGACTGGAGTAAGTTGCACAATTCTAATAATGCCTACTTTTATTGTACTACACTTTATAAAAACTTAAAATATCGATACCAGTTCAGTTAACTGTAAAATACTCCTTAGCAAGGTATGTTTAATTCCCAAAAATTTCCTATAATTCCTATATATTTGGCTCAAAATTCCTATATTTTTAAAACTGGTCACTTGGAGTTGGAACCCTGCTTCGTAGTCTATGTAGGCCTAGGCATACCTAGGATATCTTTGGTTGGAGAACAAGACAATATACTTATTTTCGAATGGACATATTATCTCAAATCTTGAACAGGACAAAATGCCAAATGGCATGGATCAGAATAAAGAAGTTATAGTCCTATCTCCATTGATGTACTAGAAATCACATGCTTGGGGGAAAAATTAAGATCTTAAGAATAGATCATTATTGGAAATGTGATTTTTCTTTTGAGAGGCTTTATTACTTTGATTTGTGTTTTCAGATGCTTTGCAACAAGGAGCTTCCCAATTTGAGCAACAAGCTGGGAAATTGAAGAGGAAATATTGGTGGAAAAACTTGAAGGTGAATAGTAGGCTTACTGTAAATGTTAACGACATACTTAGCCACTTAAACTTTCCATTTGCTTTTCCTGTAGCATTATCCTTTTGCCAAGTACTTAGGCCTATGGGAATGTTTTTATGAAAAGCCAAAAAATACAAAAAGGCAAACAATTACCTAACTAAAAAAATTATGCAATAAAGTCAAGCATTAGGAGCTGCTAGCAGAAGATAGATATTTTGAAAAAATGTAAAAAAAAATAGTAATTTTTTTCCTATGTTTTTATGATTTTAAAATTATTGAAATTCTTAACAATCCTTTTGGCTTTTCCCCCGAGTTTTTTCCTACTAGTACTTCCACAAAAAATAAGATGTGAACTTGATTTTTGGGAGGGTAAAGATTAATAGGCTACCATAGGCTATGCCTACCAAACTAATTTTGGAGGATTTTGTTGTTGCTTTTTTTAGATTTTAAACAAAACCAATTTTAAAGGCAGATCCACATTAAAAAACATGTCTGTATAAGGTTTAACGCATAGCCCGTAAGGGCGCCAAAATTTGTACTGTCTGGGCACCCTACAATAAATGCCATTCTCTACCTAATAAACATTACATAGCTTGGTTTAATGCCTCTTCAAGATTTTTAATTGGATTTACTTTTTCATTTCAGATGTGGATAATCATGGGCATCATTCTTCTAGTCCTGATCATAATAATTATTGGTGAGTATCAGCTTCTCTTAAGTTCTTGGAATGAAATAATGACAGATTTTAGGTTTGTTCATTTGTCCCCTTTGAAACTGTTTTCAATCTGTTCAGAACACAACAGCATGTAGTTTGCGATATTTCCCGATCATTTCCCGCTTCCTGTATAACTCTACACGGAACTGACTTTTCCTGTATTTCCATAATTGTGTGAATAGGCTACAACTTTAGTTATTAGTTTGAAAATACAAAATTTCAATAACTCCTGCCTTCTCTCGGCTCTGGCCAGTCGAAGGCTGTGACCGCAGTGCTGGCAAGGTCTACCCCCACCATCCGTGTAAACAACCAAGCGCTAAATCCCTTGCGGCTTGCGTTGCATTCAGGCCGTCGCCTGTCAGTCACCGAGTCACTTTGCAGTATTTTGTACTAATTAGTACCGGTAATCAGAATCAAGCCCTAATATGTGTCGCAAGTTTTGCAATTATGTAAAAAAAAAAGGATTCAGAGATGCTACGGGATGTTAAATCGTTAATCTAAAAAAATAAAGTCAAACTTACACTATGAATTTATAGTACGAAGTTGTACCTGCTTTGTCACAAAGTTGTTTATAAAATAAATCTGTTGTTGAAGTTTCTTTGTAATTATATCCCATGGGCCATCTTGAATTTTTTAAATGCACAAGTTCCGATGGCCGTAATGGTTTTTTGAAAGCGATTCCGATTTCATTTCCAATTCCTATTTCATATCCATTTCATCCCATTCCATCTATTTAGAAGCATGAAATGAACATAGCAACGACCAACATCTAACAAAAGGTTTTTATTATTTTTACTTGAAAACAAACCTTTCTATAGTGTGTAGAGTAAGAAAACGTTACATTGATACTGTAACTACTGTACTAAATAGGCCTAGTAGGCACATGGCTAGACTGTTTGTTTTAAACTTAACTGTTTACCTAGAGACAATTAAAAGTTGTTACAAATCGTGACATACCAGTGCTTCCCAAACTTTTTAGAACTAAGACCCAATTTTTAAAAGGCCAAAATTTCGCAACCCACCTAGCTATTATAAATGGGGCTTTAAAGGTAAAGGCTTTAAAGTAACCTTTTTTACTAATTTATTAGTTATTATTTATTAGGGTTGCAATTCGATGTGAAAATCGTGATCGATAATCGGAGGCGTAAAATCGATAATCATATCAAAATATGTCGATATCATAGACCCAAAGCGATTATCATATCAAATTCCAAATTGAGTATAGGAAGCAGGAAAACACATTGTAATTCTAATACGAGAGATCGTTTGGCCCAAGGATTAGAATGTGCAAAAATAAAATTGAGAGATAAATTTTCAATTACACAGCCTTTATTTTAACACAACGTCTTGACTTGCATGGGGTGTCACTTTTACATTTTATTACAGTACGCGCCGGCGAAGGTCGCGTCTAGCGAGATCTCTTCAACATTCCAGCTCAGTCTTAACTCCTCCCGACCCCCTCATCATCAACTTTGAATAAAAAAAACTGACACACCTGACTCATCTTGTTAGGCGGCGTCAGAAGTAATGGCAAAGGTCCTTTCTTGGACAGAAGAAACATAACGAATTCAATATAATTGGGCCGACTGACACTGACTGAGGTTGACGAATTCCTTCTTCTCGGTGATTGGTCATCTGTTGGCGTTTCTAATAACTTTATCTTGTTGCGGAGATTGGTGTCCCCTCGTTGCAGCATGACATGCACATGATCATCGATAGTGGGTGTTGGTACCTCTATCTCTATCTCTAATCGATCTAAAATAATCCAGTCCATTTTGACAGTCTGTCCTTTTTCGTTCTGAGGTATGTTAACAATTTCAACGGGTTCTGTATTATCATTCAAATATTGGTTGTAGGCCGATAGAAGTTTTCTGTACCGGTACTAAGAGATCTGTTAGATCTCGTGCGATGCGGTCTTCAGATTTAATTTTCTTTTGGTTCGGTGAATCGCCGACTACAAGTAGAACTGTCAATGGATCAGCTACTTGTGAGGGTTGAACTTCCTCTTCGTTGTCGTCGGTCTCGGTTGCATGATAAGCCTCGGCTTGTAGACCTGCACATTGATCGAGTTGTTTGATAACATCGAGGATAAACTCTCTTCATTAGACATTTCAACAGTGGTAGACAGACTTGGCATTGAACACATATTATTCCTGATTTGGTTCATATTATACAACATAGTTATGAATTCAGCATCGCCACGCCGGTATTCCTCTATAAAAATGTTCATCATAATGCGAAGATCTGAAGGTCTATCACTCTTGACACTCGTGCTGGACTAGGCGGTTGTCTCGGTGTTAGACTCAGTTGCGCTCTTTGTCGCAAGCAGTGTTCGAAATTAGGAAAAAACCTAGGGGCCAAGCTGGCCCTCATGTTGAAATCATAGGGGCGAAATAGCATGATACAGGGGCCATTTTTTAGTCTATATATGTTACATACATTTTGATGGACACCAAAACGGTGTTTACGTAGATTTTAAGTAGACTATTGTTGCAGGACAGCCTCTGTCAAGTCGTGCATATACGTGTGGTTACCGCACGTACCGCGTTACCGGCCTTTTGCATCGAATGAATTAAGTTCCTGTCTGTATAATTTGACAAACAGAAATCATCAACTGAATTGATTGAAGCTTATTACACGAGTCGTCTTTATCATGTCAGAGCACAAAGCCACATTCACAAATCGCTGTACTAATGGTAGAGCACGTAGAAAAGCATCAATCCTCAACAAAAATGTCGTAGTTTGTCATATTTTCATTTTCTTCTCTTTCACATTCTCAGAAAAGCCTGTTCAAATTTCGTCGAACGGAGCTGACTTTTTATCTTTTGCCCATATTTTTCAAGAAAATATTCTTCCTGCAGTTTTTCTTTATCACCTGAAGTCGATCGTTTGACGGTTGATGGTAGGTTATCAATAATGACATACCGTATTGTCGAATATAGCGCGATGTTTTTTTCCGAAATACAATCTCAAAAACAGCACTCGCGTTATTTCCGCACGCTTGCATTTGAAATAGCGCCTGACTAGGCCACGCCTCTATACAACTCCCGCGCATAGTCTGCTGCGCTTCGCCCGCCCACCCATCGAAGCCATGAACTCGGCCGAACCTTGGGCGAAACTGTCTGCTAGTCATCAAATCCTTGGCCGTGATCACATCGTGACCTAGCTTGACCTACATAGATTTTGTCGTCGGGTTGTACTATCTACGTTGCTAAGAGTCTCTGTAACTACGTAATAATGAGTGATTCGAAGTGAGAAGATGAAAGTGTCTCAAGATGAAACAAATGCAAGACTGCTGATCGCGTGGCATAAAGAAAGTTCCTCTGCTTACAAACAGCAAGGGATTGACGAAAGAGGCTAGTGCCTAGGCCTACGACCATAATACTAGGGCCTAGTATACCCACCCCCCCACGAACGTAAACATTGAAGAAACAGAATCAGACTGGTGAACTGTGAGTTGAACATGTTCGATGCTTGTGCTTGAGCCCTACCCAGTTCAAAAACCATAGGCCTAGGCCTAACATTCGTTCAAAATGTTTGTTGTTAGTGTTTCATGTCATTTTAATTTTCTTTGATTTTTTTCTTTTTTCTTGAAATGATTCTGAAAAATTGGTGTCGCGTGTTATATTCGAGTCGTGCTATTATTCGGAACAATAGAGTAATTCCTCTACCCCTTATACTTCAAAATCATTGTCATCACTTGGCAAGTTATAATAGGTCAAAAATCTTGATTTTTTTAAAACTGGATTTTGGTCTAAATCAGCAAATCTGTACGTTATGTATTCACATATTGTACTCCTGTGACCCTGTCATGGTTAAATTGTACATCGACAAGAACAGCAGTCAGTTTCACATTCTTATATGTGTTACTTTGTCGATTATACAACTTTTGAAACTTTTAACAGTTCGGGTCCGCTGTTGGTCCTGTATGATTTTAGAATGAGGGCCTACATGAGCATAGTCGCGAACCTAGCGACCAAGTGCTGTCAAATGGGCGCAAATATCAATAGTATAGTCGCGATTCGCGCTTTGCGCATGCTAATTTCGAACACTGGTCAGGATCAAGTAACGTAAGAGTTACACAGAAGCGATAGCTCAAAATAATGTATTAAACAGTAACTTACAATGAGTAAATGGTACAGAGTACAACGGCGTACACGACTTAATAAAGAAAGAATGCTATTACGGTGAAATGCTAAGCACATAGACCAGCCATGTCGGCGTCTTCGAGTCGTCTTCTTGTTGTCGAAGTGTTGCCCAGACAACACTCCAGTGCCTGAGATAGGTGTGTCTCTCAGAGAACGATAACAGAGTGGATAGTCACAAAACAGCACAACCAGTGAGGGGGCTTCCCTCTTTGACTCTGGTGCTTGGGTGACAAAAGAACCATGTCTTACCCTGGATTTGAACCAAGACCTGAGGAAACGAAAGAGGCTACCCTATTAAATTGTGACTTGGATCCGAAAACGAATGGAAACAATACAACAAGTTGCATATTAGTTCACATGAAGTCGCACTTTTACGATATTAAAAAAAATGGGTGAACATAGGGAGATAGGCTAAATGGCCAATACGCTCATCCAAGAACTCAACCATAAATAGCATTTGTGAAATGACC
This sequence comes from Sweltsa coloradensis, assembly GCA_024449915.1. Lineage (NCBI taxonomy): Eukaryota > Metazoa > Arthropoda > Insecta > Plecoptera > Chloroperlidae > Sweltsa > Sweltsa coloradensis. The sequence continues at coordinate 1,098,234 of JAMZAV010000160.1, forward strand.
TAGTAAGTTGTAATTTGGTTTCCCGTGACTGGTTACTGCCGACATTATTATTTATTAGTTTTAGTGGGGCCAGCAAGCCATGAAGCAATCCTCACCGCAAGTTTTCGGAGGCTCTAATCGTGTTGCTTGGTTCTCAGTGTTTGATACTCTTCAAACACTCAAAATCATAATCTAAAAATCTATACAAACTGAAAGAAAGATTTCCGCTTGTCATTTCTTGTACATTTCGACCAACTTTGTTATTTGCTAGTCGCAATTCAATCTATGATTTGGTATGTTACATTCATATTTCATAGCTGGCTAATTAACGACTATCAGCTGTCATATTGAACTCGGATCCCTGCTGTGCAGTTAGGAGTAAAGTAGGCCTACGTATGTGTCTTCGTACTGGCTGAAGAAAAGATTTGTACAATGCAATATATTAAAGAGAAAACTTTTCTAGGTATGTTAGTGTAGACAAGAGAATGTGCTTCAAATAAAAACAAAAATTAGCTTTCCAACCAAACAATTGTGAGCAGGAAGATGTCCGGGGTATATATCATTGAATACAGAATACAATCATCTATGTTGGGTGTACTAGTCAACCAAAAATAAATAAAACATAGTATTGGCTATGTCAGATGCTGTCACGATTACTCGTTAAAACTTTCAGTCAGTAATTTCTAAGTGTGAAAAAGGCCTATCGGCTGGTTAGATTGGAGAAGGGTTGGCAGATTGGGAAAGCATAGAGAACATAACGCCCAGCCTTTTAGGCTGGGCTTTTCACAATTGCAGAATTGCAGCTAATTTAAAGTTGTTACCTTAATCCGCGACGCGTTTAGTCCTTCTGGGACAGCGCCATAGCCAAGAGCTTGCAATTTAAAGTGTCTTTTCTCTTAAGTTTTTGAATCCCAGTCAAAATTAGTTGGGAAGCCTCTCTCGTTGCCGCGGATCTTGGTTCAAATCCAGGGAAAGACATGGTTGTTTTGTCACCCAAGCACCAGAGTCTAGGAGGGAAGCCCCCTCACTGGTTGGGTTGTTTTGTGTTTTTCCACCCTTCCTATTTCTAACCCTTCCTCTTAGTATGAATGAAGAGGCATCCCTGGCCCAGCAACAACAGAAGGGGCAGCTTTTCTCTTGTTGCCAAGTGTCCTGGTTCAAATCCAGGGTAAGTCATATTTTGTCTCCCGAGCACCAGAGTTGGGAGGGAAGCCCCCTTACTGGACGGTGTGTCTCAGTATGAATGGTGTGTGAAGTAACCTTGCTGATGATGACAACATGCATGCATAATTTACTTCTTGCGTGGCCCTACCACAGGTTTGGTAATGTGTTGTGAGTTTTGTTTGCATGTAGTTAGCTGATTTTTAGTGGGCACCTGCCTGACGAGTCCCAGAAGGACGAAACGCGTAATTAGCTGCAGTTGTCATCAGCAGGTGAAAAGTTTTGTCGCCCCCAGCCCTTCAGGCTGGGATTTATGTTCTCCTTATATTATCTGTGCTTCCCCAACCTGTCAACCCTTCTCCAACCTTTTAGTAATTTCTGACTAAAATTATGCAGCTGTAATACGAAGAGAAACTATGTCTCCTCATCATTCTGTCATTCAGGACACTGGACTTAATCTCGAGACCAACCACTCAAAGGTGGAAATATTTACAAAGGTTTCACAATAGGTAGAAGCACTAACATTTAAATGTGGTTAGTAGAGTTGTGTTGTGTGCATTTAGTGTAGGCCTATCTAAACCAAACAGAGCATCCCTACCCTAAAGGTTTTATCAGTGGCGTGGCGAACATACCAAATCGGAGCCCAGGCACCGATACCAAAAGGGGTGGGTGGGTGGTCCCGCAGGGACCCACCCACTCATTACTTTTTATTGAAACATAATATTTTATATACTTAATATGACTATTTTAATTGATAAAATCACATCCTACTGAATTGTATGGCTACAGCTCTTACTTACCTTATAGTTTTACTAAACCGTTGAAAAGTTTGTCATGAATCATGATTAAGTAAAAGTGCAGACAACATGCATGATGGATATTCATCCAGTAGTTCTCAACTAAACTAATAACAGGTAGCAATTCAACAATTCTGCTAAATGAATAGACAAGCTCGCTTATATTTGATTGAATAGATTGATTTGGGGAATTTAAGTAAATAAACAGCTGGTGGCATGGAGGAAGTCAGGAACATTTTCGAGTTATCTGTTTTAATTTTTAGTTACCGTCTTATAAAGCAGGATTATCGACGTCGTGAATGCAATAAGAAGAACATTCTTGGACCTATTTCAATTGAGGTATTTCCAGTACAATTTCTACATAAAATAGCATTGATTTCAATGAGATCGAGACAGCAAGTTTGTCCGTAAAAGAATAAAATCGTATCTTTTCTCTTCAAATATTTGTTAACAAAGTGTTTCTTTAAAACACACAGATTTGTACCAAATTACTTTGAACATACATTTTTCCAGGGGAACGCCCACGGAGCCCCTAATTTTCATTATTATGCGTTTAAGTAGTTTTCCTAAATCCCAAATAATGGTTCTGCCAATAAACGGAGAAAAACAAAAAAAATAACAAAAATAGTTTTCCAAAACCCACAGATTATCTAACGGTACAAGGACATACAATTTTTTTTCAAATTGGGAACGCCCCCAGAATCCTCTTGTATAGGTATTAAATTCTTCATTGATTACTTTCACAATGTGTATTTTTTCCCAAATTCTGGCTATGCCGCTACGAGGAGGCAAAAAGGAATAACACACTGTTGGCTTTATGAGTTAACAATTAAAACAAAAGCGCAATGTGTTCAGCGATTCGGCTGATTTTTATAGTACACACTAGCCACACACACACACACACACACAAAGTCACAGAATAAGTGCCGTCTATCTTGAATAGTAATCCTCATTCGCTTCGCTCACTCGCTCGTTTAATAAATCATATTAATTGCCAGTAAAACGCACCAAATCCATTCTAGGAACACCAAAATTAAAAAAAATCCCTGCGGGGCTAATCTGGGGAAGACAAAAAAAGAACTATAAACCGTTGGCTTTATGAGTTCAACAAAAAAATTATATTTTCAGCCATTTCATTAAAATTCCATTACATAAAAATGAGGCTATCAAATCGTGTTAATTGCTGGTAAAACGCACCAAACCCATTCTAGGAAAACCAAAATTAAAAAAAATCCCTGCGGGGCTAATCTGGGGAAGACAAAAAAGAATTAAAACCCGTTGGCTTTATGAGTTCAACAAAAAAATTATATTTTCAGCCATTTCATTAAAATTCCATTACATAAAAATGAGGCTATCATATCATGTTAATTGCTGGTAAAACGCACCAAATCCATTCTAGGATCACCAAAATTTAAAAAAATCCCCGCGGGGCTAATCTGGGGAAGACAAAAAAGAATTAAAAACCGTTGGCTTTATGAGTTCAACAAAAAAATTGTATTTTCAGCCATTTCATTAAAATTTCATTACATAAAAATGAGGCTATCAAATCATGTTAATTGCTGGTAAAACGCACCAAATCCATTCTAGGATCACCAAAATTGAAAACATTCCCTGTGGGGCTAAACTGGGGAAGACAAAAAAGAATGACAAACCGTTGAGTTTACGAGTTCAACAAAAAACATTTTTTCATCCATTACAATAAAATTTCATCACATAAAAATGAGGCTATCAACATCTATAAAATTATATTAATTGCCGGTAAAACGCACCAAATCCATTCTTGGATCACCAAAATTGAAAAAATTCCCTGCGGGGCTAAACTGGGAGCGCGCCCCCAGACCCCCTTGTTGCCCAGTAGGGGGTGGGTATAGTTATAATATTGTAGGCACCGATCACTCTTAGTAGTTCGCCACGCCACTGGGTTTTATACCAGTGTTCCAATGATCATTCCTTCTTGTGCTTGTGTAACTATTATGTAGGCTAGGCTAGGCTGAATGAGCAATTGCCAATACAATGTAAGACACTTTTATCAGCATTAGCTTGAACAATGTGTTATTTTTTGTTGTTTCAGTGTGGATTGTGGGCTCCACTGGTGGAGACTCGGAGACAGAACATTCTACTGCTAAAAGCATCACCACTCCAAAAAGCGTATAAACATTACAGATCAAAAAGAAAATACATATTCACAATATGCTACCCACTAACACCGTCTATATTGTGATAACTAATTGTGAAAAGTATTGTACTAATATGTATTTTACATTTGCAGTACGGATGGGTAGGCCTATTTTTGTAACATAGCCTGCCTTATTTTGGTAACTAATCGAAAATCATCGGGTTAAAGTTAGGCTATTTAATTTCACTGCAATCTATAAAATATGGGATATTATAATTATTTTTAATATCATAATGCAGTCCAAACACGAAAGGTCCAACGTTCTATCCCGAAGAGCTTAGGAGCTTAGGTGAAAGTTAAGGTGGTGCTAGTAGCATCGTTTTGATTACTGTCATTATGTATACCTTTCCTATTTGGAATGTATTATGTTCCTAAACCTAATTATACCTCAGCCTTTTGGCCTATCTATCCATAATTATATAATATATTAAAGAAGAGCTTATTATATGTATTAACCAAAAATTCCTTGTGCCTTGAAACTATTATGCATAAGAAATGCACTATTTCAACTTAATGGGACATTTGAAATTATCCTCCAATACTATTGGTAAATAATCTATGCTTGCACTATATATGCAAACAATGACATCTGGATTAATGTGGATAAATGTTTACATATACATACTGTTATTTTGGTTGGTTAAAAGAATATCCTATGTAATGTTAAAGAGACATGCGGCTAGAGGTACGTGAAAATAGTGTTTAGTGAATAAATGCGACAAAGCACTATTTTGTTCACTTACACGCAAAACTAAGGTTTTCGTTTTCCAGTCCTATTTTATTTTCCATAGTAGGTCTATCTATAATTTATTTATACTCATTTTTTTCAGTTGATATTAAAGCCTGTGCGGGGAATGAAAGTACAGTAGATTTTTTAAAAGAACGGCCGTGAATAGACTCGATATTGGTCAGCTATTACCCAGACAATGCCACGAAAGAACCGAATGGTTCAACCAATCTTGGCACGCGTCACACTTTTGCCTTCATTGCATACAGGGTTGCCAAGGTTAAAACATGTATTTTGTATTTATATTAAATGGGGTTCAGTCAGTAAAGCAAACTTGGCAACAGCGATGCGGTGGGGCCAACTGGGGAGTGCTGCACAAAGAAAGAGTATGGCACTTAACTCTATTGCCTGTCAATCGCTTCTTTGAACCCAAATATCTTTTCAGAATGCCGATGTAGTTTAATTCCCTGCACAGGCTTTAAGTCAGAAATAATTTCAAATTATAAATATAAAAAAACTTCATACACAAGGTTTTGAAGGTGGTCAAAAAATAATTGCTACAAAACGCTATAAAACAACACTTGAAAATGCTATAGACACGTACCTCTACATGCCCATTATTAATTTATAGTAGTTCATAAACATTAACTTACTTAGAGCTTTTGTTTCAATTTGGGATTTCCATCCCTGTTGTTGTCGTTACATTGTTTAAATGTATGCTTTTGAATGGAGCTGATATGTTGCCAATTAGTCAGTTCGAGCTTGAAACATTCTGAAGGTGTAAGTGAATAACGTACCGATAACTGTTGTTTTCATTAGGAATTGAAACTATTTTTATTCAGCCAGCTATTACATAATACAAGATTATTTAAATAAAATAAACTATTCTTATACGTATTACATTACAGTACAGGCATGTTTCATTTTATTATCCATCCTGGCTTTATCTGTTACTCATCGCCTAGTGTGGGAGAAAGCAGAGAGTGTTACTAATATGATCCAAAGAACATCCCCAATACCATCCCAGGTAGCTACCAAAAAAAAAAACAATTTTAAGAGAGAATAAAATTATATTTTCAGGCAAGTGGGCCTATCAGGATCAGTAATCACATGGCTGTTTTCGAAGTTAACCAAAACTGGGATCGAATTGGCTGTGATGCATAGGGTAGTATAGAGTACAAAATCAGAATTTGAAACATACCAAAGCTGGTAATTTTCCCACTAATTTGGGCCAATTGTGTCTTAGTATTGCCTGGAATAATTAAAACCTGTACACTGTACAGTATTAAACAATTAAAATTGAGTTTTAAAATGCAACTTTTGGGCAGTACATGTTCTTTTAATAATAAACTAAACTAAACTAAAAGAACATTTTAGGTAATTTCTATACTTTTCCAATAGCAAAAAACAAACTCCTGCCTACTAACCAAGGTCGTTATTTTAACAATCACTGCCATCTTGATCTTATTCTAAAAAATATACCTACATTTGTTCTACTATATTATTTAAAAATGTAGTGTAATATAATAATATATCCTTTTTTACATGACCATGATGACAGTCGACCTTGGCTAAGAGACTGGAGTATATCTTCTTATTGTTGCCATAGGAAGGTTGTTAAAAGTACCCAAAATATTATGTTACGGTATTTTATTTTATTTTATTATTAAAAGAACATGTAGATCTACTGTCCGTTATTAATCATACTATTATGGCAACCTCCGCATACATTATGAAAAGTGGTTTTACTGCCTTAATGTAAAAAAAAAAAATTTTACTGGACATCAGGAAAGAAGATGAGCGCAACTAGACTGTACATGGAATGCAGACTAGCTGATTGATTTAGCGACTTTTTATTCAAGCAAATGCATCTTGGATTGGCTCGAGTCTCCACGATGGTTGCTCTGGTGCTGGCGGTTACGCTAGCAAATGTAGATGCTAAATAACAAATTTTTGTGTATTTCCACAAAATCGGTCTATTAAAGGTCGATTTGCCTGGCCCAAATTATTCAGAAAACAAAATTAGCAGGGCTTCTCTAGGTATGTTCATTCGTAGAGAAACAAGTATAAACATTAAAAATGCCGGTGTACACCCTTAACACTGGCTAGTGGCACTAGTGTGTGCTAAAGTATACACTAGGAAGCAAACAAACAAGCCAACTGTAACTCAATTCAGAAATAAGTGACAGCACTGTATCGGCACCAAGAATAGCCACTGATGTCGCTAGTGTCTGCCACTACAGCGCGCGACCAATCGTATGCTACAGATGAAATGTATCCCAAACTGAAAAATTACAAGCGTAGCTATGGATTCTACGAATCAGTTAGACATCATGGATTCAAACGTATTATTAGTGGTTATTGTAACTCAAATGGTTAAGAAAGGCTAGACAACTAGGTTTGTTCGTTCGTCCCGAAATCACTACTCCAGGAGTAAGATATTGGCAAAACACCGTTTTTCTGTCCTGGAGTAAGTTGTGATGGGTGTTACCAGGAGGCGTTTTTTGTCCAGTAGTAACTTACTACATGTGAGACTGGAGTAAGAGCAGCCAAAACAATCTCAATACCGTTCTTTTGTCCGCGTTGTAGTAACTGTGATTTTTAGTCCCATTTCTGTTTAACCGGTTTACTCCTGGAGTAAAGTGTTTTAGTTGAAGCAGGACAAACGAACAAACCTTATAATGAGGCTGGCTGGTCATGTAATTAAAGTTGCAGAAATTTGTATGGGAAATTTGAGCTGCATCCCTTCCTAAGTCAACAGTATAATGTGGAAGATGCATGTTAAATTTGTTGAGGGGACTATTTTAAAATAAATAAACTGTCCCATGTTAGACACAATACACTCCAGTATCAATATCATTTTATTAGCATTTAGCTATTAGTACATACATACATACTACAAGTAAATTTGATACACACAAAATAAACAACAATACAGGACAAGAAGAAAATACAATTCATTACAAGGTTCACTTACCATTGTGATAAACCCTAGGTAGTAGGTAGGCCCTACCTAGGATCAATATTTTTGCATACCACAAAATTACAAATATTTTAAATTTTAATTGAATTTAGTATTTAAAATTAAACATAATAAGTTGTACATGAATAGGGCCTATAACAAATAAACCACTTAATTTTAAATACTGGTAGCTCACTTATACATTTATTATTCTCCAACAACAGGTTATTATTATCAACCCACCAGTACCAGTGTCAGTAGGATTGCCAACTTTTCAGAAATGGAATTCAGGACATTGTGTGTTTTGACTCGTTGTCGTGAGAACCTAGAAAGGGGGGGGGGGGATTTTTCCTCGAATATAATAAATACGATTTTGGGTACCAGAAATGGCTAAACATTAAAAAATGATAACATTTGGGATTTTAACTATAGTCTATGGCTCACTAATAAAAATTGAAAAGAAAAAAATTGAATTTGAATAGCGAATTGCAAAGCATTAGGCGCACGTACGTCGACGAGTGAATGGGGAGTTTGGGGAACGACAATCGACTACTTATGGCACAAAACACCTTTCTCAAGTAGGTAATATTGTTGAAAATTATATTTTATCAGTCAATAATCATAAAAAAACAATAGAAATCACTCAAATCAGCTGCATAAAATAAGTGTAATTTTTTATTTTCTAAGTATTGTATTGTATTGATTTGCTGTTGTTGAATTACATAATATGATACCGGTATGTCCTAGCAAGCTCGAGCATCGTTCGTAGGTAACATAAGCATTGTCAAATTTCTCAAGATTATTATCAAATGAAAGAATTGACATGCTGGAGGTTATGAAACAAGTTTCTTTCATATATTAACCAAAATTAGATGACTGATATACCAGAAGTTAAACAATGATATAAAAATAATAATGGTATCTAGGGTAAGTTACGTTAAACCATTTTTTGAAAACTAGACCTTTTTTGGCGCCTGTCTTGTAACTTTCGGTGACACTACTACCAACCTAAATATTGCGCGGCTCAAAATGTCCGATGTAAGACACTTTACATAGTTAAATAATTAATTTATCGATTTAATGTATGGTCAATAACTAAGTCACTAATCGTAATAAAAGAACGACTTTTTTTAATTTTTTGACATATAAATGTACCGTCGAACGTACGAATATCCGCAGCGACATTTAAATATGTATTTTAAGTACCAACCAAATAAACCGAGACGAAAATGAAAAGAAGATGGCGACTGCTTCTAATTTGGATTTTACCCTAAATTATAAATTATCTGTTGTTTCTCATCGTTTTATGCGAAATGTTCAAAGCCCAGTTAAGGCGTTAGAATAACGGCCAAGGACCCAAGCTACATGGTTCGAATTGAAGACCATTGACCAATTTCAGCAGGTGGGTGGAAGCTTTGGGTTTATGGTGGAAGCTAGGCCTTGCCTAGCTAGCTAGCCCTAGGCCTAGCCTAGCTAGGCTAGTTTTTAACATTTCAATGTAATGGGCATGGGCTGGCCCATAGGAGTATTTTCTTTGTGTAAAAATATCACGCCTATGCCAATGCCCTGCGGCAGTGGTGATTCTGGCCTTTAGGGAGACTTAAGGCCGATGCACAATTGCCCGGGGTAACGATAACAGGAAGAAAGTTGAATCACACATTAACTTAAGACACGATGCACAATAAAGCTTCCCGTTGCCGGTCGTTCCCGTATTCCAGCAACGACAACGGGAACATCACCAAGTTTTAACTTTCCGTAACGTTCCCGTTCCGTACGTTACCAGAACCAATCAGAATCAAGATGTGCACGTCCTAAAACTATTTTATCAGCTGATTGATGGTTTATACGCGCGAGTAATATGCGATAAATTAAATACAAATAGCCTAGCCTATGCGGAATAACAAAATACAAAATATAATTAACACAATTATTAGGCCCTATTTGATTTGTTCCTGTCGGTTTGCTTCACTGGCTATTGTGCATCAAAGCCCTTAACGTTAGCGTCTTCCCGTTCTCGTTCCCGAGCAATTGTGCATTAGCCTTTAAACATAGGGCCTAGGCATAGACCCTAGCCCAGCCTAGTAATCCTAATTAATGACCCAGTTTCATCTTACGTAGAAATGTTGACAGGGTCCTGGACGCATATTGAGCGCAGGGCACTTGTTCGTTTGGGACCGGCCAACTTTTAACACTGTTTTTTCCATAAAAAACAATGGAAAACAACTTCAAATGATAGGCTATATAAATAAAGAAGAACTCATTATTGACGATTTATTAACACTAGGACCTAATCACTCTGAAATATGTACAATTAGGTGGTAATTATGCCGTGTACGGTTTTCCGAGAAAAAATGCATAAAATGTTTCCAGCTTTTCACAGTATGTGTAATTGATAGTCCCTAATTCATTTTCAGCTACCGCATTACGATCTTTTCACTGTTACTAATGTTTTTCGTCTTTTTACTTGTGTAAATTGTGCTGTCACTGTACGTACTGTACGTAGGCCGCCATACTGGTTTGGAAAGCGCTATCTCCTCCGCTACGTCTGTTCCGCTGCGTACACAGCGTAAGAGAGTATTTTTGTTTAAAATAGCGACGTTAAAGGTTAAAAAAGGTATTTTTGTTTAAAATAGCGACGTTAAGGGTGAGCAGAGAACAGTTTTAAATTATTCAAGGTGTCGGTGAATTGTTAATTAATAATTAAGTTTTTTCCGTTGTGTTTTACTAATAAAACAAACCTTCAAAACCTTTAACGTCTTTATTTTAAACAAAAATACCTTTTTTAACCTTTAACGTCGCTATTTTAAACAAAAATACTTTTTTACGCTGCGTACGCAGCGGTAGAGACGTGTCAGAGGAGATCACGCTTTCCAAATCAACATGGCGATGTAGTATGTGGACGCACAAATGACGGCTCAATTTCCACTAGTGAAAAGATGAAAAACATTGTTTACAAAATTAAAAACCATAATGCGGTACCTGAAAATGAATTAAGGAACATTAATTACACACACTGGAATATGGTAAGTAAATTTTTTCATCTTTTTTCTCGGAAAAACCGTACACGCAATAATTACCAATTAGGTATATAGGTTAACTAGGAAAACGCTCAGTTGGACGCGTTGATAAGCGAGCACGTGCTATACAATTTGTTGATGGTCCAAATTCAACCTGATCGAACTTCTTGCAACTCATCTGAGCCCAAAAAACTCCGCTTCTGCGACTTCGTTGCCATGGTAATGTTACCTTGTAACCCTATCGCACCAGCGTCCCCAAAAGCTGCCGCCCATGAAACCCGCGCACTTTGCCCCTAAAAGTTAGCGTAGGAACGTTTGCACGTAATCAAAGTATTACTGTCACTATCACAGTATTAATTACGATAACATTATTCTACTATTACTGTGCCTTTTTCACAGTTCACAACAAATACCGAATTTGTAGGGCTACGAGTACGACCCTCGTGATCACGCCCATTCCTAACCTCAATGTTACCCCTCACGCACACCAACGCACATTTCTTCTTCGCTGTCACTTTCACTTAGGCCTACTATATCTGCACCGGTTCTACGCATACAATTAAAATCACAACCTTCACCATCACTATCACTGAAATCTGATCGAAGAACATCCAAAAATTGACTGATTTAGGATTGTTTGTGCCGAGAACGAGGCTTTGATTGATCCGAATCTGCCATTATTGACAGTAGACAGGCGCGTAAGTTTCACGTCGATAACAAAGTCGATTGTAGCTTCACGTTTTTGCCGTAAGAGTACCAAAGAACACCACTAGATGTCACTACATGCTTGACGCGGGAAATGCAACAAAAAGTACAACAATTGGCCGATAGGAGCTGATACTACTGCAGTTTGAATGGAAGCGCGCGTAAATGCGGACCAGTCCGCTTATGGCTTCCGTGGCCAGGCTATGATTCGCGGACTAGTCCGCTTACGGGTGCAGATGGGTTAAAATGCAATTTCCATCTACACTACTTATCGGATCAAAATAAAATTAGCATATTCGTGACCGGACGGACATTCTAAATGATTTGGCCACCTCAGATTTTGTCGCCGTTTAGTTTGAAAAAAAAACTTTCGATTAACTTTAATGTAACTTTTTAACTTTTCGAACGATTTTGCCACAAAACTAATGGCATTCAATCGAAAACGAAGCTTGCGGATGGTCAAAGTTTCAACTCGATCCGAACCTCCGCTCGACCGCTATCATGAGCCAAAAAAGCTGCGCGACTTTCCGTTGCCATGGTAACGGTACATTGTTATAATGTAATTTCCGTCTACACTACTTATCGGATCAAAATAAAATTAACATATTCGTGACCGGACGGACATTCTAAATGATTTGGCCACCTCAAATTTTGTCGCCGTTTAGTTTGAAAAAAAACTTTCGATTAACTTCAATGTAACTTTTTAACTTTTTGAACGATTTCGCCACAAAACTAATGGCATTCAATCGAGAACGAAGCTTGCAGATGGTCAAAATTTCAACTCGATCCGAGCCTCCGTTCGAACGTTATGGCGAGACATACAAAAACAAACAAAAAAAACAAAACCAGTGACTAATTTTTCCGGTAGAGTCAAATGGAAACGCTCGCTTCGCTCGCTTAATTACTCTTACTAATATAGGCCTAACTCACGCATTTCACTGTTCTCGGGTTGTCATCATGGTACAGTTTCTGTCGTTGGTATGGACCAACTCTGTTACAAGGGGAAAAGCATAGGTTAGGGGGTGGGGTGGGGGGGAGGGCGTGAAGCGCGTATGTTTTAATAATAATAATAATAATAATAATATAATAATAATAATAATATAATAATAATATAAAAGTAATAATATTATATAATATAATAATTTAATGATAATTGTAAAACATACGCGCTTCGTGCCCCCCCCCCCGCGTACCTAAGCTTTTCCCCTAAAATTGCAGTGCTAAAAAGTTGGTCCATACCAACGACAGAAGTGCCGCCATCATTTATGCCTGCTGCTGTGCTTATTTTTTGTTCTACATAGGCATACCCTAGGTACTAGAGCATCATACCAGTCTTAAATGGCATTTAGGCTATAACATTGTGTCTTGAGTCTGTGCACAAATAATAGGCTAGAGGTGGAACCAGATAAGCTGGCGGCCGTCAAGGTCAAGCGAGAGCACGGATGCCAAGGTTAACAATTTACACACAACTGGCATTAGGTAGGGCCAACCGTATTTGGTCATGTTATCACATGAATCAACATTTTATAAGCTGTGAATAAAGTAGTACGTCCCACAGAGTCAGTATTTTAGCGAAATAATTATGTTAAGTAATCACGATTACGAAAGTGTTTTTTTTAGGGATGTGCCAACCCACTATTTTTACTTCGAACTCGAACTTTCCCAGTTAAAAAAAACGAACTTCGAACTTTACAAAAATTTCGAACTGTATCGAACTCGAACTCGAACCCAACTTAAAGGTATATCAAATCGTCATAATAGGTAAAATAGTGGTAAGTCTGGACTGGCACCTCCACCATCCATTTTTTCGTTTTCAAATTTGTACCTGTAAACTGAGAACCATTTTTTGACTTGTCAAATAATATGTGACCGCACACTACTACAAATACGGTAAGTAAAAAAATTTTTTTTTTTTTTCGAACTTCGAACTTTTTTCAAACTCGAACCGAACTCGAACTTAAAAAAAGTTACCTAAAAAAAGTTTCGAGTTCGAATTTCGAACGTTCGCACATCCCTAGTTTTTTTGCCTTGTTGGTAATGGTGTGTCCAAAGTTCTGGACAGCTGTTTATAATGCCAACCTCGCCAGATGTGATGTCAATGTTTAGGAGCATCAAAATGTCTTGATTTTATTCGTACACTTCATAAATAGTACTTTATTTTTAGGATATATTGGGCAAGGCTTGGCTTTAAAATAGTCGTGTTTTTCTCCGAAAGCAGTTTTAGAGACCGTTATTTTATCTACTTTTTACCGATCCAGTGGCCATAGTGCGTGGACGACAGTGCTGCGATCCCTCGGCGACCGCCACCTTATCTGGTTCCACCTATAATACACTCAAACACGCAAAACAGAAATCCAAAATCACACCTCTTTTTGGTTATCAGCATATTTTGACCGAACCACTTGCCCAAATTACAAAACAAAATATATTAGATTTACAGAAAAGGCTGGCAAGTAGGGCCTGTGGCCAATATTTGTTTGGTTCAAAATCGTTACAGGGCATAAAGATCGTCCCCATGTTATTTCTTATGGGAGATTTTTGCCGGTAGGACCTAGCTTGAAAATAATCAAGTTTGACAAAAAAAAATCGGGTCATGGTGGACCCAATAGTTTTTCTGTTAGCCTACGTACTATCTAAATTCACAACTAGGTAGGCCATAAGAGAGTATAGGACATGCGTTTCTTTAGGCAAATTGCTGTTTGCTCGGCTGACTGACACCATAGGCCTAGGTGTTTGAAATTTTCAACAGTTATCACAAAAGTGGAAATATTGGGCTCTACAGTAACACTTATCTAAATTTTGTTTTAAAATAATTAAAAATAAATAGGCCTAAATTGGTTTTCACAATTTTTGATTTTGTTAAAAAATCCGAAAATTGACCATTTGTGATCCTTTTCTGTTTGATTAAGACAAAAATTTGAAAATATAACTATTGGCTGTCCATATATATTGACAACTTTGTAAAGTTCCATATCTAGGCCCTAGGCTACATTCGATGCTTCTTGGCCGAGCAAGTAGCTATTAGCCAACATCCAAATGTTTCCTATATTCCCTCTTAACCTGAATGAAATACATTTTTTTAGTTTAGCGGGTGAATTGGCCTAACCCTTCTTTTTTGTGCAGACTAACATACTTAGTTAGCCTCAATATAATAATAATTAACTTAACAAATAGGCCTATAAATAAATAGGCCTAAAGGTGAGAACCTGGGCCTTAATTTATTTTAACAAAATATTATCTAATAAAAATAGAATAGGCCTACCCTAGTTCAAAATTTTTGTGTAGACCAACTAGGCTAGTTAAATAAAATAGGCCTAATAATTAACTTAATAAATAAAAATAAAATAAATATATATACAGGTACCGGTAGGGCCTATGCCTAAATTATAAAATAAATATAGGCGTAGGCCTGACATAGGCCTATAAAAATCAAATTGTTCAAATTGTTTGCTTCATTTATGTGATATCCTCCAGGTGACGCTCAAGAAGGCCCCTTTGGATGATGCTCTGCCCTCTGAGCCCAAACTCGACCCTCGGACTCGTGAGCTACAGTCGACACTTCGATCTGGACCTTCTTACTAACTGCTACTGTGAGTTTAACCGTTCAGTCTTTCCTTATACCGGTACCTAGATGTCAGGATACGTAGGAATTGCTAGTATTTAATACAACCCAGAGATTAAATCCATTCATATCTTGGTGGCCCCTAGTTATAAAGTTACCGGCTCTGTGGTCTTGTGGTTTAGGGTGTCCCCAACAGCAAGTGGGAGACTTGAGTTCAATCCCCAGTCGAGTCAGATTTGTAATTTCTGGTTTGTTTCTCCTTTTGTGTTTCCTTAGCTAGGCCTAGGGATGCAAAGAAAACAATTTTGCCCCAAAACACTGAAATCTCATAGTACTTTACACCTACCTTCCCCCACATGTCACTTTTACATTTTTTTAAAAGTTTTTTATCGGGTAAAGGGTATTTCTTAATTCAACTAGAAGAATTCATT
Organism: Sweltsa coloradensis; assembly: GCA_024449915.1. NCBI lineage: Eukaryota > Metazoa > Arthropoda > Insecta > Plecoptera > Chloroperlidae > Sweltsa > Sweltsa coloradensis. The sequence continues at coordinate 1,113,751 of JAMZAV010000160.1, forward strand.
TTAACATATCTTTCTTTCTTTCTTTTGTGCTTATTTGAGTTTCAAAAAGGGCACTATTTTACTTACTATTGGGCCCTATGTCTTCAAAAAGCTGCAGACCTGTTATTTGAATTGTTACTCACTGTCTTGTACATTTCAGCAGTGGGAAGAATCTACTATCGTTGCGGTGGTGCGGCATGTCCAGATCACGTGTAATTCTTCAACTTCAGCGTCGTCCTGAAAGTCGTCGTATTCAGCCGCCAACGCTCGCATCGCACCAACTATTGAATAGATTGTGTGTAAGTCAGTTCTTGGAACATTTGATTTAACTCCTAATCTCTAAAATAAAATCCTTGCTCTTAAAAGGTTTGTCCCGCATGTTTAGTACGGTGGTTGACTTCACTCGACAATATCATTTGTTTGTGTTGAATTATGTCCTAAAGTCTGTTTAACGTTGAGATACAATGTGATGATTGTCAGTTCAAGTATGTTCGTATTTATTTCCCATCCCTCTACAATTTAGTTACCGTATCGGACCGAATATAGCTCGAAAGTTTTTTTCCGAAAATACAATCTCAAAAACAGCACTCGCGTTATTTCCGCGCTCTTACATTTGAAATAGCGCCTGAACATAGGCCACCCGCAATACAACTCCCGTGAATCGGCTGCTGCGCATCGCCCCGCCCACCCACTAGACGCCAGCCGAACCCGTGACGAGAAGGCGGGTGGGCGACGTCATCACGGGCTCCGCGGAAAATGACCACCAAAATAACTGTGCATAGGCCTACAATTAAAAACTTTTTTCTTGGGTATTCTTAGGTCACAATTATCGATTCCAAATGTCATCCCTAAATCAGACTGGTGAACTGTGGTTGGCCTATGTGATCTTGTACTTGGCCCTACACTGTTAAATAACATAGAACTAGGCCCTATCATTGTTCAAAATGTTTTGTTGTAACTTGTAAGAGGGAAACTTTAGACTATTCTTTCATTATTGTAAATATAAAATGTTTCTTGTGCATTTTAATTTTCTTTAATTTTTTCTTTTTTCTTGAAATGATTCCGAAAAATTGGGGGTCGTGTTATATTCGAGATCGTGCTATATTCGGTCCAATATGGTACCCCATTATAAAGAGCCTGCAAGCTACTACCTAGATTGGGTATAAAAAACATTGACCCTGACTCGAGTGCACATATATAAATACAGGTTGCATTCGAGGAGTATTTATAAAGGTAGAGGCAATGATTTATAGGCCTAGTAAAGCTGGACCAATACCGATATTGAGAATCTGCCAATACTAGTGGAATCGGAAGATTTTACCAATACCACATCCGATACCTTATATTCAATTTCAGCTTTAGGCCTAGGCCCAATCTCCTTGTTAGTGCTACGAGGGCGAATGTTCTAGATGCATATTCTGCGTGATATTGGTAGATTTGATTTCACAATCCATTTCCGTAACTAGGCCCTAGACCTACATATTTTATTTTCCCAACTGATGCTTCTCTCTTAATGATTAACATTTCAAAGTTATAACGTTAAACAATCACCATTACCCACCCCTAGGTTCATTTCATTTCATTCTTTATTCACAGATTTGTACATAGTAAAAATATACCCTCTCCTGAGAGAGAGGGAGTGAATAACTAGCACAGTAATTAGAATTAGAATATAAATAGTAATACAATAAAATATTTAAGAGAACAATTAATAAGAATAGATAAGATAAACATACATACGTTATGTGATGGACAAGAAGGAAGATGGGACACAAAAATGTGTTAGTTAAATTCAATTTTTGAAATAAGGAATTCCTCTAAGGAATAAAAAGGGTTATGAATGAGAAAAGATTTAATTTTAATTCTAAATGATGTTGGAGTATCGTTTTTGATGGATTGTGGAAATTTATTGTAAATTTTACTACAGAGGTAGCTTGGACTGTTTTTAAATAGTGAATGGTTGAAAGTAGGAATGAATATGTTAGAGTTAGTACGCGTTTTATGAGAGTGGTTTATTGCATTTGTTAAAACAGTTCAGGATGAGAGTGTGCAAATGTGGAAGCTGACAAAATTAATTCGGATGTAAGAGTCAATATATGAAGATTAGTGAAATGTGTCTTACATGAATGTCGCCTTGATATACCGGCGATTATTCTCACCGCCCTTTTTTGTATTATGAATATTCGTTTAGCATGACTTGAGATGCCCCAAAATAGAACTGCATATGAGATAATTGACTGAATGTATGAATGATATACCATGAGTAACGTAGAAGGGCTCACAAGAAGTTTTAGCCTTCGAAGCATGAAACAACCACTTAGCAGACGCGGTGCCAATGTCTGGATATGTGGAAGCCAGTCAAGGGACTCACTCACAGTAAGCCCTAGAATTTTTGCAGTAGGTTGCCTTGCTATACTCTTACCATCCAGACGAATAAGGGGGCTTAAGGGGTATTGCGATGCATTAGTATGAAAATTTAAGAAAATTGTTTTTATCGTTTGGATAGCCAGTCTACTAGACTTACAGTATGATGATATTTGTGATACTTGAGAATTTGCAGCTGATGTTAGCAACATTGAATTTACATTATGGGGGGCTATGAGGAGGGAGTTGATGTCATCAGCATATAAGGTGTGGAAAGATTTTACAATGTCCTGGAAATTTTCCATATTAAGAAGTTTGGGAAGACTGTTAATATATATTATAAAAAATAGAGGGCCAAGCGTAGAGCCTTGGGGGACACCACTAGTTATTGGGAGTGGGTCAGATATTGAAGGAATGTGTGATTTCGATGACATTATTTTCACCGTTTGTTTGCGGTTAGTGAGAAATGACGTTATCCAACTGTGTGCAGGGCCGATAATGCCTAAGGAATGTAGTGTTTTGAGGAGAATTCCATGATCGATTGTATCAAAAGCTTTGCTCATATCAAAAAAGAGCCCAATGGCTTGATCTCCTCTGTCTAAAGCAGAGTAAAGCGATGAGAGATATGAAAAAATAGCTGTCGTCGTAGATTTCCCAGAACGGAAGCCATGCTGACTGTCATCTAGAATGTGATATTTGGATGAGCGAAGCGAAGACTTCAATTTCACTGACCCCCCAAAAATTTAGCTCGGTTGTTTTTTTGTTTGTTTTTTTGTCTGTTTGTTCGCACGATTCCGGGCAAACGGCGTATGCGATCTTGATGAAAATTGAACGGGACCTTCGAAATCTCTGAACTTAGACGTGCCACGTTTTTGGGTACAATCGAAGAAATATTTCTCATGAATATCGCACTTTTACGATTTTTTTCGATTTTTAGTGCAATATTTTCGTGACATTTGGGCCGATTCTGACCAAACGGGTGGGGCTACAAAGTCCATATTTTACATGGACATTAAGGTTATGGTGATGTAGTACCTTGTGAAAAAAAAGTTGAAAAAGTTAACCAGAATCCATAGAATAAACGTACTTTTACGATTTTTTTTCGATTTTTAGTGCCATATTTTCGTGACATTTGGCCCGATTCTGACCAAACGGGTGGGGCTACAACGTTCATATTTCACATGAACATGAAGGTTATGGTGATGTAGTACCTTTTGAAAGAAAAAGTTGAAAAAGTTAGCCAGAATCCATAGAAATAAAGCTTTTAATATAAGTTGTTTACGGTAAATAATACCAATTGACAAGAAACAATAGAAACTTGACAACAAAACAAAGCACTTGCAAAAGTAAAGATATCCCACGCAAACTAAAAACTTTAAAAAGCTCATCCATCAACGCGGCGGGACTTTAGCGTTTTCCTAGTTATTGAGATAGGAGGTAAGTCGATTGTACATTACGAGTTCAAAAATTTTTGAAAACGATGAGAGTAACGAGATTGGGCGATAGTTATCTAAAATATCCTTCTTTCCTTTTTTGTGTATAGGGACGATTGTTGATTGCTTCAAAATTTGTGGGGAAAGTGCCAGTTTCGAACGACATGCTTATAATGTTGGATAGAGGCAATGCAATGAGTTTAATTGATTCACTAGGATGGCACTAGGTATGCCATCATGTCGCACGAGTACTTAGGAGCTACTTTCTTCATTAGTTTGCAAATTTCTGTAGGATTTGTTGGATATAAAAAGAATGATTTGATTGGTCTCAATATATCAGACACAATAGGAGTTTTTAAAAGAGGTATAGCACTAATTTCTTTAAAGAACACGTTGAATCTATTAGCAACCTCAAAAGGATTATGATTATCGATCCTTTTCCCATCAACCGCAATTGCCATGTTTATAGGTGAAGTAGATGATGATGTCTCTGATCTGATAATGTTCCAGGATGCCCTAGATTTATTTGTGGACGATAAATAATGCTATCGTTAAATTTTCTTTTGGCTATTTTAATATTTCTAGAGTGAAGATTTTTTAAACGATTGTAATTGCCTTATGAATAAGGTCAAGTGGTTTTCTCTTACATAGTGCATGGTAGGTTCCTGAGGTCGGCAGATGCTGAGCGAATCTCAGTGTAATCCATTTCTTTGATTTAACTGGTTTAATAGTATTACATCTGTAACTGGAAAGGCTTTGTTAAAGAGATACACATATTGTGAATGGAATGCATCAAAACAACTCATTGACAGTATATATATTTTGAGCAGCAACCCAGAGCTCATCTTGAAGGAGTTCAAGGAATTTTAAAGTATTTCTTTCATTAAATTTTCGTTTTAGAGTCCAGCTTGGACCACTCCAGTTTATTGAAGATTCGAATTTAAGGAAGAGTGCAAAATGGTCTGATAAACACGAGTCTACTAGTAAAGTTTCCCCTTGAAGGTGTCCTAAATTGAACGTGGTGAATATATTGTCTATAAGAGTAGAGGTGGTAGAAGTTGTACGTGTTGGAGGTGAATACTGACGCTATTAGACCAAAGGAGTTTAGAATGTCTTGGTAAAGAACAGTATTATTTGATGGTTTAAGAAGATCAATATTGAAGTCACCGCAGACCACTAACTCTGCATTTGATGAAGTTGGTAACTCGGATAAGAGTTGCTTCTAGATTGTCAATAAATTGTGAGATGCTAGGAGAGGGGGGTCTATAAACTGAGAGGATGATCACTTCTATATTAACTCCTCTCCACAAGATTCCAGTACACTCAAACACTTGTGCAATGCAATGATCATGAAGGCCTGAAAAAAGGATAGTATGAAGCCAGGATTTGCAAATATTGCAACCCCGCCAAATGGAGAGGTTCTACAGTAAATGCTGGAAGTACAGTACTGGGAATTGAAAGTTTTATGGCTTCCGAGGCAGACAACCAGTGTTCCGAAATACAGAATATGTCTGGCGACTGAATATCAAGGAACACTTCTACTTCATCAACTTTATTTTTTATAGATCGAATGTTAAGGGACATTATGCTAGGGAGTGCCTTTTGTGATGATACATGCTGAGTATTGATTAGGTCAGTTTTTGTTAGATCAGTCTTTGTGAATTTAGGATTTTGAGATAGAATGTGTTGGTCTACGGAGGGAGTTATGGGGCTTGGGACCCTTTGATTAATTGAAAATTTGAGGAAGGTATGATTTTATTTTTGTTTTAGATAATCGGGACGGAATGGTTCTACGTGGTGGCATTATCTTTTTTGTTTTACGGGAAGTCAAATAGGAGTAATTTGTTGTTTTGGATCTGCTGAGGATTGTCTACATCCGGCTGGGCTGATGTGTTTGTCCAGTCTTCAGGCTGAACTGCATTTTTCGGGTAGATATCTAGGCTGGGAGGGCTGGTCTAAACCAGCAGCAGGGTCCTTGGCAACCAGGGGCTGAGTGTCTAACTGAAGCATCTTTGTAGAGTGGGATGGAAGCTTTAAGACAGATGATTCTGATACCTGGTCCATATCTTGATTTACTAGCCCGGGTGTCCATAGCAAATAGGACTGGATCAACTGGAGACGTTGTGCCTGCAGCATTAGGATTGGCTGCAGACATGATGATAGTCACCATCGGGATTGGATAGAGACGATGTTGCGATAGGCCAGGTGGGCGACTCTTCTAGACTTACAGAAGGTTCCTTGGTAGCCATCAGGATTACCGGAGAGATTGGCTGTGCAGGTGGATCGTGAGCTAGCATCGTTGATGGGAAGTTTTTCAGTGGTTTATTTTTCAGGTGCTGGGTTTGCGGGTGGAAGGGCCGCCATGTAACTGTGGTGCAAATTTCCTCAATCATGTTGTGGATTTTGAGACTGCCCGAGTTGTTAGGTTGTAATCCGTCAATGGAGATGTCGGCGTCAGTTAACCACATGGCTGATTGGACGTATACTGCTCCAAGTTCTCGGCATGCCCATTTGATAGCCTCGTTGGCGTTGTCAATAATTTGATTTTTAATATCACTTCTATAGAATAAGCTAATGTATACGATAATTGCGTTGGGAAACGATTTTTGCGTTGTATGTATTAACTGGTACACACCTGATCCAATATTCTGTTGGTCTCCATCTTATGAAGCAAATTCATACCAGAGTGAAGAATCACTGTCGCAACTTTTGGATCGGGGACACGGTTGTAGATGGACTTATGAAGTTGGTGAAGTTGAACACCTGCATGAATTTCTTGTGTGTAGTGTCTATTGGGTTTTGGCTTGAGGAATTTGCAACCAGCAAACATGGAATCACTTATCACTATGTTATTGGACTTCTTTAATGAGTTGATGAATGTTGGCTTGGACTCATTTGGCCTAAGCACTTTCTGCTTGAGAGTGGTTAAAGTAAGGATGGGTATTGCGTAGGCCTACTCGGGAATGTGAGGTGAAATGTAAAATCATGACGTCAGTAATAAATATCCAACAGAAGACTGCCATGTTACTGTTATAAGTGAAAGATCACATGGATATATCCAATCACTTCTCATTTCCCATGAGTTGGTTTATATCATGGAAGTCAACAGTCGCAACAAATGGCAATTTAGTAAAGATTTGTCCTGTTGTCCCAGTAGGGCGTAGCTCAATTGGTAGAGAGAGCTATGGCGCGATAAGCCGGAGTTTCTGGGTTTGAACCCCAGTTGGGGAAAACTTTTACGACAATTGCTATGAATCAATAAGGCCTAACTATGTACTTAAAGCGGACTTATGCTTAAAAACTTTGTATTAATGCTGTTTTTGTTGAAAATTAATGCTACAGCTTAAATCACTGCCTCTAAATACTAAATAGGTAGGTATTTTTGTTAATATTTATTTCATTAAAATAAAATCTTAAATAGTGAAACTGGCAATGGATTACCCTTGATAGATTTACTTGATAGGCCTATAAGTGACTGTTTAATCGTGAGGATAGTAAAGTGTGGTCCAAATTCAAACAAAGACAACATATTTTTCAACAGCAAATAATATGACATGAAATTTGAGTAGCAAAGGTCAACCTGACATTCTGACCCATACGTGGGCATCTGGAAGCAGGCAGGCGATACACGTGGTCAACATATAGGGGCCTATGTTAACTATGACACCTGTCAATCATTGCTTCTTACTTCAACCCAGAACAGACTTAAGATATAAGTACCGGTAGCCTTGTTTTTTGCTGTCTTTATAGTGATTTGACACTTTTGTTGTCAGTCAGTCAAGTGATGATATCGTTGAGTTAGCGGTCATGAAGAAGCACCAGCATCTTTGTGCCTACACTGTACACTAGCTCACACCACAGCTAACCACTGCGACCATCGTGATTTGATGTATTAAATATGAATAGTAATCAATTTCAAATTGATTATCTATAATTGCCTGCATTACTATTTTATATTGTCTAAGAGTATTGACCTGACCAAAGCCCTTCCTTGACTGCTGCTAAGTATATGTTTAGTTCTGTCACACAATGTTATGTTTAGGGACCCTGAGAAATAACAAATAAAAAGTTCTTATTTTGTTATAAAAAATCTTTAATTTCAGTATATATAAACTCATGGTAAAGGCATCATTTCATCATAATAATAGGCTAATAGCACTCCATAACTACTTTTCAGCAAAATGAACACTTATTACACATAAACAAATATTTAGGCCATATAAAGTTACCTTGATTGGAATTGTTAAGTAGGGGTGTCGTAGGGTCATGGTTGGCACCATGACAGCTGAAAATATTATTATCGAACACGCCTAGGCCCTAGCTAATTCCAATTAAGTGATAGATAGGAGATGCCAAACGGCTAGTTAATGTTAAGTAGGGGTGTGGATAGGGAGTATAACAGCTTACCTGGTCGGTGACTGCAGGGATCTTGTAGAAGAAAGACACAAATAAAAATAAACATAATACACAAAACGTCGAAACTGTGTCGGCCAAACAGGGCCTTTCTCATGTAGTGAACTGAGAAGTGAATGCTAGTGTCACCTGGTAGTTGGTGTGGTGTATGTCAGTTTGCTACATGATACTTAAATCACATCCACTTTGTTGACTTTCTTTGTGCTGAGTAAAACAACATGGTAGCAATAGAGATTAGAAGGGGGTCAGATAACTGTAGATTCACCTAGAGAATCAACAGACTTAGTACTTTATACTCATACTTCATGCCAATACCAGTAATTTACACACTACACTTTACTACACACTACAGCGGCCATGAAGGTACTTAAGGCCCTAAAGATTGTGATTGCTAGCCATGCCTGACGCATCATCATGTTGTCTCGTTCTTCCCCTTTCATCTCTTAGTTATTTTCGTTCTTTTTCCTCGGGGACTTCGTTCAGTCCCACCCACCACCTTCCCTGATTTACCTCTTTCCAAGATGTGTTTCTTCTTTTCACATCTATTGAGCTATATCCACTTCCCATCTCAGTCTGGGTCTCCCGTGTTTTCTCTGCTTTTCTCCTGCATCCTGTTCGAATTATATCTTCAGAATCCTGTCCTCCTGTGTCCGAACTTCTGCAGCCTTTCTCTTCCGTTGTTATGGTTTACAGTTGAAACTTTCCTCTCCCCGTTCTTTCCTGATCTGCATGCTCCTAATCCTGTGTATCTTTGTGACTCTTACTAGTCAGTGCTCGAAATTAGAAATTTTAGACAGTAGCCCAAAACTTTTTGGCAGCTCCCTGTTAAGAATTTAGTAGCCCGTTTTTTTACTATTATTTACGTTTTATTACTTAACAAAACACACACACACAGAACAGGCAGCCCAAGTGTTTTGGGCAGCCTGTTAATTTCGAGCTCTGCTTGCTACACTCCTTAAAAACTTCATTTTGTCTGCTTGAATTAATTAAATTAAATTAATTTAACATCTATCCTATCCAATTATAAAAACTATTTTACAAATATGGCATCTGTGTCCTGGCCTCGTGACAGCTACATGTGAGTGCATGTACAAAATATTATTTATATAGGAGTTTGCACATCCTTGGTAGGTACCTCTTTTGTGCCTGAAACTTTTTTATTTTGCCAACCCTGTCCGCAACGTACTACTTAGTTCACCTAAAGAGGGGCATATTCACCCTATAACAGGTTTAATTCCTACAGTACAGTACAGTTGTTATATTATCTGGTGTTGATTTATATCAGCAGTATATGTAGGCCCTACACTTATTTATATAGGCCCTAACTTAATTAAAACAGACCTATGTTGCAAACGTCAGGAAGGTTCATTTGGAACAACTATATAGCCTAGCTCTTGTTAGAATTGTTTGTAACTCTGTGTGTTTCACTTTCAGGAATTCGAGAAAACTATTAGACCCTTCAGTGTCATTGCTTGGCGTCGTTGGTGTTGCCAGTTAACGAGGAAGATTCTATGGACCAGTTGGTAAGTCATTGGTCTAAAGCCTGATTAAGACGGTTCAATGTTTCTTTAAGTTTAAATTCCTTAAATTCAAGGATTTTTGCCCATTAGACGGTTCAAGGTCTTGAATTAAGCCCATTGAATGCAACTCATTTTGTTTTAGAGCATGTCCTATTCTCGTTCAAGGTTGAAGCAAAAAATCCAATCAGAAATCATTTCATTGTTATCAGAATTCATTGTAATCATGATGTCACTGCTCCAGCCATGGGAGGTACTGTAGAGTGAGAGAAAAGTTAAGAAGACAAGATTATAGTTGTTTTGAATAAATAAATAAATAAATAAATAAATAAATTTGTGTTTAGAGTCTACCCACTCAGTCACATAACGATTTTCAGTGGTGAACATTAAACCAAAGTGACCAAGCCAACCCTGTAGGACCCGACACAATCGACGAGTGAGCGTTAATCAACCAAACTCCAAAGATCAATATTTTTTTAATAGGAAATATAGCAATCAGTGGTATGGACAGTGCGAACACCCGCTGATCAACGCCAGAATCAACAAGGCCGATTCAGAACAACTTTAAATTTATTATGTGCCTTATTGCTAGGACGTCTCCTAAGTCACCGTTTACAAATTTTCAAGGCAAGAACTGATGAACTTGAGTCCAAATCAGAAGTTTAAAAACTTCTGCATATAGCAGGAATCGAACCCTGGACCTTATGCATTAGAAAGCAGAGACGCTAACAACACGACCAACGAGCCACGCAGGTCGAATGGCACTTCCGTGACTGTGTGTATGTGTGTTTGTACGCCAAAATTCAGCCGAATCGCTGAAAAGATTGCGCTGAAATTTTAAACAGACATCCAGTACCAGTTTACTGAGAACTGCTAACAAAATCAGCAACATCCGTTGTGATTTTAAGTTTAAACCTATACGAAATAATAAATTGAAAAATAGGCTGCAAATGTGTAGAATTCAATTTAACGTCAATGGTTTTGTTCTTGAAAAATTTATTTTTTATCTGTCGGGCGGTGAAAATTGTGCACGCAGTGACCAAGGTGTATCGAATCTTGCACGCTTAAGGTTCCCCCAAATTTTGCTTGAATATTGATTAAACCTTGCAACCTTTACACGTATTTCGTACTGGCTATGTTTTCCTTAGTATTGTATGCATTTCAAAACATGTTTTATAATTTTTTAAATACAATCCAGAAATTACAAAATCTTTCCCGACCAGGGGTTTGACCCAGGTCTCCTACATTCCGGGTATAAGGGGGCTTTAGCCAACTAGACTAGGAAAATGCCAAAGTCATGATATGATTGGTGTCATGTTTAAATGGCATACATTAAATGCATACATTGAACAGTCTAAATACTTAATAGCCCTTCAATATATTCTTCAATAGGTCTTGAACTCAACCCTTAAAATCAAGTGATTGAATGAAAAATTGAACCGTCTAAATCAGGCTTTCGTATATACCTACCATTCCACCAAATATATAAAAATATGTAAAAAAAATCTTAATTACTAATTAGCATCTACAGTAAGAACTCTTTTATCCGAGTTGGATGAGACCGGGGGCACCTCGGATTTGCGAAAAACTCGGATGGCGCGGTTCATTTGTTTATTTGCTCTCGTAGCATAGCCTGATGTGGTAAAATGATATATGACACTTGTAATGGATAAAGGAACATAAAATACACACGATACACTTCATACAGGGTATACTAAATGATTTAATAGCTTGTAAATCAAGCTCACAAACACACGTACACAATTAGGCCTACATGTCGTAATAAAAACGTATGTCTAGGCCTAAACTCGACTCAGTAGGCCTAGGCCTACAATGCAAACATAGGCCTGGGTGTAGCTCTCTTTCTCATGTGGGAAAACCTCTCACTACTATGCCCGCGCTGAAGCTCTCGACGCAAGATAAGTCTGGGAAAGAAATAAGATAAGCCCAGGAATAACAATTCAATGCGTCGTGATTACGAATTTCGTGAATCGGTTGAAACATGATTGCATCTAGTTCCACAACGACCATCTTTGAAGTTTGAACAGCTGTGTGTGAGATGGTTGTATCGTATGTGCACGCGCAGGCGCGCGACGCACACAGACCTCTATATGCTCAGTGACACTGACGCTTACCGGCGATGCGCCCGACGCACACTGACCACTGAACTCTATATGCTCAGTGACACTGATGCACACTGCTCGAAAATCGAGATATATCGCCGATCTATCTTCTTTGCACTCACTCCTAAGGCATGCCTACAAATGTATGCGAGTACATTTAAAAAAGTGTGGCGCGGCGTCTGTAATTATTTTTATGTTTTATTTACGTATTTATAACTTTATTTATTTATTTATTTTTTTTTTTTTGCGGCTCGGTTAACACGGTACATCGGATAAGCGGAGATCGGATAAGAGAGTTCTTACTGTACTTACTTGTTCCCATCATCAATATCTGTTGGTGTTGTTGAGCGAGCATAGCGAGCGTCTCCACTTGACTCTTATGGCTCGAATGTGTGTTTTTGTTTTTTTTGTTTCTGTTACTGCTTCGGTACAGGTCGTACCGTTTCTCTGATCGACCTGAAATTTTGCACACATGTACATACCACCTATGCGGGTTGCTGTATAGTTTTTGAACAAAATCCGAGCGTTGGTTTTAAAATTTAAAAAAAAAATTTAAAAAATGTTCCGATCGTTATGAAATTTTGCAGGGTCAATAAGTACACCATTCTCTCCTATTTTACAAATTTTCAGCTAAATCGGTCAAGACCTTAAGTAGTGTAGATAGAAATTACATTTGAACAAAAGTAACGTTACCATGGCAACGAAAAGTCGCACGAGAATTCTGGTCACTATGCACTGCCACCTAGAAGTAATCAAAATACTATCGAGGAAGCAGTGTATTATTTGTTATCAAAGAGTTAAAATAGTTTTCCCAAAGAAATGATGTCAAGGTCTTCTAGATGGCGGTGGATTTTATCCATTCTCTCCTATTTTACAAATTTTCAGCTAAATTGGTCAAGACCTTAAAGACTTATTGGTATGTAACATTGTGGGAATGTCGTACTCGGGTGGTGGGCCATCAAATTCCAACTCGCAACCTTCTCGTGGTTTGGCCCGTGATTAGGGGAGTTTTTCTCCCTGAAACTAATGGCGAGCTATGGGTCGTCGTCGGGGACTTCCCCTTACCCTTTGACTACCTCCCCGACGGCAACGACAATGACAACACGGACGAATGATGACACAGACGGAGACGACCACGACGTGGGGGAACCCCTGCCCTCCCCATATGCTTGTGGCTGGTTCTGACCAGCACAGGCCTGTCCACCCCTTGTCCCTCCGCGTCATCCCTTACGACCCTCCCTTCGTCTCGATTAGCCAAGTTGCATAGATATGAGACGTTAAGCAATATCCAATCAATCGTACTCGGGTGGTGTTGCACGTACCGGTGCTCGCTCAACAACGCGACGGGACTTTAGCGTTTTCCTAGTTATAAGCCTATGCCATCATGAAGTTTGCAAAATATGCTAGGCCTACTCTTATCTCGAATATCCTCATTCCGTATTGGTCCCACCTGGTGTTACCTATGATTAAGGATGACATCGATTCCAGAAAATTGGAATCTATTATTGTGACGTGACCTAAGAATCAATTCCTAAGAAAAAACTTTTTTATTGTATGCACAGTAGGGAAGAGTACTATAGACTTCATGATAGAGGATGGAGAATATGCAGTGGATCCTAGTCATGGCTCAATAATGGTCGATGAGAAGGCTGACTATCTGGCAAAGATGGGAGTCAAGTTGCAGCAGCCAGAGAAGGCTATGTCTTTGCAGTCTGTTAAAACTAAAATCAACTTTTAAGTTGACATGGAGACGAAGCAGTATGAAGTAATAGCACGGGGAAAACGATGGTAGCCCTTCTTGAGAAAGGAAAGAAATAGCATGAGGAAAGTGGTCGAGGAAGAAAGAAGTGTAGTTGTGGCAAATTTTTGGCTGGAAACAGGCCACGACTACCTACAGGCCCATCTTCACAGAATAGTAGTGGTTGATTCACCCACATGTCCTCTCTGCAGAGAACATATCCAAGATGCAGACCACCTAGAAATGTGTGTCCCTGAAGACAGAAAGGACCAATTGCAGGAAATAAAAATTTGAAAAAGAGGAAATTTGTGGCGGACCTTTACTGGGGGGCTAGAAAGAGAATGGTTTTAAATCCAACTCTGGGTGTTATAAAGAAGAAGAAGAAGCTATTTTGGTGGTCATTTTTCGCGGAACCCTTGATAAGCTGCGATATTTCCGCGGAGCCCGTGAAGGCGTGTCTCGCCCGCCGTACCTCACGGAACAATGTATTTCGCAACGTTGCGTCGTCGTCTGTTGACTGTACTGCCTGCCTTTGTGTAGGATCAGCGTCTGGTGGGAGAGGGAGGGACAGTAGACACGTGTTTCACCGCTCTGCCACGCCCCAAAACACGACTTGCGAACGTTTAAACTGTCTAGTGAGGAATCGATTTCTCCAATTTGGAATCGATGCAGATAGGAATTGATCCTGAATCGATTAATCGATTCTGCCATGTCATCCCTACCTACAATGCTTCTCTAAAACTTCATGTAAACACTACACAGTTTAATATTATAGGTACATGTTGCAAACATCAGGAAAGCTTGTTTGGAACAGCTACAGAGCCTATTATCTCTATTTGGCTTGTTTCTTACTCTTATGTTTTACTTTCAGGAGTACGAGCAACTCTCTGTCATCACAGAAACTACAAGAACATTCATTAGCGTCACCAGTTTAGAAGAATTGTGTGGACGGGTAAGTGTTATTGGTCCATACTGTACCACCATGTTGTTCCTTTCTGTTGCAAAAGAGCAATGTAGTGTAGCACATTAATTACATTGTTTTAAATAGGCTATGGTACATGAAAATCTACATTTACAAACATTTGAGGAAAAATCCCACACCAGGCCTTTCACACACTGTTAGAAGTTACAGCATTTTGTATTCTGATGTTTATCTCCTTTTCAATCCTTCTGCTTGCCATTTCTTCACTTCCTAGATATCTAAAACTATCCACCACTAGATATTACTGATTAATATTAAATAATAATATGTAGCTTGTACATTTCCAATTATCAACTTATTTTATTTTATTGTTGTGCAACCCTAATAGTCACTGTGTTGCACATTTCAGGAATAGGAGGAACCTGATTCGAGAACCTTCCACGTCGTATGTCGCTGCTCACGTGTGATTCTTCAACCTCAGCGTCTCAGATATATCTTCATATTCAGCCGCTTACACTCATATCGCACAATAATTTGATGTTTGTAAGTCAGTTCTTGGAACAGTTGATTTATTCCTAATCCCTTTATCCTCCCTTTTAACAGGTTTATCCCGCATGTTTGGTACGGTGCTCGACTACTTGCTCAACTATTTCATTTCTTAGCGTAATTTTATATAAATTCAGTCAGCGTTTTTGTTTCTTGCAGTATCTTACTTATCTGACACGGCTCAGTTGTCAGTGAGTAAAAAGATGATATTGTTAAGCTAGTGGTCATGAAGAAGCACCAGCATGTTCCCAGCATGTTTGCATGTTCCTAGCATGTTCACTAGCTCACACCACAGTTCACCTTACAGTCAAACTGTTTTCATGTTGAATTTTGAGTGGTCCGTACATTCATAGATCATGCTAATTCCTAGGCAGTGTATCCCAATGTCCCTGCTTCACACCACATTTTATCA